>VWZI01017904.1:858532-1141379 GCA_013396835.1 Psilopogon haemacephalus
TTCTAGCTCTGATACATCACAGTTCTAAATCATGTAATTTCAGTTGAGAATTCACAGAATACTTAAAAAAAAAAAAATCCTTCTCTCATTTGCTAATTCAAATATGTCCTGACCAATCACTCCTTTGTGGTAGGATTCAATTAGGAAGATAACATAGGAAGTATTTTAGAGCAGAGTCTTCTCTTCTTTTCTTCATGATGTCTTTTCCACGTGGACATGCACATTTTAGAAACTGCTAGGAAGCCTTTTCCCTTTATTGCCATTCAGGATAAAAGAGCCATCACGCTAATGATTCCTTCGGCATTGTCCAATTAAGGAAAGAGCTTGAGCCTGATAGAGAGGAAGGGAAGATCAATCCTGACATTCTCTCCTTGCCTGGGAGCAGAAGAGATGTTTGCCACAGTCAGAGGGGGAAATTAACGTTCCACCAGTTCTGTTATTGAGTGCTGGCCATACACATCCAATTCAACACCAAGAAGCAGCTCTTGTGCCATTTCTGCCCACAGGTGAGCATTGCAATGCTCCTTGACTGCACGTCACTAAGCTCTAACTGCCAGCCCTCTCTGCCCTCTGATCGGAGACTGGATAATCCAGAACCACATGTCAATGCAGACCCTCATGGCAAGTTCACAGTGCCACAACAATTCTTTCCTTTTTATCTATTTTACATGAAGACAATTGGAAGAATGAAGCATTTCCTAATACAGGTGAGAGGCAAAATCCCACTCGCATCTTTGGGACAAACCAAACTTCAAGTGCTCTTTTACACCATAGCACAAGACCAAAAGTCTTCCTGAAGCTGCTGGTTTTCTTGACAAGCTGTTCACAGTTACTGGTGAAGCCTGAAGGTAAGAGTGGGAGAGCAAGAGCAGGCTACTGACAAAAGGGTTTCCCTGCCACATTTTGAGCTGGAACTGTGCTCCCACACAGCAGCAATTTTTCCATCCTGCCACCTCCCACCTGTGTACACAGCACCAGTGCCACCTCAAAATCTAAATGCTACAGCCATGTCTTAAGTGCAGAAATTACTGAACCTCACTTAAAATACAGCATCCAAACTAGGACTTATTTCAAGATCCATGAACAGCTCTATCTGCTGTAGCCAGCTGGCTATCTGAAAACCAGAAGAGATGCTCTTATCCTGAGATAATCCAGCCCCAAAGGAGTTCCGCATCACAGTTGCAACTAATTGGGGCTACTAGAGCATTTCCAAAACCAGCCTTTGTTTTTCTCCCTCATTCTTTCAGAATGCTTGTGAAATATCACTCTAGAGTTGACTGCAGATATCTGACCTTAGGAAGGGCACTTCAGAGCATTTATGATGTGTTAAGTAACACTGCACACACCTGCCAAGCTGTGGATTTTCTGTGCCACTCTAAGTCAAAGGGCAAAGCCCCAACACAATTTCTTCCTCTCATTCAGTGCTTACACCCCACCTGTACTTGATATCAAGATGCTTATGGAACAGAAACCAACTGTCATGATGAGAGCAAAGCAGAAACTGCTGCATTACAGCACTTCAAACTCATTTTACTTTGCTGGCATTTTTTCTCCTTTAAAACAAAACCAAAAGGCACACAAAGGCTTTTTGCTTTTGAACAAAAAAATAAATACACAGACAGGCCCTTTGAAAGTCTCAGAAAAATGTCCAAACAGAAAACAACTTTGCATCATATTTACAACAACTCTGTGGCTATGCAATATCTTTCAGCCTGTGCTTTCTAAGTACCTGTTCCAGTGGTGATCATTGCACTCTGCAGTATTTCTTCATGCTTTATCCCTTTTTTGAGCTGCTCAGTTTATACCATGACATACCTTAAAATGCCCTCAGATCCTCTTCAGTATTTTTTTTTTTTGGAAGCACATAATTTGCATTAACTTCTCTAAGAAGGTACACAGCCTTCTAACTTTTTACTTCCATTACAACAGTTATTACACTAAATACTTGTCTCTATGTTGTAGTAAAGTACTTTAAAATGGCCTCTCTTTAAGGTCAATAAACAGCCCTGCAGATAAGCTAAATCCCTTTAACCCATACAAGCTTTACATCACAAAGAATCCCACCTGATTCAAATTGTCTGATGGGCTGAAATAAACTTCAGGACAGACCTAAGCCACAGAGTTTGGATTTGATGTTAAACAAAGGAAGGTTTAAGGTGTCCATTACAGATCCTGAACCATTAGGCACTGACCTACATTTCAGAGATGAGAGTTGTACTGGGCAGTTATGGAACATTCACAGATATTACAGGACATCTCAATTCACCTAATTCCTTCACAGGTGAACAGCCATGGAAAAGTGCCATTCAGTTTCCTTCACACCTATTTTTTGGTGCCACAGATAATTCAAATGTCTAACACTTTCCCAGCTTTGTAGCAGTACCTTAAATCGCTTTGCAATTTTGGCAAATGTTCAGCAATTTATTTAGCAAGACATTTGTCACAAAGTGCCCAAAAGCTGCTGCCCACCAGGACATTCCTTCCAAATGAAATATTGTCTTATGCATCCCACCACAAAAAGCAAAGCGTAAGAGTAGGGGAGAAATGCTGTCACTTCATAACAGCAGCTGGGGTAAGGCAAGAACTCACTTTGTGGGCTGTGGCACTGGGATCACCTGCATTAACCAGAGCCTTGAGGACACCTTCATATTATAGACTCATAGGGGCTTAAATTCCTGCTGAACTACCAGGATCTAAATAATTTATTAGCATGCCTTCCTCTGATTATGTACACAGACAGCCTAGAGTTAATTTCACTTGCAAAGGAACTTTCTTCAAATAACTGACTTAATGCATATGACCATTTGACAAATTAACCTTTCTTCCCCTCCCCTTTTATTCTTTTTGAGTACACAATCTACCTTTTAAAAACATAATAATAATAAATGACCTACAAGACCTGTCACAGCATGTCATGGCCACTCAAACTACTCAAACGCACAGATCGGTAATAAAACTGCACTACAATGCACAACAGCAGAGTAATTTATGTGCAAATCTAAGTGGATTCACATGGAAACAGCAAAAGAAATGGTATGGTACAATAAAGAAATTTCACAGACCAGTGTCTAAAATCTGAAAAACTATTACTGACCAGCAGCAGCAATAAAAGATACAAAAAAACCCAAAGGTCACGGCAAGTGCTTTGATGGACCTAGTGGGTTAACTTTCTGAACTATACCAGCATTCAGCTATATTCCCAAAAGGCCACAATTAACTTTCTAAAGCAGATACATATTTTTAAAATACTGTACTATAGAAAAGTTTGGGGGGTTGTTTTGGGTTTTATTTTGCTTGCTATTTGTCTGAAGAATGATTTGCAGAATTATCTTTCATGTGATTTTGTGGACTTTCGATTAATATTTTCAGAAAGCTAGTGTAGGGTTACAGTAGATTTACGTGCCCAAGCTTGACCATTGTTTGAGGAATTGCACAATAAGGTATTCTAGGGAGACCAAAGGCCCAATATGCTAGGGAATTGACATTGTTTTGTTAACTGAAATCAAATGGACACATAATAGAACTGTAAATTAAAAGACTGGAAGAAAAATAATCCCTAACAGTTTCAGATTAAGATATCTATAATCACTCTGTGCTGGAGCACACCAGATTTATTCTGATATAAGATACAGGTGACCCATATAAGCTCTGTATAGCTCCAGGTACACTTCAACCTTAAATGATCTGGTAGCATGGTGGAAAGACAACAACAAAAACAACACACCAAGCAATCAAAATCCATTGACTGACTCTACACCTAGAGGACTGGATCTTTTATTGCCTCAAAATACCAAAAGGTTTTCCTCAGACTCAGAAAACTGTTTGCAAATGTCAACTTTCAGAACTGGGAAAACTCCAATTCTCAAATTCTCTGTCTCCATCAACCGAGTTTCATAAATTCTGGATTCAGGCAAAATTATTTTAAATGGTAGTTGTTAAAGGTTAGAGTGGATCCCTTCCCCAATAAGTTACTGTAAATCTGCCCCAGAAGAGAAAATTCACTACACCTCAGGATTTGGAAAGTCAGAAAATTAAATTGTATTTTTACAGTTAAACTCAATATAACAGTATAAACAAAAGAAACTACTACAGAATGTAATAACCTTAGAGGAGGTGAGGACGGAGTAAAGCAAAACAGCAGCCTAAATGGCAGCAGAGGGAGATAGCAGCGAGCACAGCAAAGCATCAAGAGGGAGGTACAAGCTGTGCTTCCAGATACAGTTTTCCATGCTCCAATGAAATTATACTAACTTATCCATTATTGCCATTGTATGGACTATTCATGGCATGTTCAGCTCTTCACTCAGAGACTCCAGTACTTTTCTACCTTACAATCAGTGTCTTAAGTTTCTCTGTTCCTAATTTTTTTATGCCTCAGCTAGTAATCTAGTGCAAATGGCCACAGCAATGTAAAAGAACAATCAGTGCATCGCGTCCTAGTCCTGACAGGGGTTTAGGTAAAGCTGTATCCACAGGTGAGTGTTTTCTCTAACATGTGCACAGTAAAACTGAAAATACGGTCAGAAATTCCCTCTGTTTTGAGCAACCTGTCAATGTCGATTTCATTTTGAGAATTCAGACCCTTAAATTTATGTTTCCCAAAGTAATTTATTACAACACTGACACTGGAAAGTCAGACTGGCTCCTTCAGTGCAACAGGCTGAAGGGAGAGGAGTCTACAGTAAGGCTTTGGGCAGTCAAAAAAATCCATAAATCTAAAAATTCTATCATCAGAGTATCTTTTATGTTGTCTATATAAGGAGCCTAGTGTTGATACTCTGTGTAATTAGAAGTAACCCAAACAAACCGCCTAGAGGAAATGAGGAATCGCTGCTAATCAAAACACATGGGCTCAGTATCGGCTCCTTTGACTAAAGACCAAAATTCTTTATGTTGAGATTACATAAATCCCCACTATGAGATACAATTTTAAACAGGAACAAAATACTTGAGACATTATATTTCATTAGGAACCATTCCACCCCACACATTTGTTTTCTTTTCTGCTTAAATGGTGAGAAGCCCAGATGCAGTCTGTAGCACTTCCAGGGTCTCCTGGCAGAACTGCAATATACTATACTAATAATAATCAGCCCAGACTCAATCATAAGAGCATTAAAGAAATGCCACAACCATGATTTATCCTTCACCAGACTTGCAAATTTCAAGAGTCAATTAAGCTAACCAAAAAAACCCTGCACATTTTCAAGTTGCCACGTCACAAGTTTGGCTTTATTTCCTGACACTGGTTTAAGATAGACAAATAGTCAGGTCAGTTATCTCTGAGACATCCCAAAGCCACATAAGCCCAGAAATGTGTTGTTACTCATCTATTCTCTTGCACTTCAACTTTGTCTATAACCTGTTAGACAAGAGACAGATATAAGATACTTACAAACCTGACAAACAAAAGCCCACTTCTTTCTGAGAGAAAATTGCTACCAAGCTCCTTCGAGTCCCAAATGTGGCTTATTAACTGCCTCTAAGTTTTACATTATTAATCATAAAGCTTACTATATCACAAAGAAAGACATCCAGTTATTGCATTTCTGTGCTCTCTACATCCACTTGAAGTGTTATGTAGCCTAAAACTGGGCACAGGGCTGTTACATCAGGTAGTTTTCATAAATTTTTTCCATTATGTGCTGTTGACACTAATTATTCCCAAGTAGAAACAAATTTTTTTTCCATTAGGAACTGAATAGAATTAGCTATGCATTTACAACATAATAATAGAGAATATTTCTACTTAAAATGAAAATTTATAACAAAGGTTTGCAAAAGTCATTTGTTCTCTAATGGAACTAAAAAAAAAAAAAAAGAAGAAAACCACTGTCACAGGTTAAATTGAATCTGCTGCTGATATTCAATCCCACGCTGCTGTCATTCCAGATTTTAAATGAAAGTCTTGGTTGAAGCAAAGCATTACGGGGCCTGAAGGTTAGTTGTAACCAGAGAGGAATCTTCTTATGGTTGCTGCTTTTGGGTTCTGGGTTTTTAAATGTTGGCTCTCTTCCTCAGGGATAGCAGTGAAACAAGTGGAAGTTGATTAGCTCATTCTTTTCTGCTTTATGCTAATTTTTACTTGATTTCTAATGTACTTTTCCTGCAAATAGGCTAAAGGGCATTTTGGTATCAGATTTATATTGAATTGTTTTAATGTTATCTCAACTGTTCATCTCAGCCCAGAGTGTTTTTGTGTGTTAATTTCCCTCACTTCTGTGTTGAGGAAGAACAAGCAAATTAACCCATTACAATGCATCAACCTATTAAAATCACTTTGAAAAAAATCTACATTACTCATATAATCTTTGAAATATACAGGAAAGTTGATAATAATAGTGGGCTTTTAAAATTATTATTAAGTAAACTTACTTTGTAGCAGATCATGCCTTCAATGAAGACTCAGATGCACTCCAGCAGCCATAAAGACTAACTCCTCCTTAGTGAGAGCAAACTTCTGGAATGAGGAAAACAAAGCTTTAGCTCCCTTTGAAATGCAGTCATTGCTTTGAGCTTCAGCTGCTGCAAATCTAGGTAGCCTAGGTGATTTCAGTTGCCTTTGACTTTAACAGCAATCACCTTAAGTTACAGCAGCTGAGGACATCCCTGCAGATGCATTTACTTAAGGAGACCTAATGCACCAAATCATTTAGGGAATGATAGTCCTCAGTCTGAAAGGATTATGTACCTGTAAGTCAGAAGCCTATCAATAGCCATAGAGATGGCCAGGAACTGAAGTTACTTGTGCAGTTCAGTCAGTTATGTTTGCTTTACTAACATCTTGCTTTTAAAAACTGGTGCTTTGTTGCCTTGTAAGAGAATTGTTCTATTTCTCCAGAGAACTGGGCACAGACATGTCATGTACATCTCATCCCCACTGACGGCTAAGGATGCAGAGCAAACAGAACAGAGTGCTCTTGGAGACAAAATAAAGCCTCTGTATGACTCTGTGAGGGTCATTAGTCCAGTTTCACACATCCAGCCAAAACTCACTGCTAGGAATGCATCTGTCTGAAGATTCCTGTGATATAAGTGACTCCTGTGATATAAGTGACTTTCATAGAATCATAGAATGTCAGGGGCTGGAAGTAGCCTCAAAAGATCATCTAGTCCAGCCCCATGCCAGAGCAGGATCACCTATACCAGATCACACAGAAATGTGTCCAAGTGAGTTTTGAGTATCTTCAGAGAGGGAGACACCACAACTCCCCTGAGCAATTTGTTTTGTTTGCCCCATCAAATGGCCCTACTAACCTTTACTTAGAAAACAACTTTGTTCTTTTCTTAATGATTCTCCAAACACCTAGATGGTTTTAACACATATAAAACACTGCAAATAAAACTTACAGAGAGGATACTGCTTTCTACTTCAAGAAACAAAAGGCATCCAAGGCCAGGAGATCAATTCTACCTACAACTAATTATAATACAAATGGAGTATGGGTATTTGTAGGACAGGACTAAAAGCTCACCTTGATCTGATCAGACATAACTGAGAACAGAATTTGGCCTAGAGCTACCAAGTGTTCAAGTTTTAAAATCTAGCTTTATCCTCACAAGCAGCCTGTATTGCACAGACAAACGCAATCACATGTAGATTTGGCAAACACTGTACTACAGGAGAGAGAAATGTCCCAGAGCAGCTTGCAATACAAATTGTTGCTGTTCAGGCTAATAAGAACAAGCACTTAGCAAAGTTGATGCAGAGAACTAGACTGATCTTTACATGGTAGCAGGTGACAGCAGCAACAGAGACATTTATGGAATTTGGAACAGTACACAGAACAAGGGGACTGCTGTCCTCCCACTGTTGAGAGTGCCTTAGGCTGTACACAGAAGCATCAGGCTTTAATCTCCTCCATATTGCTCAGAACTGAGACCATAATCAGTATTAGATAAAGAGGCATCCTCATATTTATTTATCTTCTGGATGGCAGTGAAATACATGCCACCATTTGAAGTCTCAGAAATCAGATGTGCTGGGGGTTTTGTGCATGTGTCACCAAGCATTAAAGAAAAGGATCTCTCAGTAATTTACTAAAAGCTATGCAAGGCAGTTATAAAACACCTTTGTAATCACGTCTGTGGTGACTGCTCCTTTTCCTCTTTGATGCTGCGTCCCAGATAGTACCCGACAGCAGAATACCTAGTGGGATCCTCACTCTGCTGCATACCTAGAGTTCATCTGCCTGCTTTTCTCTTGCAGCCAGTTAGAAAAAGTAAGCCATATCTTTCATTCATTCATTTCTTGCCCATGCTGCACACCCCTGTCCATTAATATCACTGAGCTTATACAACAGAAGAGGTCAGAAAGAGCATTTCTTACCACATAAACCTGAAAAGATCATTGCTCCTCTGTGTCTGAATGAGAAGTTGAAAAAGGATAGGAATAACAGAGGAATGTTTTGTTCATGGTTAGACAGAAGAACGAACAGAATGTCTAGAGGTCATAAATGTTTGCATTTTTTAATAGAGTGCTGAAAAGCATTTTGCAGATAAATACAGGAAAAGTTCATACTTTGAGAAGCTCAAAATCCAAACATTACTTTTTGGCCAACTGTTCGGGGTGATGTTGGGCTGTCCTTCAGGTTTCTCTAGAACAAAAAGATTCTACTTAGCAACTGCTGGCATGACAGTAGATCCCTTCTTGATCTCTTCTATTATTCTTCTGACCTCCACTAGTGAATCCAGACACTGGTATGCAGATGCTCTACAATAAAGCCCCACCACACTGTGAATGAGGAAGCTCTACAGACTGGAAATCTCCAAGTGCCCCCTGTACTGCAGCTTGAAAGGTCTCAGTTAATACAGAACGCTCTTCCCCAGCCAATAATAGTAAAACATACCTATCCTTTCAGGTCTGCTTCCCATTAAACAATTGGTACAACAGAAAACAATCTTGATCTAAAAAGGCTCATGTTGTAGGTTTCTGCTAAATCTGAGTAACTGAATCTCTCCAAAGTGATGTCACTCACAATGAAATTCTCTGGGACACACATGAAAACATTCCCAAGTTTATGTCAAGAGGCATTTCCTGTTTCTCAATCCTTGATTTCACATCCCTTCTTGGACCTAAAGTTAAATTTAGTGTGTGCTTTTAGCTTAAGAACATATGAAAGCCTGTGGTAGTTCAAAGAAAAAGTCCCGTCTAGCCCTGTTGTGGCTGCCCCTCATGGTCAGGAGCACATGTCTAGAGAAGAACATGAGACAATAACATAACATAACATGATTTTTTTCCTTCACAAGCTTCTACGACTCAGTGGCTCAGGACCTGCCAGAGCTGGAAGATGCATTTAGACCACTTGGACTGATGTGATCAGTGACTGATCTGTGAAGTTGTTAAGTTTAGTACTAGAGCAAGGATCAGATCTAGCATTATTATTCACCATGACTGCATGTATTTTAATTGACATAAGCATTTTCTGCCTCATCTGTGGGCTGTGAACACCAACTGCAGAGGCTGCATTTCTCTGCTCAATACAAGTGAATGATACATAGCTAGCTCTCCCTGACACCCAGAGTTTGAAGTAGTCCACAATCTTTCTTGCTCACAAAACTTGCAGACATGTAGCATAAGAGCTTTCATCACACATGCTGTTAATGAGCAACTTGAGAACCTGAGAAAACAGCCTGTATAGCAGTTACGAACAACTGTCACTCTTGGATCTTCTTCCCATGGCTCAGGGATGGGTTATTTGGCATATGCATAATCAAAAGGGAGCACAGACTTACTAGTGTAGTACTTGGGTCACAAGACAGCTTGCAAAACTGAGGAATAGCATTAGCTGCCCTCCAACCTGTTCCACTCACTGTGGACAGCCTATGTATGGGACTCCCATAAGTATTTCTGCTGTCAGCGTAAGTTAAGTAAAGGTCTTGTCTGTCTCAGATTAATTTTAAGTTTGGAACAATGACAATAAATTGCACTTTTCTTCTTTTACCCTATTTCAGTGTGTCATGGTGCCATGTACACTTACCAAGTCTGGTAACACTTAGCATGGTTCCTTTCTCCTGGAACTTCAGCAAGGAACCTTTTCAGAAGAAAACCCAACCCAGATACCCCCAGAGTGGAAGCATTCATACTTTCCAGCTACACACAGTTCCAGGTGATATGCACTGCTCAGGTGGCCAAAAGTCACTCACTCACTCACAGTTGGCTGTAACAAACTTTGATAAATCTTAGTGTCACCTCAGACATTTGTGATTCTTTCATTAGCACATGATGCCTCCAGAAATAAAACTGTCTTGCACAGAGGACACAAAATAGATGATAATGCCAGATCTTGATAATTACTCTTTCTGCCATGATCTTTGAGTAAGGATAAGTCTGGAAAATACATATTAAGTCTAATTTCAGTAAATTCTGTTGTAAGAGAACAGAGAAGTTTACTTTCACCTTTTTTTTTTTTTACTTGCCATTTAACTTCACCCACGTGCTGGAAGTATTGAGATGAACTTAACATTCTTGAATTGTTTGGGCTCTATATTCTTATAAATATTTATACTTAGTATGTATCCAAGACAGTGTCTCCACCTAAATATAGCATTCTGATTTATGGCTTTGCAAACATGAGATGAGAAGTCAGAGCATTACAAAATACATACAGCAAGTGTGTGTAATTATGCTCATTAAAATACGCTAAGTGGAAAATTTTTCATTACCCTGGGCTACAAGAGAAGCAGGACAGATACTCCCTGGATCCTGGTTGCAAGCAACTTTTACCTAGACCATGTGATCCTGTATACTAGCATCTTGCTCAGACTCTCAGGGACTTTCTTAAAGCCCCGAAGCTAGAACCCACCCATGCAGAACTGGGGCAAATGCATGGCCACTTCCTGAGTAAATCCTTGAAAAATTGCTCTGTGGGTTACTGAAAGGCTGACAGGGGAGCTTTGGTCCAGACTTACAAGTGTCAGAGTTGGGATTTGAAAAATGCTGCAGAAAAGCTCTAAGCAGGATCTAGTCTTCTGAGAGTCCTAGTCTTTCAAAACTTTATTGTTAGAAAAAAATTGCTTGACTGCAGCCTGGGTATTTCCTGTTGCCACTCAGTGGACTCAGCCTACAAGTAGGATCCTCTGGAAGCAGAAGTAAAAATTATAACATCACCGCCCCATAATTGACATCTGTCTGATGCTCTGCAGCTGCCTTCATTAGAATGGACATTTTAGTTTCATTCTGCTACTGTCTGGTTTATTTTTAACAGCATAAATCCTCAGTATATGTTTTGTCACCCACACATTTACACTTCTTCCTTTTCCTCTCGAAACACCTTCAAGTTGTTTCCCTAAGATCCCAGTATAACTCTGCCCTGCAGAATGAGAGGGACCACGATCCTTCTCACTTCTCCTCTGAATGAAAGCACAGCAGGAAGAACTCCTGCAGTAATGTTTATTCAGCTGTGAAACAGTCTTTCAAAGGAAGTAGTGGAATTGCTAACACCTGAGTCATTTTATCACAGTGACCCAAAGCACTGCAGAATGTACCTCCTCCCCTAGAGCAGAGCCAATTCTGTACTTCCAAAAACCTCTACCCCAATGCTTCTTTGTTTGAAGAATGCAAAATAAAATAGACAGCAATAAAAGCTGTGCATCAGTTCTTCTTACTAGGCAATAAATGCATCGTGGGGCTTCTGATTCTTGTTCCTTTTTAACTCATGTTGCACGGAAATGTGCTCCGTTTGTCTTTCCCCTTGACAGGTGACTCTGTGCAGGAAATGGACACCAGAGAACACATACCTACTGAACGTCTGAGAGTAATGAAGTGATTGGAATTTAACAGGCTTAATTTAAACCTCCAATATGCTTTCCCTTTAGGTACTTAGTTATAAACCTCATCCTCTTGGTAAATTACTCTCCCCTCCATTTGTCAGGATGGCAGATATATTTTTAATGTGTTTACTCATTTTATTGGTCCAAGTATGCTGCCACAGGAAAGACATTTACAATTATAGTTCTAGTACATATTAACTACAGCACTTTTCCTGGCCTGGAGCAGAGATAAAAGATGGCAGATAAGGAATCAAATTCAGATGGCTCCATAATGTTCCTTGCCACTCCATAATCTCACCCACTCTCTATACACACACAAAAGTACCCCAAAGGAATGTGCATTTACTGACTGGTCAGCCTGTAAAAGAAGGTTCTGCTTGTGTTCCTGGGTTGATAGCACTGCAATGGAACACATTTTAATGACCTATATATTACATCTTTTCATTCATTTGCTGTTGGTACAAGTGTAGAAGCTTTAGATTACATGTAATGTTTCCAATTTTTGTCTTCAGAGTAAGAAACATTGCCCCACCCTGCACTTGCTGGACTAATTCAGGCTCCAAATGGTTAACCTATTCTTAAAAAAAAAAAAAAATTAAAAAAAAAAGAGGCATTTTTCCTTCTGGGCTTCCTCACTACAGCTGAAACTGAAAACAGAAGTGCTGGAATACCACAATAAAGGCTGTTCTTAGTGTATTTCTGAACTGACTAGAAGAGACAGGACGATGGAAAAACCCTGCAAGAGATAATAAAAGACAAGAACTTGAAAACTGAATTGTGATGTGGCCACCAGAAATATCACTCTCAGAAACAAAAGTACTTGCAAGTGCATCCCTAGAGACTGGACTGCCAAGCCCTGCTCATTTTTTCAAGCTACATTATGCAAGAATCTTCTGTGAGCTCATGGCAGGAGAAAAGCAGCAGTGGCTTTTGTGAAGCATCAAGCCATCATAAAAACCTAGGAATTACCATATTAGATTAGACTATGCCCCCTATCAAGTTCCTCTCAGCAGCCATTAGCCCCAGATGCTGCAGAGGAAGCCAACACAGTTCTCCTGCATGGTATTCCCCAGGGGACCTTCCCCCTCTGTTTCCCATAGTCAGCATTTGGATACAGCACTGAAACATTAGAGTACTGCCTCCTTCTCTGCTCCAAAGAGCTCAGAGGAAAGGTATATAACTTGGCCCCTAACCGGTAGGTCTCTGGACTCTTTCAGAGTAAGTCAGGGTTAGCTCTAGTCCAAAGAACATTTCATTTGTAAATGCTTTTAATAAAGCAATGTAAGCCACCCACATTCCTCTGGGACAGTCTGGGTTTGTGTTTCTGAGCTCATGAAACACTTCAGGAAAAAAGTGATGCCCACCAGGATATTTAAAATGTCATAGCAGACCATAAATGATATTTTGTATGGTGATCTAATTATTTTTTTAATAAAAAGGAATCATCCAACAATTTTTTTTCTATGAACACACATAACAGTAGCCCCAGCTAAACTGTTTATGCAAGAGGAGTACACAGCCCAGTTTCTTCCCTATTACCTTTTGAGAGGCAGCAAGGCAGCCTCAGGCAGGCCTCTGTCTCCTTGGGAACGTCACTGGGGAGCTGTACCACTTCAGACTTCTTCAAAATGGGAAAGCATTTCAAAACCAACCACACACTTTAATTACTGGCAATTAGAAATTCCTAGGTTTGTGTGTTTACAGCTGAAAAATGTTAATGTGTGCCAGTTGTGTCAGAAAGTTTGATTAAGCTCTTTAAACTGAACTTGAAAAACTTAAAACACTCCAAACACTCTATGATCAGAGTATCTTGGGGGGCTTTCCAAAGTGACATGTAGAAGTCAGAACTGCTTTAATAGTCTCCTCAGTATTCCCAGTGGACCACAGCTTGCCTTGCAAAGACACACACCCAACAGAATTGGCAGAATCTGGCAGTTTTACAAAGGCTAAGCAGACTCTTAATCTCACCTAAGGTCACTATCCGAATGGTAAACTGGAGTTAAACCTGTGGTTCAAATGATTATAGCTGGTGTGCAGCAGAGTGTGAGAGCAGCTCTGAATTGAGATAAAGGTGAGACTGTGTGGGTCAGCTGCTTTTCCAGAGTACATCAGAGCTGTGTTAGATTTTTTAGAAAATTAAAGACTGAAAGAAACAGCATCAATAAGAAAGTGATGTTAGACTAAGTTCATAAGCAAAATACAAAGAGAACAAAGGATACTTTTCCTGGCCTAACACAAGATGATATTTCTATAGATATGTAAGGCTGATGATGAATGCTTGCTACAGAGCTCTCCATGTGTCATAAAATGTGAGCAATAAAATAAAGCCAAAGAATTGAAAAGACAAATGACAAGCCTCTGTGCATCATTAATGAATGATGAGGGTAGAAAGGCAGAAGATAACCCTCCATGCATATAATAATGATGTCTTTGACTGGTGGTGCTTCTCTATGCTTGCACGTTTAATAAGATGTGTTAGAATTAAAAATTTAAAAATCAAGTCCATGTGCTCCATAAAATATGAGGAAAGAAGCAACTCTAGCCTAAGTTAAGATCTTACCATTGTATGTTCTATTAAAGAGTGAGATGTGTTGATTTATGCAAATACTCATAAATGAAGTATGACAGGATGCTACCAGTGGCAGCAAAACAAGTCACAGGGTCAGCAATCTCATGTCTCCTTAAAGGAAGAATTGTCACACTTAGCAAAGAGTTGGTAGTCCAGAGGACAATATCATCATTACATCAAGTGACATTTGCTCAGCTGCTTTATACCTAAGGCTGCTACAGAAACCAGGTTAACTAGCCAGGTACTGTTGTTTTTTTTTCCAGAATACCACACATTAGGAGGCTGCAGGAGTTCACATTCTGCTTGTAGCAGTGTCCATGGCAAAGGAACTGAACACCCTGTTTAATGAGCAAACCCACAAGGAACAGCCCTTTTGATATCATTGCCACTTCCTAGGGGAGAAATGAAAGCACCACGAGTGACAACTTCCTTTTCTCGCATCTTTAAGAAGTGTTTTTAATGCTGTATTCTCTATTCCACTGAAATAGAACCTGGTGTTATCTAATCCAGCATGCCTTTACTGAGGGTCAAGGCTGTATTTCAAACTTTTTCCCAAGATTAATGATATCACAGGATTGGCTGGACTAAGCCAGCAATGTGCACTTGTAACCCAGAGGGCCAGGACCATCCTGGGCAGCACTAAAAGAAGCAGAGCCAGCAAATAGAGGTGATTTTGCCACTCTACTCTGCTCTGGTGAGACCTCATATGGAGTAGGGTCAAGCTATGTGGCCCTCAACACAGGAAGGACAGGGACCTGATGGAGAAGGTTTAGAGGATGGCCAAAAAAATAATCAGATGGTTGGAGCAAAGGCATATAGCACTAGGACAAGGGTCAATGATTTTAAAGTAAAGAAGGGTAGACTTAGATTGGACATTAGGAAGAAGCTCTTTACTGTGAGGGTGGTAGAACACTGGCACAGGTTGCCCAGGAAAGTAGTGGAGGCCCCATCCCTGGAGACATTCAAGTTGAGACTTGATGAGGCTCTGAGGAATCTGTCTAACTGAGAATGTCCCTGTTTACTGCAGGTTATTGGACTAGATGACCTTTAGAGGTCCCTTCCAAGCCATGCTGGATTGTTTTTGAAACATCCAGCACCATTGTTGTGGGTTTTGTTATTGGTAAGTTTCACATTCTGCTCTCTCTTTTTCATACCTGCACATACATAGTTAGAGTAATTTCCCAACCTGTCTTTGTTGCCTGCTACATTACGATCATCTCCATGACACATTCACTCAAGTACATGACAATGTGGGGAAAACCAGGCAGCAATCTCCAGTAAAATACATGCTTCCTATACTCCAGATAGTACAGACACAAATCAGGGTAACAATATGACACCCTAGAACATATTTCACTTGGCTTGGCTCCTCTGTCCCCATCATCTCAGCAGAGCTTGCAGACTAGATGGTGCTGACAATGGTTTTGCATTACCAGACAGAAAAACAAACAAACAACAACCCTAAATCTTCTAAGTCTACCCTGTATATTAACATCCAGAAACAAGGAGTGGCTCAGCTCCCCGCAAAGTTCACTTGATTCCATGTTTTCAGACTTAGGACAGGCACTTTGCACAGCATGCAGCAGCATCTGCTTCCAATGGGTTGGATCCTCCAAAGAAGGTGTATGTTTGAAGAAGAGGAGACAATTTGGGAAATTTTATATCTGAATGAAACAGTACATACATATTGCTCATAAGTCTGAGATGTGGCTAAATCATGGGATAGGAGACCCTTGACTCACCTTAACAACCATTTAGCAAGTGTTTTTAACATAAAGCACCAACAATCCAGTGGTTAAACCACAACAGCTTGGATTTCATTGTTACAGCTGGTGCTAAATGTTCTGACCAAATCTGCAGAATCAACTAATTAACCTTTGAATTTTCACTATGACTTTAATTACAACAGAAGAAATTAATGTTAAACAATTCTGGGCATAGAAATCTCTTCTAGTAAAGTACCTAGCAGTAGAAACAGCACAACCACGATGGTACTCAGAAATGACACTGCAGGGAGCTTTATACTGAATGCCAAGCACAAGCTGTGCTCTGGAGAGTGTGCTGGAGAGGCAGAAAGGAAAGCAGGTGTGTGAGACCAGACGATGGGGTGAGGCTGAAATCCTGGAGGAGATATATATCATAAAACAGGTAATGGAGTACAAGCACATCACACCTTTTAAAAAGCAAGGCCCAAAATCCATCATGATGTCTCTCATATCTTTACTTTTTTTTTTTTTCTCTCTCTACAAACACCATTAGCAACTCTCTTCCCATTCCCATCCTTTGTTTAAACTTTGAAATGGTGAAAATGTTCTTTCATGACCCATTAGTGTCTCTCAATGTCTTCCAGGCCAAGTCTGCTCACTTTACAAAGCAAATTATTTTCTTTCTCCAGTTTTGTTTTCCATACTGCGAGCTCTGCAGTGGAATCACAAGTCTCATCCTAAGGGCTCAAGTATCATCAACCATAATAAAAATCTGGTAACTGGAAGTATCTGAGAGTGATGATTCTAATGCACCAGACAGAGCAGAAAACCAGTTCACTTTCCCACAACTCTGTTGTCTCTTCACTGTCAGCAGCAATCAAAGTTCATTTCCACTACGCAAGAACATACAACAGATGTGGGCAGCAGGTCCAGGGTGACTATGAGCCAGCCATGTGCTCCTGTGGCCATGAGGGCCAAGATCAAGAGAGGTTCTCCTGCCTCTCTACTCTGCCCTGGTGAGGCCACATCTGGAGTACTGTGTCCAGTTCTGGGGCCCCCAATTCAAGAGGGACATAGAATTGCTTGAGAGAGTCCAGCACAGAGCCACAAAGATGATTAAGGGAATGGAGACTGAGGGAGCTGGAGCTCTTTATCTTGGAGAAGAAGAGACTGAGAGGTGACCTCACCAATGTTTATAAGTATGTAAAGTGTGAGTGCCAGGAGGATGGAGCCAGGCTCTGTTGAGTGATGGATGATGACAGGACAAGAGGCAATGGGTGGAAGCTGAGGCATAGGAAGTTGCGTGGAAACATGAGAAGGATTTTTTTTTTTTCCCTGTGAGGGTGACAGAACACTGGAACAGGCTGCCCAAGGTGGGTTGTGGAGTCTCCTTTTCTGGAGATATTCAATACTCGCCTGGATGCATTCCTGTGTGATGTGGTATAGATGGATCCTGCTCTGGCAGGAGGGTTGGACTAGATGATCTTTTGAGGTCCCTTCCAGCCCCTGACATTATGTGATTCTGTGAAAGTGCTGTTCTTTTACAGTCATTTCTCTCACTCTAATGGCATTTAAGAAGAAGTTACTTGCAGCATTAAACTGAAAGCAGGATGTGGATGTGGGCATTGAGAGAGAGACAGCTGGATTAAGAAAAATATCTGGCCTCTACACAATAGAAATCTTAAACCTCAAAGCAATTAAAGGTTAAGTAAGGGACCCTGTCCTGTCCCCAGTGAAGTGAATGGCCAAACATCCAAGGTCTGCAAGGGGGAAGAGTCCACCATCAAAACTTTCAGGAGTAAAACACACTTGAAAAATTCTTGGTCCAAACACAAAGGATTTTGTTGCAAAGAACTCATAATATTAAGGGGTTTCTAGTCACGCAGTTTTCCTTAGGACTCTGACATTCCAGTTTAATACTTAATGAGAAAATATATATTTTTTTTAGCAGTATATTCTATGCACACACACACACAAAGACTATAAAAAAAAATAAATCAATTTTCATGACTCATAGGGAAAGGGAGGAAAAGTGGCACCTTCAGCTCTCAGGGTCTGGTAGAGAGAGAGAATAATTACTGGTTTGTGTGAAAAAAGGTTCTGCCCATGCTTTAGGGGAGCATATTATGTATCTTCTAAATGTACATTGCTGCAGAGTTTTCAGAATGACAAGCAAGTAACAGTCTTCACAACTAGTATCATCTCCCAGTAGGAGGGGAATGATTTTCCCAATTACCCTTTCTATTCCCACTTTAACTAACATTGAACAAGTTTACTTGGCCAGCCCAAACTTACTGTTTGGTGGAAATGAAAAACTCACTGAAGGGAGGTTGGTATAGATGACTTTTGGAGGTCCCTTCCAACCCAAACCATCTATGATTCTGTGAATTCAGTAAAACTTAAATCCAGGTCTTGGTGTCATGGGAGAGAAAAAGGCAAACCTCTTAAAAAAGGAATTTGGAGAATGGTAAAAGCTGTATTGAAATCATACTTTAAAATTATTTTTATCCAGCTGAATGTCACAGCTTGTCACTTCTATATAGTATAAATGACTGAATAGTTGGGATGAGCAATAATACCATGGCAGATTGAGTCAAGCCAAGATGTGATTCTTAGCTCTGCTACCAATTCATGCAGATAAATCATTCAAACTCTTTGTGCTTTGACTTTCCCATCTGAGAAAGGAGATATTCAGCTTAGTTCATGGAGGTGTTGAAGTGTTGATCATTTTTATTCACACAGCAATGTGAACTCAATGGGTGAAAAGTGCTTTCCAAGTATTAAATGTTCTTCTTGCTCTTATGCCTGCTTTCCTATTCGTACTGTTTATGAGCAGTGCTATTCTTTTGACTAAACTTCAGCCCTTTAAAAATCGACAGTATAGAATTTACATTCTTTGCAATGATAAATGCATTTCATTTTCTTCAAGCAAATACATTCCAACCCAACAGTTAAGCATAAGACTAATCTCTTTTGTTTCACATGACTATTGAATAAAAACAAATGCTCAGGTGCTTTGTCAAGTTGAGGCCATAAGATTTTTTTCAATAAGCTGCAACTGGCAGTTGAATCATTTGATTTGAAAAAAAAATACTCTTCCAGATCTTGAAGAAACTATCAATATTTTTTTCTCGCATCTCACCCAAATGGATGTGGTATAGTATCTGTACAACAACTAAAATTAAAACAAGATACCATTTCCCCATGATATTCTTGACTCTTCCTCTAGAACTGCAATATCCTCTGTTTCATCTTGCTCTGACATTGAAGGGAAAGCAGCACTAATTGCCAGTCTAAATAGCTTGAGGGAAGAGACAGGTTTTTCCCTTCACCATCCTTACAAGCATCAAGTTTACTAATGCAGTTTTATCAGGTGTGGTGCACTTCCTAAATACATTCCACAAACCAAGAATGTCTCTGACCACTTTTGCTGTCTACTTGTTTTACGCAGTAGTTATATGCCTTATACAATCAAAAAACTGACCAGGGCACACGGAGGTTTGTGCAAGCTATGAGCTCATGAATTTCTCTGGAGTGCATAGAGCGAAATGTGCCTGTAGCCATTGATGTGTCATTGACTCAAACCTGGATATTCACATTAATAACAAACAATTACTATAAATCAGTTCTCATGCTATCTGCAATAAACCAGAAAGTAATGTCAACAGTGCTCACTTAGACTGATCTTCCTGAGATGCTGTGTTAGGCCAGAGGTTCACTGTGACAAGGGCTACAGTTTGTAATCTGAACATTGCAGATTAGTAGGATTTAATTGGACTTTAATACAGATAGGTTTCCTTGACTGGAATGAAATCCAAAAGGCAGAGGAAGATCTTCCCCTCTTCATCCTCCCAACCATCAAAACTTTCAGGTCTTGAGATATGAAAGGCCAAAGGATTGTAGCCTCAGTTCTGATACTGGGAAATCCTAAATAACTTATTGCAATGGTATAATCAGCTTTATTGAAAATACAGACTTATGATCTTAAGTGAAACAAATGAAAACCCATTTCTTTTTTTATGCATGTAAGCTGATAGACCTAATAGAGTCTAGCACAGAACAATCTCCAGGTCAGTCATAGTAAGACTGAGTTAATGAACAACTTACCTGCAAATACTTCTTACAATGGTGAATTGTGGGAGGGAAATCTAGGGCTTTTCTGTCTGGGGTAGAAAACTGGAAAAACTAATGTGTAAAACTCTCCAGCAGATATGCAATGTAAAACCTAATAAAGCATTTGTGTAGCTGGGACATCTGAAGAGCCCTTCTCCTCTCAAACCCAGGAGTAAGCAAAAACTGAATTCTGTCATCAGAAGAGATATTGGATCAATTCTTCCAAAAATATGTTTAACTTACAATTGGCAGCAGCAAATGTTGTGTGTCACCACGCTCAAAGAGGGGTGGTGGAGAGAGAGGCCTAGATCTTGGACCAAGAGTGTGAAAAAGCTTCCTTTCTTAGGTAATGTGATGTCTGTAAAGCAAAATAAAGGGTAAATCACTTAATTCATCATCCACAGAAGCCTAGATCTCCTGTCTCCCTCTTGGGAACACAAAAAGTTGGGGGTTTTTTAAGGATAGAGATTTCTGACCTGTGAATTACCAGAGAGATGTGTTGACTGTAGACACAAACACCAGAGGAGTGGACAAAAGCTCAGTAAAGCACTGCACAAAATGAAAGCAGATTTCTGGGTAAACAGCATGCCTTTTCTCTGGTGACATGTGGACTGTCACTCCCAAAGCTGCTAAGGAGATAAGGCAGAAGACGATAATTAACTATGACTTTTGAGGTTGCAAAGACTCTCAATATGAAGAGCTGAAAGCAAGAGGACTTGCTGCATTTTAAAGTATTCCCCTTCCTGGAACAGGATGATTCCATCACAGATGGCAATGCTAAAAAAATAAAATAAAGGAAACTGCACTGTAATATTGCACAGGCACTGCTGCACCACAGAAGATGGCATGTTTTCAGTAATGCCTTTTAATCCATCATTGGACATGAAGTTCCCACTGCTTATTTTACTCTCATCAGAAAACATGTATTGATTTGCTTATGATCATAATTCCTAACACAAATCTTTGTCTGTTACATCACAGCAAGGGAATGTAAGGGGGAATCCAGAAATAAAACCAAAATAAATCTCCATTTGGATTTCAGAGTAAAACCTTAAGCACTTTATTCTTTGAAACAGTTTAAAAAAAAAAAAAAAACATGATCCGGATTTTGTGTGCAGGGGTAGTACTGTTATTTAATATTGTCCAAAAACTAGGAACAAAAAACAGTATTAAACTTGTGCAAATGGCTCTAGAATCAGACTTCCTGACAGAAAATTTCAGACATGCTGTACAGTCCATGTGGTTGCCTCTGGAAGTAGCTTAGCCATTTATTTGCACTGTATTAATATTGGTCAGGCATGACACAAATTAACAGATCATAGAAAACATAGGAAGGACAGCAAAAATGTGAAAGACAAAAAGTTGGAATTGAATCCCTTTATAGAAGCCTTCTCTCTGCCCATTAAAATGCTGCCTTTATTCAGTTGTTCCCATTATCAGCTATGCCAGATGACTGAAGGACAGGCAGGTGGTGCTGCTGGTTCAGGTTTTCATCTAATGGAGGTCCTCCTTTGAACTCAATCCCTCCTACCTAACCATGGAGGGCTGGGAGACTGTCCTCACCTCTTCCCTGTGGGATTCTCACAGTGCACTTAGATTTTTCTCTTTCTTGGCATCTCTGAGGCCCTGATTCTGTTCCTGAGATCTCTGTGATGACCCAGTGACCTAATACATCTTGTTAAAGGAAAATATGCTGACCTTGATACCTAATTACCCAGGAAAGAAAGTCACTAAATAAAAGCTGCAAACCTGATTTACTTCACAGCCTGCTCACTGTATGTGCAGTGCCAGTAACTGTCTAAACCATCTTGCTAGAAACACTGAACATACTTCTGTACATATGAGCTTGAAAGCAATTCAAAGCTTTTCTAGTATGATGCCCCAAAGTGCTACTCAACCAGGGCAGAGTCTGCAGTTAGGTGAGATTTACATTCTGAGAATGACCCAAACCCAGCCCCAGCTGCCCAAAGTGTCTGGAAGTGCAGTAACAGCCCTGTGCCAGTAAGACTCATCTACAAATACTTCTGACAGCCTTAAATATTTTGGTACTTAAGGCCTTCTTCTGGCCTTAAATACTTTTGGGAAAATGATGGAGTGGCTCTTTCTTGAGGGCATCTCAAGGCACTTGGAAGAGAAGAAGGTTATCAGGAGTAGCCAGCATGGACTTACTAAGGGGAAATCACACTTGATTAACCTGATAGCATTCTATAAGGACATAACTGAATGGATGTAGTCTACTTGACCTTAGCAAGGTCTTTGACACCATCTCCCATGACATTCTAGTGAGCAAGCTCAGGAAGTGTGGGATGGAAGAGCAGACAGTGAGGTGGATTAGGACCTGGTTACAAGACAGAGTTCAAAGAATGGTGATCAATGGTGCCAGGTCCAGCTGCAGAGCTCTAACTAGTGGAGTCCCCCAGGGATCAGTGTTGGGTCCAGTCCTGTTCAACATCTTCATCAATGTTATTGATGAGGGGACAGAGTATCTGCTTAGCAAGTTTGCTGATGACACCAAACTGGGAGGCTTGGCTGATACAGCTGAAGGCTGTGCAGCCATCCAGCGAGACTTGGACAGGCTGGACAGCTGGGCACAGAGGAACCAAATGAGGTTTAACAAGGGCAAATGCAGAGTCCTGCACATGTGGAGGAATAATAAACTGCAGCAGTACAAGGTTGAGAGGTGATCTGCTGGAAAGCAGCCCCAAGGAGAGGAAGCTGGCAGTGCTGGTGGATAACAAGTTATCCACAAGACAGCAATGTGTCCTGGTGGCCAAGAAGGCCAATGGGATCCTGAGGTGTGTTAAGAAGAGCATATCCAGAAGATCAAGGGAGGTTCTCCTCCCGCTCTACTCTGCCCTGGTAAGACCTCATCTTGAATAATATGTTCAGTTTTGGGCTCCCCAGTTGAAGAGGGACAAGGATCTGCTGGAGAGGGTCCACTGCGGGGCTACAAGGATGCTGAGGGGACTGGAGCACTGCCTGATGAGGAGAGGCTGAGGGACCTGGGGCTTTTTAGTCCAGAGAAGAGAAGACTGAAAGGGGATTTAATAAATGGTTATAAATATCTGGGGGATGCGTGTCAGGAGAGGGAGGGGCAGGCTCTTCTTACCTGCTCCCTGTGAGAGGACAAGGAGCAATGGGTGTAAGCTGCAGCACAAGAGGTTCCACCAAAACATGAGGAGGTGATCTCTTTAGGTCCCTTCCAACCCCTGACATCCTGTGATCAATTTTGAGTAACAGTATAAAAACAAAAGAAAGCACTCCAGGTGAAACTCCCCCATGATTGTGCCCAGGAATTCAGTTGTAACATTTTATCAATTGCAGTTTTAGCAGTTGGTTGAAGAACTATGTGAAAAGTTAGTAATACAAAACTGACAAACATTTTACACTATTACCAAGGTCAGCCACTGAAGAAACCAAATAATGGCTCCTTTGCAGGGAAGTTATTTTATATTTATAAGAAATATTTTTATGTTTAGAAACAAGAACCTACTGCCACTGTAGAGGTAAGGATGATAACTGTGGATGGTTGAATGGTGTTCAAGATTTATCAAATACATTTTTCAGCAACCACCGATCAGATCTTCCTCCTGTTAAACCATCTCTGCAGCTAGCAAATAAAACATGTCTGCATTTTTGTCAGCTTGCAGTGACTAATTTATTCAAACACATTTTTTTCCATTATTCATGTCCCTTTCAAGGCAATTTTTTTTGAAAGATCATGATGTGACTTATTGACCAATTTCCCCTAGCCATACAAAATTGTAAATTTTGCTTCATTTGTTAGCTTTTATATATGTAGCAGGTTGCTGGTTGCTTTCATTTGTTTGTCTCTGATGGTAAGATCACAGACTGGCATTTCCACACAGGATGGGAAATTTAGCAACCCTAAAAAATCATGGAAAGGAAGATCTATCTTCCCATGGAAAGGAAGATCTATCCACTAGAACACCAGAGCAGATGATAAACCTTAAGATACAATCCACAGCTCTAAATGCCACAAATGTATTCTGAATCTTTACCTGAAAAGGCAGAGTAATCAACACAGACATAGAATCAGACAGAATGATAAAGTTTAGAAGGGAGGTTGTGGAGTCTCCTTCTCTGGAGACTCCGAAGGCCTGTCTTGATGTGTTCTACTGTGACCTGACATAGATTGTAAGGTCCTGCTCTGGCAGGGGGGTTGGATTCAATGATCTCCTTGGGACCCTTCCAACCTCTAACATCCCGTGATCCTGTGACCTCTGGAGATAATTTGGTCCAAATCCCATGCCACAGTAGCTTCACCAGAGCAGGTTGCACAGGACAGCGTCCAGGCAGATGTTGAAGATACAGCACACCAGGGTAAGTTGTTCAGAAGACCTGAATTGCACCTGCATTCTCTGTGTGAGAGCACTGTCTCTATTTCCCTTTACGTGAAATCAGAATTCTCTTACTGCCTTGCCAGTAGTCTAGGAGTACCTGATCTACAACAGGAAATTTTAACACAGCACCTCTACAAATACAAATGAGTATGTAAATATCAAACATGTGAGGGTTTTTTATTGTTATTGTGTTTGGGTTTTTTAAATTTGTTTTCGTTTGTGGGATATTTTGGGGGAGGTTGCTGGGTGGCTTTGTTTTCTGGTTTTGTTTTTGTTGGTTTATTGTTTGTCCCTACCAATACCAATATCATAAAATACATGAGGATTTTCAAGGGAGAAAAGTGAGAACTAAGTGACTGCAAGCCCCTTGGCTTTACTATTTTTCCAGTCTGTAACAACAGGGATCTCTCTGTTAAAAAAAAAAAAAAAAAAAACCAAACCATTCTGTTCCCTCAATCTGCTGTGATGAAATGGAATTTGTATTCAACATACAGCACTTGTGGTCAGAGGGAATCACTGTCTCCATCAAAGATTGTGCACTTTAAATCCTTTGCTAGTTCAACTGCTATATATTTGATTTTAATTAAAGTTCTGCCATGAATTATAAAAGACCAGATCTTCAAAGTCATTAATTAAGGCCCCTCGGTGTCTGACTACCAACACAGTAATGACAAGTGAGATGTACAGTGCCTATCAGGACGCGGCTGCGCGGCAGTGGCACAAAGCAAGCAGAACTATTATTCTGACATGTTCAGGATTGCACTTGCCCATTGTTAGAGCACAGAGACCTCCCATGAATACAAACAGAACAGCGGTGGGGAATAGTCCATCTCTGTCATGTCCCTGTTTGTGAGCCTCCTCCAGTGTCTGAGAAATGGGTCACTAACTGAGTACTCCTTAGGGACTGCCTCTGCAATTTGAAGAGCAGAAATTCCACCGCTCTGTACCATGGCGCTTAGCAGCTGATCATGCACAATCTTGTCAGCTCTTGCTCTTACTATGTGTAGTAGTGGCCACCTTACTAGCTAAGGGATAGATCCCATTATCCTTATTCTCATCTTCCACTGCAAAGATCGACAGGCTTACTGACAAAATACAAGCCAAGCCAACACCAATATAGATTGCAGGATCTGTCCCCAGTGCTATTAATAATCATGCTGAGTTTACCAACCTTAAGCAAATCCAGCAGTGTTGAGACTTCTTTTTTCTGCCGAGCCACCAGTGATGTGGAGTTTCTTTCAAAGGCAAATTAGTTGTGCATATTTTATCCACAAGACTCAGCTTATTTTCAAATAGAGAAGCCACCATCCAGATATCCCTCCATTTCCCTACAAGTAGTTTTTGGACACTTTGCAAAGTGAATTATGAATACCAAATTGCCAAATTTCATACATTGCAACCAACCAGGCAAGTTCCAGTGGTAAGAGATCAGCGCATTTGTAAATCACTGTAGGGCTCGATGCATGAACACTAAGGGAAGAGACACAAGGCTTTATGTTGAAGTTACAAGAACTTCACCAGATGTCACTTTATCCTACCAGACACTTGTAACTGAAATAGTTAAAATAGGCAAGAATTACATTGGGAAAATGTGTAGGCAAAGGAGAGAAATTTATCAAAGCAGTCTGTATTTTAAACTTTCTCTAGACTAGATTTCAATGGGTTATTTCTTTTTCAAGAATCCTGTTGAACATGAGTCCATCTACATTAACCAAAGTTTTTGTTTTGCTTCCTAAACTCAAAGCTGTAAGCTGAGAGCAAAGAACCTAAAAGTAACAAATACAAGAAGAGGTTACATACACATACTACAATAGTTTATTTGGAGATACTCATCCCACTGCACCCATTACAGCCAGCTGACTCTTGAATCAGAGGATCAGCTTCTTTCTTGAGATCTTAGTTGTCCTGATGATTATTTATTTCTTCAGCCTAACAACATGAAACCCTACTAAGAATAAATCCATCCTTCTCCCATTGTGTACACTGACCCTTAGCCTAACATATTCCACTAGAACCACCAAGAAATCATGGGCTTCTGATAAATTTCTGAAATTACTGACAGTAGGAATGGCTACAGTGCATTTCAGAAGGAATGACTACTGTGTCAGCAAATTGTTCAAGTCACCTCCTGAAGTCTAATCCTGAAACTGCTGCATGCTCCTGAATAACTTCAGAAATAATTTTCTGAAACAGGAAAATCCTTTGATAAAAGCAGCATGTGAATATACACAGTCATGGGCCTTGTAGCACAGGCAGAGCTACTGAGAGATGTAGCTTACAACTCTCAAGACATCTTGATTCCTTTTTTACTGTTATTAATGAAGTATGCCCTCAAAAGGGATTTGCCATCTTGGTCTGTGTGATTTCTGCATACAGTTTCTATTAATGTATGAAAGTAGGCATTTAAAAAGCAAACTTGGCATGTTACTAATTTTTCAATACGGAGTGGTTCTAAGCTGAAACAAAAAGTACCTATGGAGGAGCTTTTCATGACTAAAGAGATAAACTGAGGTACCTAAAATAAATATCAGCTCTAATACAGGAAGCTACATGCAACATTGAAAGGAATTCTTTCCACAAATACATAAAGACTGTACCTGTACTTAAAACTGTGCTCATTTTCTGTAGCATCCATGTACACAGACAAAATATCTCATAGAGTGAGTGTTAAGGTAAGACAAAAGAGATCAAGTTACTGTTTCAGGACTTCCATAAAGGTGCTAGATGGCCTAATGCTTTCTTCTATGGGGGGCTTTTCACTCATTCTTTTTGTTTTGTATTGCTTCTTCCCTTCATTGTTAATCTTCAGGAAACAATCCAGAAGTCACTAACTAATGTTAAAGCACGAGGTGTTGAGGAATGTTTATGGACTAAACATTAATAGCAATTAAACTGTCAGTCAATGCCAAAATACAGAGTCTGTTCCCTGATTTTAAGCCCAGCTGGTCTGAGAACAGAAAACACCTCATACAATGTCTTCTCAATTTCAGCAAGAATATGGCCTGTGACAGACCTCAAGAAGTCATCCAGCCCAACCTGTGGCTCACAGTAGAGGCCTGCCACCAGCAGAATTTCTCTGCTTTCAGGAGTTAGCACCACTGCATTCTAGCCTGAAAAAGCATCACCTCTGCAGCACACTGACAACAAGATGATCCCATTGAGTTTAAAGAGAAATATAAGGAGATAAAAAATTTGTTCCAAATTTAGTTGAAGTAGGACTTCTACTCTCATAAAGAAGCATCACCAGCATTTATTTTGCTTGCTTACCTGAAAGAAGGCACCTCAGCTAGCATCTCCTGACCTGCTACTGAGGTCATGTAATAATAGAAGAAAATGCTTTTCAATGCCTGGCCAGAAACTCAATATATTGTTTTGTCCAGTTTCCAGAAATCCAATATTCCATTATACATTATGTTTCTTAACCGAACATAACTTGCTTAACTACTTCCTACCTGAACTATTACCAACAAAGCAATTTACCAGCAAAACTGCAACTAAAACTGAGAAACAATACCCCGCTGCTGGTTTCTGGAAATGTATTTAGAGGTGACCTCAACCTCCTGTCACTGCCAGTAAAGATAAGAAACAAAATACAATTAAATTCTCAAACTGTGAAGACCTCACACTCCATTCAAGTGTTTCCTCATCCATCTCTGATCCAACATTCCTTAGGACACACTGAGAATTGAGCATTCATTAGATTTCAGTGGGGCTTATAAGCACAACAGGAACGTGCCAGGACACATTTGGCTTCAAATGTATTCTCTGCAGTACCCTGCAAAACGAAAGCTACTAAGCCATCACAAACCATGTCAAAAATTCTTGTGAAAATGATGTGGTCCTTGTGCTACAACATTGACAGCAGCCCTTGACGTAATGCAGAGCACAGAGATAACTACAGAATGCTGAGACACTACACATAGTGCTTTTACTTGCTTAATTAAGGAGCAGCTAAGAGTAACTCGGCACATCTAGTGAAGGCTTTCTTAGCCTTTGTTCTCAAGCAGTTTCACGTGGCCAGCCACAAATATAAACTGTCACCACAAACAAAGAGAGTCATTCCCCATAACCAAGTGCAGAGCCATGGAAAAAATGGATCATACTTGCAGAACTGCCATTTTTATTAAGGCAACTCTTAAAAATTACTGTGGAGTTTTGACAGTGATGAAAAGCTGAAAAAGAAGAAGCAACTTCAAAGCTAAACCTTTAGGGGCAAGTTGTTCACTGAAAGGCAAGTGCTATTAGAATCATAGGTGAAAGGATGAGAGGACATAAATACAAAGTTGCTTGATTACAATGAAAGCTCAGTTGCACCTATGAAGTTCTTGTAACTTATTTTTCTCTTTTGAGCAGTAGGTGCTGCTTCACCCAGTGCCACACATCCATCTGCTGTGTTGAGCTGTCCATGGAACAGCATGGGCAGCAAAGCTTCTGCTAATGCTTTGTCTCTCAACCTCTCAGCCTACCCACTGCAATCCTTGCCTTTATATAAGAATATTCAGTTCATGGGTGATGGAGTGCAGTTAGCAAGATAGCCTGATATTTGCACAGTTCTTTAACTGTCAATATTAGCTATTTATAGTCAGACAACAAGCGTCATAAGTGAATATCAAACAACAGCAAAATATTTCCTTCTCATTAACAGTCATAGCTAGCAACAAAAGTCACATATGGAAAACCTTAATGTAACATTCAAGGGAAAGCCATGAGCACCTCTCTGCTGACATACAGCTCAGATGAACTGTGATGGGTAGACTCATGGTTAATAGAAACTGTAGACAGTTGGCTGGCCACAACAGTTTGCATTCATGAAGAACTGAATTGAATAAAAAGTCATGAGCCGGGACTCTAGATTAGGGATATTCACTTAAAAAGCTATTCCACATGTAATCATATTGCCAGCTCAAAGTTGGTAATATTATAAATGACACAACAAAAATATTGTCCATTACAATATCCATATATAGACCAAACTCCCAGACCAAGGCAGCTGCACCAGCAGACCAAACCCCCAGCAAAGCAAACCCTGAACACTAGAATTGCCCTGGCATCTGTTATTGAGAATGACTTCTATTGCTGAATCTCCCTGATGATCTCCTACCCCACGGATTAAGGTGATACACCATGCCTTTTGATGGCAAAACCTCAGGCTGGTTCTAAACCCAAACAAGCCACAAGAATCTTATTCAGAGCTCTTCACAGAGCAGGGAGGGAGCAACACTCACACCAAGGGTGGGTGAGCCCTGTGTACACAGACCTACAGTTTGTGCAGCCTAAGCAGGAGAGGGACAAGCAGCCTGGCTCAGCTGCCAGGACCTGTGCAGAGTTTGCCTCAAAATCCAGAATCAAAGTGTTTACTGTGTAGGAGTGTAACCACATATGACTAAAGCAGATTAATATGTCTGTGGCAAAAAATAGGGGAAATCCGCCCCCAAACAAACTTAGGTAGAAAAATAACATTCAAGAATTCATTTATTTTCTTATTCAAAATATATGTGGTACACTTAATCTTCAAGATTAAGTCAGATTTTGCTTTTTCCTGCTACCTGGCATAGATAAATGCTTTCACATATGCAAATGAGAAGAAAATGTGGCCTCTTTCAGCAGTAATAAGTATCTGCCTGTTGCTACCTTAAAATCACAGGAATCACATCTGGTAACTGCCCTTTTCTCATGTTTCCACTAGTTTTCAGACTTCCTCTTGTGGTAGCTTGAGACTGCGCATCTGGATGTTTTAAACATACAAAGGAATTGCTAGAGCAAGCAAAAGAGAAAACGGTGCAGAGAGTTAAAGATGTGCAGATAAGCAACCGGAGCACCCTGCAGCTAAAGTAACAGACAGGCAGCTGGGGAAAAGCTTTTTCCAAAGAGGAGAGCACAAGTCTAGGCAGAATGAAGACTCACGCTGTCTGTGGCTTCGTTTTTAAAGTACTATTAATCCAAGTATATCTTTTGAACACAACTTTAACTGCACCATCACCAATTATTAAGTTTCCTGGAGACAGCACTCCCAAAACAGACAAAGAACTAGCAGTGGTAAGTCTCGGTTTCATCTTTGCTTCAGCTTTGTATTGTTGTTTCATAAGCAGATGTTTCTTTCTTGTTTCAGCTGAGGCTAAGGAATGACTGTAGCATTTTCTCCCTAGGGTCTCGGGAAGTGCTAGCTAGCAAGCAAAGGTATCAGCTTTCAGAAGTTAAAACTACAGCCAAGTAATGTTTCCTCTCTTAATTTTTTTTTTTAAGCCAGCAAAGAAAATTGTAGGGTTTTTTCCCTTAAGTCTGACCATACAAAATAATTTCATTAAGTCATTGTGCCTATAAACAAAAGATTGCTGTGATAAGAGGGGATAAAGGCAAATAAGAGACATTTAATGTTTTTACTTAAATCAAGCAGAAGTATGGGCTGTCGAAACTCACTCAATGCATGTATCACAGCTTTCTGAAGCTTGTTTCCAGACTGTTTACTGTGCATTGCATAAACACAGCTTTAAGGGACAATTACAACCAAAAGCTGGCTCAAGTTTCAGAAGCCATTGTGACTAGGTTTGACTTAGAAAAAAATTCTCATCAGAGGTTTAAAGATTTTTTTTTTTTTCCCCCAAATTCAATCTGGAACAAAAAGATCGAACGGAGTTTCTGTGACATTAGCAAATGATAGCCATAACTCCACAGCATTTTATTCTAACCTTATTTTAGCCCTGTGGACCTTCAGAAAAATGACACAGGGATGTCCATTTAAGAGGAGATTGAGATGGAGTATCCTTATTTTAGCATGTAAATTATAGACATTTCTTCAGCAGTAAGTCCATTTTAAGGAAGATTGAGATAAATTATTCTTATTTTAAGGCACAGAGATTTGAAAGTTGGTTGCTTTTCCTTAGGAGTTGGTGTGCAACTCGGAAAAGCTTGCCAGGTTAAAGAAGGTCTAGGAGAGGGTAGAGAGAGAAATTCCAGATGGGAGCTGTGGTGGAAAGTTTAGAAAAACAGACAACCTGATCCAAAAAGGGCACTGCCTAGCCCTTAACATCAATTCACCCAAGGTTTTGCCTTAGCAGCACAGCAGCCAGGGCATGAGGGGCAATGCATGTGGGAGAGGACAGTGGGGTCCCATATATCTAGTAAATACTTTACAACTTTTGAATAAGATATTTTGTTATGCACAGCCAGGCTTTTATTCAACAACAACAATCCACATTGTCCTCTCATCTTTGTTTCTTTTGAACAATGTATTTATTCTGTGTACTCAGGAAAACTACAAGCTGGTTTAACACTCCAGCTCTTCTTTGTCTTCCTTGTACTGTTCTTGGGTAACACTAACTGGCTGCCTTTCCCTCACACCCACCAAACAGGCCAACACTCAGCATCAGAACACAAATTGCTATGTTGCAGCTGGACCCTGTTTCATTAATGGGCTGGATCAAAATTCCAGATCACCACAGCTCCCTGCTGACTCTGGGGAAATTGAATTTTGCAGCCTAGGCCAAGATGTGGTTTACACAGACACTACATTTTCTTCAGGATTCTCTTCTTGCAGGAACAGCTGGTTGTGTTCATTTCTCATATCCAGTAAAATCTCCGTTTTAGGAAAAACTGAGAGCAGTTAGCCTTTTATTTAGAATCTTAGCAAGAAAAATTCTTTACTATGCCTCATGTTATATTTTTGGCTGTGCCTCTTATTCCCAAACCTAAAATGGCAAGAGCAACATCCTGCTTCTTCAGTAAACTTCAGGTCTGATGTGTAGTCAGTATAATGGTATCTCACTGGGAGATGCAAACTCCAATAAAATGAAAATTGGGGTAAGAACAGATCCTCCAAAACAGTCTCTTTGATTATGTTCTTAATACATTTCCATATAACTTCCATCAGGCCCCATTAACTAGAAGTAAGCAGAAGTGTAGCAGTAGTAAAGAACAACTCATTGTGTCCATTATTTACCACTGCCACAGCCCCCACTAGAGAAATACCACATTCAAAGTTAAAAACCACAAAAACTAGACATAGTCTATGCTTAATCTGTAGGTGGATGGAGGACCTTCTGCAGGACATGTTGTAATATCTTGATTAAATCTTTTTTCTGAGTAACCTCTGAACCACTTCCTTTAAAGGGTAGATGAAACATGCCTGGACTTAATGAGGAGATGGTGAAATCCAGGCTTGACCAACTGCAGCCATATGCCATCCTTCACTGCACTTTGCTGATGTAGTTGTCTTATCTCCAGTCTACTGAACTTCAGTCAGTTAATGAGAGACATAAAATAAGGTTTCCCTTGGGAATATGGCCTGGCACAAGAACTTAAATGTGCTGTTATTTTGTCAAGCCTCTAATCCTCAGTCAGAAATAATTCTCTCTGATATTTGATACATTTTTGGCAAATATAGCTTTACCTTTATTCAAGGTGTCTTCCTACCTTGCAATTGTAGTTAGTATTGTGGATATGAGGACTGAAGAATGCTTCTGCCTCTGCTAAAAGCAATTCTGGTGTAAAGATCTGTATCTTGCAGCCTTCTTGTCTAACAGCATCATTGGCCAGGGTACCACTCAGCTCTCTGCCATGCTAAGCACCAGTCTGGGGGCCTACCATCAATCTGGGGACATCTGACATGGCCGCGGCTTTTCTTTTAGAGCAAGACATAAAATACCACAGACTCAGACTGCAGGTTGGGCTTCCTGAAATATCTGTGCAAGAGAACCATAAGATTTACTTTACTGGATAAAGCCTACAACTCCAGATAGTTTAGTCAAGCTGATTAGTACCTGTAAGTGAGAATAACTGGCTAATGATAAGTTGTTATCACTATAGAAGGACCCAAACTAACACCTTCATCATTATTTATGTTCTCCTCAAAGATGATATAAATTCAAAAATTGAAGCTGTACATAATCCAAACAGCCCAACTGAGGCTATCCATGCAACACTCCATGTTAAGTTTGGATCCAAAACACTGAATCCAAAACCTCCAGCAGGCTATGTTTTCTAGTTTCCAGTCAGGATCAGAGTGGACAAAGGCTTTTAGGCAGTTTCCTGAAGATACAATTTCTTGCCACTCTTTTCATTTAAATGACTATGTTTTTATGGCAGGTTTCACCACATGCTAGAGATCGCCATACATTCACTCAGGGTTGGTCCCTACTCCAAGAAGCTCACAGTTCTGCTGACACTGAACTTCAGGGGAAAATACTAAATGTTTTTGTGTGATCTCACTTGTGTATTGCACAGAAGGTGGGGAACATGCATGGATAACCAGGATCACAGCTGTTTATCAACAGTTCAGTTTAACAGAAATCCCAAACTTCTCTAGACACCTCTGAAAGACAAAGCTTAAAAGGAACCATTGCCAGGACGCAGGCTGGCCTGCTGCTCCCCTGGGCTTAGAAGCAGCAGGCAACAACAGGCATTTTTGTCTTTAAATGCATCTCACCTGCTAAATAGGCCATAGGGATCAGAATGGAAATGGAGGGAGACTGGAGTGGACATCTTTTAAGATAAGAGATAAAAATAACAGAGTTTGTGCTGCCTTTTTGATCCCTTATGACCACTGCTTTCTGAGAGGAGGTAGCTGTGATCTGCTGCCATGGCTGTATCAGAAAGATGAGCCTGGCCATAATCTGCTGGAGCATTCAATGCAGTTTTAAGTATGGAGATACTAAGTGGCTGCAGTGTCCAGGCAATCAAGATGTTACCAAAGACCCTCTTCCTCAGGTCTTCACAGTCTGACTCAAACCTAAACAAAACATAGCTCTGGGTGGTTTGAATAAACAATGGATTTTTTTTGTCTTTCTCAGTTAAGGTGGTCTCATTTGTGTGGTTGCTTTGATACATAGACAAGATTCTATGTAATTCTTAGAGTCTTCCAAGAAATCAAATACACAATACCTAAAATTGTAAGCAGATTTATACATCATAGAGAAACTAAAAAGTATAAACCCATCTTTACTTTGTAGTTCTATATTAAAGCTCTATGATCTACTCACTAAGAAAGTAATTAATTAAGGGTGATATCTAATAGTGGAAATGATTGCTTTATTAGCAATGCTGTGTGATCAAGGATGGTTTGTGTCAAGGAGATTCTGATGATCTCTCAGTTACTAATAATAGTAATTTTGAAACAATCTTACAAATTACAGATGGAAAATTGTCATGGACTTACAGTATTTATTTGTAATGATAAGCAAGTTGTTTTCTGAATTCTAAAATCTTTGTTCTGTGCTCTTTTTTTTTTAAGCAATATCTGAACAAATACTATGGGTGCCCCAAAGACAGTTGCAATTTATTTGTCCTGAAAGACACTTTGAAGAAAATGCAGAAATTTTTTGGGCTGCCTGAAACAGGAGATTTGGATCAAAATACTATTGAGACAATGAAGAAACCCCGCTGCGGTAACCCAGATGTAGCCAATTACAACTTCTTTCCAAGAAAACCAAAATGGGAAAAGAATCATATAACATACAGGTACTGACTAGCGACATTGAGTTTTCTCCACATATAACCATAATGCTTAAGAACCAATCAACCAAGACACTTAGACATGGAGCAGCTGCTTAGAGGGCTAGACAGGACATATCCAATTAATTTTTTGTTGTTGTTGTTGTACTACCAGGTGTTTTAGCAAACACTCCTGAAATTTTTAATTGTAAAAATTCAGGAATAGTCATCTAAAGATAGACTCCATGATTCTGGCTGAGACTAAAGAGGGTTTGGTTGTATTCTTTGCTCTGCTGCAAGCATCCTAAGAGAACTGGAAGAGGAGCATCTCAGCTGTCCATGTGCTCAGTAGGGACCACAATGATCACTGTCTACAGAGTTTATGAAAGAGAACAAACTTCTCAGCATTTAGTAGCCATAGAAATGGAGATCATCAAGTAAATTTTAAAATAAAACAATTACATTTCAGATATATGCAGATATGATTTAAAGCAAACCTATTGCAAGTGGTTTGACACGCTTTAATTTTCTCTTCTGCTTACTCTGGGATCAAGAGAGCTCTCACTGAAGTCAGTAACAAAAATCACCTCATTACCCTTAAGTTTGTCATCCAGGAACAAACTTTTAGCACCAAAGAGAACAAAGAGCAGCTTTTTCTTAGGTGCATGACTTGGTGTGCTGTTTCCTCATAAGTTATGACTCAAAGCATCCCCTGTGCTATGACTAGCTAATGAACACTGAAAATACCTGTGGCAGCTCTGCCTACTGATGTGCTTCCTCTGATTCTTCCTCATTGCCCTTAGGCACAAAGTAGTTTCCCTCACTATGCACAACATAGTTGGAAACTTGACTTCACATCAAGTTAGCCTGCACTGAACATTCAACTAAATTAAAATACATGAAGAAAGCAAGACACTTCAGAGTTTGTCCTTTTCCCACAACAGATCTATGGTCTATCTTACATTCTCTCACTTCCCATTTCCACGTTTATCCCAAAACCAGTGTAACCAACACTCTAGTAAAGGATTAGTATTCAGCTGGGATGAAACTATCTGCAGCTCACCACAAAGGTGAGGGAGAAGAGCTGGTTTACTGTTGTGATTATTAAAGAGACAAACAATCCACACCTGAAACTTTCAGAATGTAATTAAACTTGTTCTCTGACAAATAAATCTCGCATATCAAACTCTGCTTTTATGTTCATGTCTAAAGCAACACTGGCTTGCAGGCTTTGTAGACCCTGGATGTGCCCTCTTATTTGTATTGCTGCAACAAGTCCAACAGAAAAGAAACAGTGAGCACCACATCTAATCAAGTCTCTGAATCACAAGTAGGTGGTTAGATCTCACATGCAGCAATGTTACCTGGTTTCACTACCAAGTCTTCTCAGTATTCTGATCAGTGAAAAACAAATACAGGGAGGAGGGTTACGTGGTATTTAACTCTCCCTTTTATCTCCAAGGATTATAGGCTACACACCAGATTTGGATCCTGAGACAGTAGATGATGCCTTTGCTCGAGCCTTTCAAGTCTGGAGTGATGTCACACCACTGAGATTTAACCGAATAAATGACGGAGAAGCAGACATCATGATAAATTTTGGCCGATGGGGTATATTTCGCTATTTTTACTTATGTTTTTTGTTTTGTTCCTTTCATTACTCCTTAGTGCTGGAATGATCTCCCCTCAGTAAGTAGTGCCTGTGAGTTTTTCTGGCATACCTTGTCCTAGTTTGCACTTGGCTTTATACAGCCTAAGATTTAATTTCACCAGGATATTTTTCTTTCTTATGTATGAGACAGACATCAAAGTATGTATACAATATCCTTATACTATATTTATCTTTCCAGAAGAGAATTGCTAGGGGCAACCTTTTATTTTAACATTCATAAATCATAAATAGAACTGAAAAATATTGGTACAGATCTTCAGATGATGTGAGCTGGCTGCCTGCCACAGAAGAGAATGGAATGCCATCACAGTATTTATAGCTCCATACTTAGTTCTGCAGTGATAGAGTGAAGGTCCTAACATACTGAAACTTAAAAATGGATTTGTGTCCCTCAGTTGTAAATTCAGACATAGCCTCTGATCTTTAGCATAGCAGGATGCAGGTTTCCAGTGCTTTCTTTGGTCTCGGAGAACTTAAAAATATGGATGGTAAGCTGAATTATGGTTTGGTCCAGTTCATGATAGGTGAACTTGATTAATTTTTGTAGTACATGCCTTCTCAATTAATTTTGGATTTCCCTGAAAGAATGTTTATAGCTTTTCAGTGTAAACCTGGGGCATTTTAACTTCTTACAGAGAGTCACAGAATTTTTAATATTAATGAAGTTACTTGTGCAGCCAATCACTTGGGAGCTGGCAGACTTTGGACGTTAACAGTTCAAAGAATAACGGAGCTCTTTGTAAAAGCCTCCATTTCAAGCTGGTTTGCTTTGCTTTAGCTACTGACGAATTGACCTCAAAAGCTTCAGAGGTCCTGTACAGAAGTCAGAGCTTCAGATCCTCATCCAGACTGGCTTGGTTAAAAAAAAAACAAGTCTTACGAAAGAAGAAGTGCTTCTGGTGGTTTTAGTACTTGCTGGTTACAGCCAGCCCAGAAACAGTGGGAGAAGAGCTTCTTTCACATTCATTCATTCTTCCCACTTCAGTGCATGTCAGACTCACAAGAGCTAAGATATCCACAAGATTTTTCATTTTCTATCTTTCTCTCAAGCAACAGATCTACTTGGAAATAAATGGGAGTAAAAGATGTAATGTATGTCAAAATCTTCTTCATGACAACAGACACACTAGGCTACTGAAATGAACTAGTATTAATAATGACACCAAGATTAAATCAGTGTAAGAGGGTAGAGAAACAGACCTGTGTATTTAGGGCAGCTCTTAAATGGCAAGACATCAGACTGAAAGACCTGAAATGATGCAACTGGAGATGCTGGCAGCCAGCTTTGATGCACAGGTCAGCATGGTTGGAAAGCTATGAATACCAGGGTTATGCCCTTGCCAGCTTGCCTTACCCACATATGGTGTACTTCCAAGAAAAGCCCACAGTGTAATAACAGGAGAGCTACTTAACCTACTGCTGCCCTGTGAGCTGCCTGTGTCTCAGAGCAGTTGATGTAGAGGAGGAATAGGCTCATTTACCAGACTAAGAGCACTGAGAAAGAGCGAGCTTTCCAGATAATGACTACTGAGACACTCAGCTGATTTGTTTTCCTGCTTAAACTAGTTAGCATCCTGAACAAACAAAATGGCACATCAGTTTGAGGTACAGCTTGCTTGCAAAAAGAAATCTGCCTTTGCTTTCCAATCTCCCATGCTGGAGACTGATACAAATTATCTTTAAATCCCCTTCACCCACAGTCTTTATTTTGCAGCGCCCTTCCAGTCTCCACTAAGAAAGAGCAGTGTGTATGCAGTCATACATCCAATGTACAATACATTACTGTTCTTCACTTTGATTCCTTCCCACAATACTTATGAGATATAAATTAGCATGCTGTGACAACGACTATATTGACGCTTAATGTTCTTGGCAAGAACTGCTTCATCTCTTCTGGTTCAATCTTGCCAGCAGAACCCATACCAATAAACTCAGTCATTAGAGTGTTCTACCTCTGTCTTGGGCAGGAAAGTACACATGAAATCATCACTCATGTATAGGCTGTGGCAGAGCTGAGGTCATTAGAAACTGCTCTTTTTTGTCTGCTTCCTCCTGCAGAACATGGTGATGGCTATCCATTTGATGGCAAAGATGGTCTTCTGGCTCATGCCTTTGCACCAGGGCCAGGAATTGGAGGAGACTCCCATTTTGATGATGATGAGCTGTGGACTCTTGGAGAAGGGCAAGGTATCAGATTTTTTATGTTTCAGAACACATAAGCTTGCTGGCTTATATGTTTTAAACCTGTTTCAGGCACTGCATTGAATGTTTTCCTTGACATGTCAACACTTGTTAGGGAGTGGATATTCATATGTACAACTAAAATTATTCTCTACAAAATGTTTAAGTAATTCCTACATAAATGTTTCCTAGTGTTTCCCTTTCTATCCTTTTACTGTTTCCCCCTGAAAAACTGTATTAATAATGGACCTAAGGCCACACGACCTTCATGAACTGAGGGAAAGTACAAAGACACAACTAGCATATTGAATGCTTCAGTTGTCAGGGACACAAACTACAAGATCTTTAAGTTCATTTATAAGAGACAGACTGGTCAGTGGTTTTTTGCTGTCATACACTTTTAAGATGACTTAAGCTGTGGCAGCTAAGTTGGAACCATTCACCTGAATAAGTTTTCTCATATTCATAGGATCCATCAGAAACAGAATATAAATCCAACATGATGATGACTGAAACAAAATTTGACATAAAACCATGGATTAAGAACATATCCAAGAAATTTTAACAGGCAGCTTGCCACACACTTTAGAAGAAAACAAATAAAGTCAAGATGATATCACTTGAACTAGATAAAACCAAGTATTAGCATTTTGGAAATTCTTTGTTCATCTTGCACTTTGCCACATTCATACATTACTAATTACAACTCTTATACTGCAAGATATTTGGAAAACATAGAATAAGAATGCAAAATCACGTTTGCCTTTCATTTCAAATTGTAGCTTTCTCAAGTATCCTCCCATTGAGAAAAAAAAAATTATCTTTAGTACCAAAATAGTCAAATTCCATTTACTAGCTTTCTTTTAACATTAGCAGAAGCACTGCACTAACTGGGCTCAGACTAACTATGAATAGGAGGAAACTGTTTTCCCTATTATTAGAAACACTGCATAAGCATATACCTGGTTACTGTCATTAAAACACACACTATGGATAAGTGAATTATCTCTACATTAACATATATCACAATACCAGGGTTGTAGTCTTAAACTACATGTGACAAACTGAAATTAGGCCCAGGACCTGGGTGTGTCCGCTTTACCACCCTATGCCTCATGCCACAGCAGCTCTCAGTCAAGTCAAACTGGAAACACCAAAGTGGTTTATGAGGCCCTGTGCATGTTCAGGTCATACTCAACTGCAGCATGGAATCTTTCAAGCAATACTGAAGACTTTAAACCATAATACCCAAGAGACTAAATTATTAAATATGTTAACTGTATGTTTATAGGTTTGCCTTGCCATAGTAACAACATATAGATATTTTTCTGGGCTGATTTTAAGGACTGGTCATTCTAACACTTCACCATGAGTAATATTTCAAAATTACCAGTTACTATTTCAGCTATGATCACCTTGCCAATAGAGACACCAGGGGGAGATTGAATTTCAGAGTGGAAATTCAGACTGTGTTTCTATACCAGTATCTTCCAGGAAAAGACGATGTCCAAAACTGTTTTTTTTTCTTTTAATCAATTGGTGGCTAATTTCACCACTGCATTCATTCTCTTTATAGTGGTCAGAGTGAAGTATGGAAATGCAGACGGTGAATACTGCAAATTTCCCTTCTGGTTTAATGGCAAGGAATACAATAGCTGCACAGACGCGGGACGCAACGATGGATTCCTCTGGTGTTCCACAACAAAAGATTTTGATGCAGATGGCAAATATGGCTTTTGTCCCCATGAGTGTAAGTAGATCAGCTTTTCTACTGTTCTCCTGGTAAACTGCTCCCTACTTACTTGCTCAGCCACTGGTACTTTTTTTACTTCCTTGCTGGCAGATTTAGATTTAGATTTACTGCTCTTTAACGTCTCAGTATCTAAGGAGACAAAACTCTCTAAAGGCTCCCTTGGTGCAGGAGAGTTTGTAACTGATGGCAACTCATGCTGAAGCCTTTCCCTCAAGACAAGGAGATACTGAAGTTACGTCTGAAAGAACGTCAGCCCCATATATACACCAAAGATACTACAGGTTGAGTTTCACAATCCCAGAAGGGCAATGACTTATTAGAATAATGGCCAAATGCAGAGTTAGAGAACACTAAATGACAGAAACCTTACCCTAATTTGTGGGCTGTTGTGCACACAGCTGAAAGTGCATCTCCTTCAAGAGCAAAGACTTACAAAAACTAGCAGTTACAAATGGAACTCACTAAGCCAAACCTCCATAAAAGTTAGCATAACAGCATTACCCATTGGTAGCCCAGGTCCTCTGAGTCTAGGAACCCTGAAATGTAACCTGACAGTATTATTGTCACAAATCACATTTTAAATTACCTCATATTGCTTTGCAAAATAAAAATTACTGCATTTCATGCAAGTATCTATGCTACCACAAAGTTATTCATATGTTGGTAAATTGAAAATTGCTGTCCAGGGGAACACTCACTTTATCAGCACTGAGTATAGAAGGTAAGGCGCTTTTAGCCACTTGTTCCATCTCCTGTTGCCAGCTCCAGAGGTGGAACCTATGATCATAGACATATCCTGTACTGCAGTTTTCTACCTTTGCTGTTTTCCCTTTCTACCTAGTCAACTGCAGTAAGCTTTTGGCAGCCAGGAGCGCTCCATCATTCCCGTTGCCTTGCAGCCTGAGCAACAGATCTGCAGGGTCACAAAACTCCTGCCTGCTACTGCTGTGTCATAACAAATAATAAGAGAGTTATGAAAGAGAACAAACCAGAAAACAATGGAGCTTTTGTTGGACTCATGTTAATCCTGCTTGGAACAATAGCACTAAATTATTTGTAATATTATGGTGACATGCAGTCAGTACAAGGAAAGCGAACACAGATTGCTGAAAGAAAATTAGTGATGCTGAAGAAGCAAAGCTAAGCAAACAAGACACGTTCAGGGTTTTGCCAGACCAAGAACACACAAGCACGGCCCAATGTGCCTCACACAAGCCTCAAATCATACTGCAAAAACACAAGTATGTGCATTAATACATATGTGCCAGTTAAGCACACACTGTCCAAAGATCACAGATAACTGTATCTAAGAAAAGGCCTGATAGCCTGTCTTCTAAACTTCCCTGGCATCCTATTGTAGCCAAACACTAAATGCGTTCCTGTTTGACTAGTTTTGGGGAATCCTCGAGTGCATTTGCAAGACTCTGTAGTTTTCAATACCAAATTTGGGATGCTTGTGGTTTGCAAAGATAATCTCTTGTAGAACAAAGTATTCTTCGAGCCTTAGCACACCAAAAAAGCCCTAACTGCCCACTATAATAAATCACATCTAGAGAGTAAATCTACCACAATGATGATTATTTGTACAGCTATAAGGGATGAGAAAGCAAGAGTGTGAACATTTAAAAGACTTCAGTTAATTAAAATATTAATTATTTTTAGTTACCTGATTTGCAGAACTAGCTTCTGTAACCTAACATTTACTTCAGAAGGTTGTATGTGTGCAAACACACATAAATACATAATGATTTTTTCCTAAAACTTTGCTATATCCTTTATTTTCTGGCATTTCCCCAAACCTCCTGTCCTTCAGGTTAATACTTCCAGTTGGAAAAAAGCCAAACTGGGCTTAGTTCCTTAAAACACTCTGAATGCTCAGGTATATTTGGAATGAAGCTCAGATTACAGGTAACTGGACAAACAGATCCACATACCCTGATTGAAACCTTTTAAAAATCCCAAAGTCATACAAAAAGTAAAATGTAACCAATGAAGCACTCTCAGAGAGACTTGAATTGGAAGTTGATGTTCCTGGAAATGCTTGTGTCAGGGTTTCTGAAATGGAACAGAAGGGCTTCAGCCTTTTGCTTCTGATGTAATTATTTTGCAAGATCCTTGAGCAGTTACAGACAGATGTTTCTTATTAAACTCAGAGCACCATTGTTCACTCATTATTCCAAGACACCATTAGCTAAAATCCCACTAATAAATTCAGATATGGGAGGTTTTACATCACAGAGTCTGTGTTGGGGCCATTCTGAGTTGTCCATGTTTGTTTCTCTCCCACTTAATTCAATGACATTAGCTTCAGTTCTTCTTTTCACAGAGGCATGCTTGGAAATATTTTTAACACACAGCACTGCACCAAGCTTTCCTAAAGGTAGTATCAGATCTGCACCCTAATTCTGTAGAATGCATCAACTACCATTTCTCAAAGGTCATATACCTTGTTGGCAGATGTTCAACTGCTCTCCCAGGCAGAAGCCTCATGAAGCTCTAGCTACCTCTACCTTGGATCTTAAGTAGCCTTCCAGCCTGAGGTTTCCTTACATCACTGCTGGCTAGTTTTTCTAGGAAGAGCTAACAGTGCAGTCCAATCTGAATCCGCTCTCACATCAGCATACCTTCACTAATTTTTAAATGGCTGAGCTTGCCATGATCAGAACAAAAGTCAGGCCCTTTAACATCCCCTTTCAAGTAAATAAAGATTTTTTGTTTTGTTTTGTTTTGTTTTCGGCAGAACCAACCTGTTCTCTAACTTTCATTTACATTAAGGCAAAGAGTTTTCTAGTTAAGGCAAGGAGAAGGATTTGAAAACTTAAGAAACAACTGTTGTTACTATACATGATGTTACCTTGAGCAAAATGAAAAGCTGTATTTTGACTGTGACTCAGAAAGACTCCGTGCAAAGCAGTAAGAGATTGACTTTCCATAAGGTTTTTGCAGTTTAGCCACATTTAAACCAATACAAAAATAAAAAGAAAGAAAAGCTATTAAATTACAGAGGTTGCCAGATCTAGAGCTGGGAGCAGCTCATGTGGTAAATGAGTCATCTAAACAACTCAGTTTAATTTTGCCTTCCCATTCTCTTTCCTTTATGAAAAAATAAAGTCTTTTTCTGCTCCCAATAGCCACAGACCCAGCTGATGCATACTTCCTAATTTATTGCAGCATCCTAGACAAATGAAAACATTCACAGCTTTCTCTCTTGGGAAGTCACAGTGCACATTGCCGTTATCTTTGACCAAAGGTATAGGACCTCTGTGTGGCTGCTGCCTTGTCCAGAAGAGAGCTCAGCCAGATCAGACATTCAGTGAACTCAGGCGCGTGAGCCAGATCTGCAGTGCTCCAAGTGCTCTCCCCAGTGGGACTGGAACTTACTTCAGTAACTCACTGGTTCATGCCCCTGGTACCACAGCCAACTACTGATTTAAGGGGAAAAGGCAAAATGAGTCATCCATGTCACAACACCCCATCATTAGAACCATTCTCAGTCACCCTTCAGCCAGTAAAAGTCTTGGACTTTTATATACTACTACTACTGTAAAAAGGGAAGCACACTCACAACAATGCCTCTTCCCATCAATGGATCAGACTAATCAAAGGCAAATCCCCTCAAAGCCTATACAAAGGTACCAAGGTTAAAATGGCTTTTTGGTCATCAAAGCAACAATAAATTTAGAAATAACCTGCCAAACCTTCCCACATACACATTTGAGTTATAGCTGTAACTTCAAACTGGGAGCAGAAAAGGGAGAAAGGGGTCTCCTCACACACAGTCCAATAAAGGATTGTCTGTCACTCTGTACAGAGTTTGCCATTTTACTGAACATTTTTGATGTAAGGTAAACGAATCGGCAGAGCACTAAGGAACAGAAGTGACCTTCTCAAAATCCTTTCTAAATGATTCAAGAAGGTGTATTAATTCTAGGTAGGCTATAAAGGATATCAAACCACATTCAAGTAGCCTGGTAGAATTTTCTTCATTTGCTAGTTCATCTAAAAGGATCAATCAGCCACATCTTCCTATGCACTTGTGAGATGGTAGCACCCCTTGTCTGTCTTGGCAAAGTAGCTATTTCTTGGTGTAAAGGAGACATTCTAAGTGCAAACTGCACCAGACATGACAGTTGTGTAATCTCTGCCAAGCCCTCTGCATGTTACCATTGGTACATTGTGGTCTCTTGGTGACATTTAGCATTCTGTACTGACATTTTTTCTCTTTCCTTATCCCTACAGCACTTTTTACAATGGGCGGCAATGGTGATGGGCAGCCATGCAAATTTCCCTTTAAATTCCAGGGCCAGTCCTATGACCAATGCACAACAGAAGGCAGGACAGATGGGTACCGATGGTGTGGAACCACCGAAGACTACGACAGAGATAAGAAATATGGATTCTGTCCAGAAACTGGTATGAGGAATATTGCTTGCATGGAACAGTCTAATTTGTTCTGAGTAACAAACCTCCTTTTCTACACCATCAGCACAGAAGTGATGAGTTAGGCACAGTTTCAGCATAGGTGGCCAAGGGAGTAACTACAAGAGGAACAAGATACATGAAAGCTACAGTATGCCATAGCACACCAACATTATCGAGGATACACAAATGTCACAGAACCATAGGACTAAATGTCTGCCACTTCAGGATAACTACAGATAGAATTTGTTAATTTTCTTCTTGAAAGAGAAGTCTCACGTGGTGGAAGAAAGCATGAATAATATTTTACTTTAAACTTAGCATTTACACTTGAAAAAAATAAATCCTGTTTAGTATGTTAAGATTGAGTAAATTGCTCTTTTCAGGAATTCAAAAGAACTAAGTGAAATGGTTTAGGCAGGAAAATAGATTTCTTACACAAATAGATTTTTACACAAATTTTTTACACTTTAAAAACTCAGTTTTATTATATAAAAGGACAAAAATTAATTTATAGCCCTGTATAGATTGGTAAGTGCTTGATTCTAGGACAGAGACAAGAGCCATAGTATTGTGTAAGTTAGCTATGGCAGTTCTAAAATCTCAGGCTTTCAACAGAGCCATGCGGAAGCTGCACTCACTCCATAGCACCCTGAAGCCACTTTTGAGCCTGTGTGCGTCCTGGGGTTTGAGTGTTTTAAAAATGGCCTAACCATTTGCAATAGGGATTTGATGTAACAGTACTTGGCTTCCTGTTAGTCCTGGTAACTAGGTGTAACCCTTCCATTTCACCTTGCAGATATTTTTAAAAACATTTTTTTTCAAAAGTATCAAATCCATTATAACTTCCTACACAGTTAAGTAGAGGAATATCTACGTGATAGGTCTAACAAAAGAACTAATATATCTAGAATCTATATAGCCAGAGTTTTGGATTCTTTTAAAATTCTGCTTATGATACCTACTTTTGACTGTAATTTTAAATTAAGCTGCACCTTCTCCCTTTAGAAAATATTTGTACATTCATATATAAATGTTATTTCTTATATATTACCATCCATATGCTGCACAAATGAGTGCAAACTTAGAGGAAAAACTTAGAAGTTTTCACAAAAATAGCTGTTAAAAACAAAGAAGTCATCCACGTTTGATTTATTTTTCTTTAGAAAGCGCTCTAAACCATATGCTTTTAAGCTTCAACCTGCTGTCAGAACAAAACAATTCCTCAATTTATTCAGTATGACTCTTGAACCTTTTGGGTTTTGGTTTTTTACTTCAAAGCTTATACTTCAGTGAGACACCTACTAACCAGTCGGATATTCAATAAGCCTTTAACCTTTCTGACACTAAACCTACCTCTGATCTATTTGAGACACACTTTAAAACATCACCAGGAGAGACCATCAAAGGATACTTGCTAGGCAATCACCTTCCACAAGCCACTGTTAACTGCTGCATTTTCAGAGCTCTGAACCTAAGCCCAGGGCTCACTCTTGCTCCCACCCAAGCCATTGGCAAGGTCATTGCAATGGCAATGCCTCGACTTTTTCCTTATTTTTGTGTCAGGCAATTTTTTTTTATTACTTATAGTCTTTACTCCTCATGTTCTTAGGAGGATTGCAGATTTTCTGCTTGCCTTCTGTTTTTAATGAGTAGTTCAGGAGATGCATCAGCTTAATCTCACAAAAGGGATTCCCTTCTCACTGTTTTCGTGTCATTCTCCACAGCTATGTCAACAGTTGGAGGAAATTCTGAGGGAGCTCCTTGTGTATTCCCCTTCATCTTCCTGGGGAATAAATATGAGTCCTGTACCAGTGCAGGACGCAATGATGGCAAGCTGTGGTGTGCTTCTACCAGCAGCTATGACGATGACCGCAAGTGGGGCTTTTGTCCAGATCAAGGTAACACAGCCTGCCAGAACAACACAATGCTAAGTGCACAGTGACCACACCGACAATAGCACACTAACCATGATCTCATTCTCATACTTCTCAGTCCCTAACCCAAAATCTGAGCAAAACCCCTACATTTAAATGTGTGACTGTTGTTAAAGTCAGATCTAGAGCTCATCTGCCTGAAGCATTCAGATTTTCTAGAATTATGGCTGTGAAGCATCCTTCCACAGTATTTAAAAAAAAAATAATTAAGATTAAGAATTTTTTAAAACCCAACTGGTTTTCCTTCCAGGGCTAAAAGCCACAAGCAATATACTGTGTGAAGTTCTGGAGCCCCCAACACAGGAAAGACATGGAACTGTTGGAGTGGGTCCAGAGGAGGGCCACAAAGATGCTCACAGGGCTGCAGCAGCTCTGCTATGAGGACAGGCTACAAGAGTTGGGACTCTTCAGCCTGGAGAAAAGAAGGCTTTCAGAAGACCTTAGAGTAGCCTTCCAGTATCTGAAAGGGGCCTACAGGAAGGCTGGGGAGGGACTATTGACAAGGTCTTGTAATGACAGGATGAGGGGTAATGGGTTCAAATTGGAAGAGGGGAGATTTAAACTAGATGGTAGGAAGAAGTTCTTTACAGTGAAATTGGTGAAAACACTGCAACAGGTTGCCCAGGGAAGTGGATGCTCTCTTCCTGGAGGTGTTCAAGGCTAGGTTAGATGAGGCCTTGACCAACTTGTTCTAGTGGGAGGTATCCTGCCTATGGCAGGGGGTTGGAACTAGATTATTTTTGGGGTGACTTCCAAACTAAACCATTCTATGATTCTGTAATATTTCACCAATTATCACCAATGCTAATCACTCTTTTTGTGAAGAACTTCTTCCTAAAATCCAGCCTAAACCTCTCCTGGCAGAGCTTGAGATTGTCCCCACCTTGTTCTGTAACTGGTTGCCTGGGAGAACCCCCACCTGGCTACAACCTCCTTTCAGGTAGTTGTAGACAGTGACTAAGTACCCCCCTGAGCCTCCTCTCTTCCAGGCTAAACAACCCCAGCTCCCTCAGCCACTCCTCATAGGGCTTGTGCTCTAGACCCCTCACCAGCCTTGTTGCCCTTAATTATACTCTGATGGTGGCCAAATTAGGAACAAATGCAAATGTAAAAGAAATTAATACATTTCTGACTGATCTGTCCAACAATGAAAAACATTCAAAAAATGAGACAGTATATAGTTTGCATGTTGAATAGCAGTATTCCAAATTATTTTGTTAATCTTTGTCCTTATTTATATCATGCATTAAATCAACCATTAGCAACAAACAAATGCTAGATTCAGGGTTTTTTTCTTAAGAGGAAAATAACCTCCAAATTTCATAGATTGACTGGACATAACTGATAGAATACTAGCTTATGATAAAAGACTGGTTTTTAAGCTGACAATATCTGGCACAACAGTGCTGATTCACAGACATAGGTATACAGACCTGTTTATCACTTGCATGTCATTTCATGAAGAAAAGATTTGAGGTCCAGATTGCGACTTTACTTCTTCTGTCTTTAAAAAAGATATATCTGATTTTATTTGCTAAACTTCCCCTTTCTTCGCAGAAATATTAAGATTGTGGTCAAAGTCACTTTTATGTGAGACAGCAGCATACCACAGCTACAGGTTTTAGAATCTCTCTAATGAAAAGTCCTATGTAGCAGTATGTATGACATTCACCACTGGAGGCTGGAAATGCCAATTATGACCTTTTTATCAGGAGATTTTGATGAGTAGCAAGCAAAATAAAGTTATAAGACTATGAATAACCCACGTGGTAGACTTCTATTGAGATGCAAGTAGCTAATACTATCTTGCTGTGTTATTTAGGATACAGTCTCTTCTTGGTTGCTGCTCATGAATTTGGTCATGCTATGGGATTAGAGCACTCTGAGGATCCAGGAGCTCTGATGGCCCCTATCTACACCTACACCAAGAACTTTCGACTTTCTCAGGATGACATTAAAGGGATCCAGGAGCTATACGGTAAAGTTCTCCCTTGCCAGCACAACTCCAAAAAAGCATGCAGCACAGGTTTACATTTGAGACCCAGCCCTTGCAGTGAATTGCATGCTGCACAATACCACCGATGCCAGAAACACTCTCTATTCCTTTCCTCCAGCTCCCACTCCAATCAAACACTACAATTTAGGAACAAGGGGTCACTCAACTTACTGAAATAACAGGAGCCTCTGAACTGCACATAACCAAACCTTTAGTTCAGCCTTCAGTGGGACAACAAAATGCTGGGCTTTCCTCTAGCTCAAAATACCTGATATGGGTGGCTTTAGGTATTTATTGTCTACAACACTCTGAGCTTCCTAGATTACAACTCCTTGTAAGAGGAGAAGTGAGCTGTTTCCCATGCCAGCTTGGAAGCAGTTCACATTGCCTTCCCATAATCCAGGCTGTACCTTCACAGTAATGTTGATGTTAGAAATTAGAGAGTGTGTAGGAGCTGATACTTTGACGTAAAAGTATTTGGCAAGTTCCTGGAGAAGAAGTGGATTTAAATATTTTTATATTGGTACACGTTTAAAACTGTTTTCTCTACAGACATTCTTTGTACAATGCATAAATACTGTAAAGTTCTTTCCACATATATACTTCTACCTTGTAGATGCACAGGTATGCTACAGTTAATTACGCAAAGTAAAACCTGCACCATTCCTTTTTGTGCTTTTCACCTTTCTACTGAGGTATCTTCCTAATTGTAAGTGACTATATTCTACAGTATTCAACACCACAGAAATTATAATAAGACCACACCAAAATGATTACCAAGTGAGACACCTTTTTATCAGATAGCTGATTTGAATCTTGATTTTTTCCTTGTTCTTAGCTGCTTTAATTAAGACTGGGAATTGAGACACGGGCAAGGTTAAGTGAATTTTCCAAGCTCACACAGCATATCTTTGATAGAGTTCAGAATTTAACCCAGTTCTCTCAAGGCACACTTCAAAGCCCAAGACAAAACTATCTTTCCTGCATCTTTATCACTGATATAACTCTTTGCGAACTGCTTTCTATATAAAACAAGTATTCAAAAAACCCTTTGTTTTCTTCCATTATAATTACCTCGAATCAGTTACACTCTACTTAGTTTCATACAGTACATCAACCTGATGTTTCTGGGAAAAGGCAAATGCCTCATAAGGCAATAGAGCAGCAGCCAAACAATAAGACAAAATAAAATAAACCAAATGGCAAAATGCATGATCTGAAGAGCACATTTTGATTATTGATGAGAGCAGAAAGACCATTTAAATGAATCAAAATGCATTTTTGTAACTTGCAAAATACTGGCACTTCTAGAAAGAGCAATTCATTCAGTGGAGTTGCAGATAATTTTGCATAGGTGGACTTTGAAATTAATTTATCTTCTTTTTAGAAGCCAGAAAAATGTATTGTTATCATTTGAACCCAGTATAGTCACTTCTGAGTATCTTCTAAGGTAAACAGGCAGCTCAGCACATGCAGATTCTCACACAGAAACAGCGTCTTGAAAGCAGCCATACGTAAAGGCTTCTCAGCTGTACTTGACCACCTTTCTGGAAAAGATTTCCTCCTTCAGGCACTGCTTCCAGACTATTTCCCTTCTAGCAATTATTGTGATTCCTGTGTGTACTATATGGCAATCGACTGCACCATAACAGAAGCTCTCTATTCACCATTACAGAAGTGTCAACTGATGTTGAACCTGGACCAGGGCCAGGGCCAGGGCCAGGCCCACGTCCAACCCTCGGACCTGTCACTCCAGAACTTTGCAAGCATGACATTATATTTGATGGAGTTGCACAAATTAGAGGAGAAATATTTTTCTTCAAAGATAGGTAAGTGAGGTAAATTGTTTACCAACTGGAAGTGGAGGAATCTGTCAGACCCAGTCATCAAAACCTAGACGTTCACTCAGGCACAACCTCTACCCTTCCCTTTGTGTGTTCAGAGACAGCAAAGGGTCCTAATCAACCCTGAGGGAAAGAGATGGCAAATTCTGGTTTCATGGTTAAATCGTATGGCCTTTTTGCACAAGAGTACTCTGCTGGGTCATGGTCAACTTAGTTTCCACCAGAGCCCCTACGTTGTTCATCACAAAGCTGCTTTCCTGACTTTTGCCTCCCAGTATGTACTGGTGTTTGGGGCTGTTTCTCCCCAGGTGCAGGACCTCAAACTAGCTTTTGCTTGCCTCATCCATGCTTCAACAGCATCTCTACAAGAATCTTATTGGGAAAAGGGTAAAAAACCTTTCTGACCCGCTCTTCCCTCATCTGCCAAGCCAGTCATTCCATCAGAGAAAGTAACCAGGTTGGTCAAGAGTGACTTTCCATTTGAGAATCCATGCTGACTACTTCAAACCACCTTCATGTCCAAACAATTGTCTGTAACCAGAGAGAGTTGAGATGTTTAAGCCTTAAATTCACCTTTTCTTAAAGCTACTCTCAAACTTTCTTGAGATCGTGAAACTTACAACTTCAGTCATTATCTTAGGCAGTTTCATAGTGGATTTCAATTTCTGCTTTCTTCCCTACACTGGGATAGTGCATAACAAGATGCAATGACAACTGGGCTGATGGCAGTTCTAACTAAGATCAGGACAAGGAAATGCCACAAGCCTCACTTTAAAAAGCCTGTTCTCCTTATACTTCCTGCCCAAAATTACATATTAGGGAGCAAAAATAAACCCCAGAGTCAGCCCTGCTGACAATTTCTGTGGAGTAACATAAGGGTTACTCAAAACAATGAAGTAGCTGGGAGACACATCCAAACTTCTAAATGCTTATGCAAACCAGACATGACCCAAAAAATCTTTAGAGATTTATGCATCTGTAATATTAATCACAAAATTAGCAACAGAAAAGATGCATTAACTGTTGCCTGCCAAAGAAGGATTTATACCCTACAAATATTTCTGGATGCCTTCTGCAGCAAAACCTACAAAGGCTGCAATTCAGCAATGGAAATCACATAACTTCCAGTGGAATAGAGCTCTGGAGGCACTGTCCTTGATCTCCTTTCATGTAGCCTGCACTCTACAGGAAAGCTTCAAATTTGATTGCAGGAAAATTCCAACCTCAACTGCTAAAAACACTTCCCCCAAAACCAGCTAGTGGAAATAATCTCCAATGCTTCTTCCACTGTGGGGATGTTTTTTGCAAACCTTCAGTTTTAGCACACCTTTCGTTATGACAGACTGGATCTGTTCCTCTCCCATGTTCACAATATACAGTCATGGAAATCTGTGAGCAAAGTCTTGTCCCTGGGTGTTCTAACCCAGGTTGAATCCCAACTCATTAAAGAACAGCATTATGTGACTCACGGCTGCTTGACACATCAAGGACACTCGTGATTGGGATAGGTTCCATGTGCACAAGGTCTCCAAGGCAGAAGACACAAAAGGCATTTTTGATGCAAGAGCAGAAACATTCCTGATAAAATGAAGTGTCTGCACAGCTGCAGCTCCCACTGCTTTTGCCAGGGCCTGTATTATCCAGCTGCTCAGCACTGAAGAGTATCTGCTAAGGAGTACAGCACTTGGCAGCAATATGGTGAGAGAAACTAAAGCTGCATTTTCCCTGCCATAAATCAATGACCAATTTGAAACCATTTATCCTCACCCTGAACATTGTCTCCCAAAGCCATTGAAGATCTGGGCCCGCACACATTCACTACACATGTCTAAATCAAACGTTGTCTCCTATAATACAGAAACATATGCAAGCACCTGAAACTGATGGAAGTATTACAGCTCACCTGTTCATTGCTCCTTGCCAGATGTCAGCTGAAATTTTAATGAAAGCAGAAACAAACAAGATTCCCCTTGCAAAATAGCAATTTAATAGTTATTTGTGCCCCTCGATAGTGCCAAGTCCAGCCATCTCCCACGAATTTAAATTTTCATCTAGAGGATATGAAGGATTTATTACTGTGCTGCACATTTTAACTGTTCTCACCAGCTTTTCATAATAAAATATCATGTCCAGTTGGGTAATTTTACAGTAACTCCTTCAGTGCATTTCCTTCTAGTTCCCATCTATTGAGACAGCCAAAATAATAGTGCTTTGGGTTTGAAGCCTGACTTAATCTTTATCACAAGGCTTCTGCTTTAAAATGCAAAAATGAGGTTGAGAACTTCTGGTTGTAAAACCATACTGTTTACCGTATTTTATTACAGTTCTGAAAGGGCAAAAAGGGTTCATTTGACATGCCTTTTGGGATACCTGTAATATCTTTTTCTACTATTCCTCCTGGTCCCATTGGTGGCAGGATAAGATTCCTTAATATCCAGTGATCCTTAATGGCAATAAGCAGCCCTTTCTTGATCAGGAAATGTTCCCACAGTACCAACAAATGATCCTCACAGCAAGCCAGCACCAGAACCTTCCACTAACAAGATGCACAAACTGGCCCTGACATGCTGGTCTAACACATCTGCCAAAACCAGTGCCCACTTTTGCTAGCATAGTCATTAGACAGCCCAGCCTCTGAGGAAGAACATATCCTCACAGCAGTAAAAAATGTTCCACAGCATCCACAGCATTGTGGTCCTCTTTGCTTCTCTTCTGCTTTTCAGGCACACTTCTTCCACCTGGCTTCTGCTTTCTTAAACTGGTAATGGTGCAAGGCTTCATCCATCAAAGAACAATTTAAAGTCTGATCCTAAAAATCAGCAATTCCATATAATCCAAACAAAACACATTCAGATACAGCTGGTCAAAGAACTGTGCAAATACCAAAATGATCTGCTCAGATTGACTCATGCTTTATCTAATGTGCAGCAAAACCAGACAACTATTGAATTGTTTTGCACTAGAGTGGCTTTGTCTGTCAGTCTTGCAGCTCTCCAAGTCTCAGGCAAGCAGCATTATGACTCACTTTTGGAATTCAAAAAACAAAAGTCTATCATCTGCCATGTGACTCTTATGATTCATGAAAATGACTACAGCATCCAACTCTCAGATTACAGAGGCAAAGACAGGAAAGAGAAAAAAGGAGGTCAGATCACACTTATGCTTTCCAAAGGTACTTCTCCCTCCCCCATCAGCTCAAGGAAATAAAAGCAAATTACTTGATGTTTTGTTGGCCATAGAGAACAGTTGAGCTTTTCTACTGGGTACAGAACCCTTTAAGCAACCAGAGTGCCTGAGTGCAGCAGTTACACAGATGTTTTTGATCTAAAAGTGAACAAAAATTCAAATTTCTCAAGTCTGCTCTAACATTAAGAGGCCCACTGATTTGGTCCCTTTATATAACTACATATAACAACAACAACTATAAAAACTAACAATGATCAGCAAGTATTGATTATGTTAAAATCTAATGTAAAACACTTACTGTAACTAATCTATCTACAAACATGATATCAAAATTTAACATGAATGAATTAAACTATTTTAAGCATGTTCACAGTGAAATTAGAAAGCCAAAAGATGTCACCGTTTCCTCAGTAAGATTAGTAGAAATTAAAACATCTCTTACCAGATTCAAAAACAAAAGACATTTCAGCTTTGACAGAGTTTCCCTTTCCATGAGAAAATCTCACCATTTTAACAAGCCTCTTGAACTGTGTTCTGTAATAAAAACCTTGTGTTTAACTCTCTGTTGGCTCTGCAAAGTTTGGAATTCACGCAGACAGCAGTTATTAGTTCTGACTCAGACATCAATCAGGGCCAAATTTGATTGAGAACTTGTTTTTTTTAAGGAACTATTCTTATGAATGCAGTGTAAGAAAATTTGTTATATAGATTTCCATTTCATATCATATTGGATCTGCTTTTATGTCTAAAAAAAGAGATGAGGCATGAAATAACTTATTTGTGTTTAAATACAAATGTTTATATGTGTTTGAACACTTAAAATTATTTTTTTAACTGTCCAGAGCAAGAGTAACTACCTAAATGCCTTATTCCTGGCTTTTATTTTTTTAATGAAAATTATACTGAGTTATGCTCAGAGATCTTTCTGTGCATTTGTAAAAATACATATATGAGTGCAAAATGAGAGTAAGTTCACACATTGCTATCTTAATTATGAAAACCATATATCAGGTTAAATTAATAAGTATTTTTAATTAAGAGACAAAAAACCCAATGCACTTGCCAGTTGTGCTCTTTCTCATATCAAACACTACATATTAACATAACTTAGTATGCAACAACTAATCATACTTGCAAATGTGTTTCTAAATGCTGTATTTGTCCCAGCTAGCTCCTGTTTGCAGTCAAACTTCTGTTTGTAAAAATACTGCAATTTATTAAATGAATTTAGGACTGCTCCTCCAAGTTTTAGACAAACCCAAAATTCATCTTCAGATCCTGGGATTCTCAAAGGTATAATTATTCTTGGTAGGGATGGGTGATGACTATTTATACTCTGCAGAAAAACCCGGGATGCCAGTAGTACCTTGAGCTTCAGCAGTGTAATAATGGTCAAAGCTTTTGACCTGAGAATGTAATAGCTCTGGCTTAGTGGAAGAGTGACTCCACCAGCCAATATACTGATTCCACTCAATTTATGACCATGACAAAACTTTTGTTCAACTGAGGAAAAAAGTTGTTCATTCTGTGGGGGAGGAAATAGCAGTGCCATTTTTAATACGAAAAGCCCTCAGCACAAAGCTCTGCCATTTAAAGATAATTACAGCTTTTTAAAGCTTAAATCAAATTATGATCCTCCTTACACATAAAATAGCCAATAAATTATCCTTTCCATTTCTCTAATGAACATTTTTAGTGCTAGCAGTTTCTTTTACAGCCAAGCTCACTTCCAAGTAGTTTGATATACTGTTATTAAATTTGAACTTTTAGTCACTACAATAGTAATTGCAACAGCAATTCACAGAGTACAGATCTCTGCTTTTGTCACACCCTCATTCATTTGCTCTAAACAGTCAAGTGTCTTGTAAATTAGTTTATTTGTATCCTGGAAGTAGAGAATATAGTTTGCCCTGATGTAAAAAGCAAAATGAATTCCAAAGCAATCAGTGCAAGCGATTTCACCTCTAGTCCAACATGCAGCTTCTTGTGCAATTCTTTCAGCAACATGTTTCTCAATGAAAGACTTGGCTTTTTGGCCACTGTAGGAAAAGAGCTCCAAGTGTGCACTGCTGCTAACACATGTGTGTCTGTGTGTGTACACACTTAAGTGGCCTTTGCCAGGAATGATGAAAAACAGATGTGCTGGTGAATTGGTTCATTGTAAATTTTGCACCATTTTCTGTTCTGCTTCAGATTCATGTGGAGGACTGTAAACCCCCGAGGAAAACCCACAGGTCCTCTTCTTGTTGCTACATTCTGGCCCGATCTGCCAGAGAAAATTGACGCTGTCTACGAGGCCCCTCAGGATGAGAAGGCTATCTTTTTTTCAGGTATTGTTCTGAAATATAAGTAGCTATTTGCATAAATGTTGCATTCAAGTACAGTTCCCACCAAGTCGTAATCTGAGAACCAGGTAAGCCAGCAGTGATAAGTGACAAAACTCAAACATCCCTTTAGGACAAAGACCGGATCTGGAGGTCTGAACAGCATTGAGCCTCCATTACAACAAAGGGGAGTTATAAGTACCTAGTAAGGTACATTCAACAATAAACAAGGCTAAACAATGGTTATTATTTACCACAAAAAGCAGCAGCAGTGGGAGGTCTGTTCTATTAGTTACCGCTCTGTTTTTATTCTGTTTCCTCTCATTTTAAGTTTTTGTCTCATGTATATGCTGCTTTCCGTGTTTTGTCATCTTTGCCAAAGACTGACTTCCACTCTGGCTTCCAAGTATCTGCCTTGGTGGCTCATCAGGCAGAGGATACATGCAGCCCTGCTAGCTGTCTCCATGGGAGAGGAGTGTAACAGGAAGCACACCTCTGTCATTTCAAGTCACACACATGGTTCAGCTGTACCGGCCAAATTCATGGAGCTGGGAAGCTGTTTTCAACATGAAAACTGAGCCAGCAAAAACTGGGCTCCAGTACCTACTAAAAATATGACTAAATATCTCCAATCATGTGAAAACCATATGGCCACTGCTGCTGTACATTTTCTGTACAGGAGGGAAAAAAGTAATGATAATCTATTCCACATGGCTCAAAGGCCATTTGCTTCAGTTTGGGGGGGCGGGAAATAAAAGTGCTCAGAAGAGTCTTATTTCAGGCAAGCCAAAACATTTTAAATACTGGATATGGTAAATATATAATCCTATTATATCTAAACCTCTCTCCATCTCTTCATAATTTCATAATTAACAGTCTTTTTAAAAAAAATTAAGAACTATCAAACAAACAACTATTGGTTTGAAAGTTACATGCAACTCAACTATCTTAAAATACTTACTACTGAGACCACCACTTTGCTCCCAAGAAGTGAAATATCAACTTCTCAGGAACTCAAAGGCTACACTTACATTTTTCTCACATTAATGCTTTACTTACTTTCTTTCCCATTAGCAGAAAAATTAAGAAATATCCTTTGATGAGTGGATCTTTCACATGAGGGTATTCACTAAGTACATTATAGTTCCACGTACTAGTACATCTTCCACTAGAATGTATTTGGAGAGACATTAGAGAAGGTTAATATGACAAAAGAGACTGGGAAACAGGAGCTCTGGGCCAAAACTTCCTGTTAATCATTCAATAAAATTGCTGAACAAAACAGAGAGTGAATGTGAGCTTCTGCATTTGACAGAATGTACAGACCATCTTCTTGTTTCAGACCATCTTCATCATATAAAAAACCTACCAATATTAACTCTTTCTTTTAATATAACTCAGCTGTACTAAGACAGTGTCTGCCTCAAAGATGAGATATCTTCAAATGGAGGAAGCAAGAGCATGCTGAGGCAATGCACACTTGCACTCTAAACTATAGGGGTGAAATACGAAGACCAGTATTACAGTTAGTGCAATAAAAAGTGGCATTGTGAAGCACAGAGTAACTACTTCTCTCTGATTAATAAACTCTATGTGTCTGCTTTGTTTTCTCCCCTCCTTAGGAAATGAGTACTGGGTTTATTCAGCCAGTAATTTGGATAGGGGCTATCCAAAGAAACTCACCAACCTGGGACTACCCCCTGACGTGCAGCGTGTTGATGCAGCTTTCAACTGGGGCAGAAACAAGAGGACATACATTTTTGCTGGAGACAGATACTGGAAGTAAGATGCATTGGAGTGGTGAGGATATGCTGATAGCCAACCTGGGTCTCTAGGGTTGAGTGCATGCAGGTTCAGGAAGCATCAACCAAATGCAGGGCATTCATCCTTTAGGAACACAAAATGGGGGGTGCCAGGACAGCACTGACAGCAACAGTGATAGAGGATGCTGAACCAGGGAGTATGGCTTGAAAACCACTTGAGGAAGGAACCAAAATGTATTGGAGAGAACATCTTGTAGAGGAACAGGATATCTGAAAGTGTGCCAGGCTGCTCAGAATTATTAACCCTTTTCCCAACCTTTATGTGTCAGCAAGTGCCCTACCTCAATTTCAAGCTCTTAAGACAGGCAAGTGGTCCCTGCTGTCAGGTCACAATTGCCAGGAGAAAACTCCAAAAGAAATTCCTTAAAAATGGACTGGTCTCAAATCACTTGAAGTCAAAGACTAATCAGATTGTCTTTGAAATTCTTTCACTGAGAATCAGGTTTGGACAGCTGGGTGTGAAAGAAACAGAAGCATGACTAGCAGAGCACACCGGGATTGACTGTGAATCCTTTCGACAGCCTATGTACCAGTCACTAACACATTTGCTCTAGCAATAGAGTTGGCACTGAAGAGACCTAACAAACCACAAGAAGCACTTTGGGAAAATCTTAGCTTCAATTCATTCTGACAGTCTCTACAACCCTTTTCGTTTTTTCAGTACACGCTCAGAAAAGTTTCTGTTTCAAAGGACACCACAGATGTGGTGCTCCACAAACGCCTGTAACTCTATTTGCATTAAGGTTCCTGTTCCAAGAGAAGCAAAATATGCTGCAACCACACTCAGGTGACCTGCTACTACACTCTATCCAAGAAATATCTTGGACTCCTAGATTAAGAAGGAATGCCCTTAAAATGTCTCAAGGCTATTAATGTGGTAGAAATAGGTATTCTACATTACACATGATGAAGAGACAACTAATTGTATTGAATAGAATTTCATTACCATAACTGGCAGGAAGATCTGGCACAAAAGATAACATTGAGAAACAGAGGCACTTCAGTGCTTTGAGGAGCTGAACGAGTCACCTCTGTGCTGCCCATCAGAATGACATGAGAAGAAAATAGCGGCACTAAATCCTGCTTTCACTGTCAGATATCCCTTCCAGGAACTCGATTTCTGTCATGCAGACATTGCATGATAGGCTGAGAGTCAAATCATCCACTGACTGACAATGGGGGGAAGTTAAACATCAGGAACATCAACCAGAAACCTAAAATATTCTCCAGGTATAAGGGTTCCTTCTGACAGACATTCTATATAAAATATCAAAGCAAGTCTCACTATAATTGAGTCCATTTTATGTGAGCATTAATTTCCTGTTATGATCAAATCAGCTAAGTGTCTTTATTATACTTTAATGGCTGTGGATTCCTGTAAGTAAATAAAATACCCTTTCACTGAGTGATAATTGCCACTTGATCATAACTTTCATTTACTTTGAGGACAGTACTCTTCTCCATTATATAAAGGAAAAAAACCAACAATCTAAAAGCTAAAGAATGTTATTAATTTTTCAAGGTTTTATTCTAGAGACCATCTTAAACATTTGCAAGTAGTTCTGCTTTCAATACTTTGCAATTTGCAACACTTCAGATCCCTACTAAATCTTAGATTTCACAATCTAAGACTAATCTAATGCTGCTGCTCTCCTCTGTACCAACTTTTGTTCTGATTAACTGTACCCCAGAGCCTCCAAGTAATTCATCACTTTAACCACAGACAGTATTTCTATCAAAGTTTCTTAGCAAGTGCAATCACTGCAGAATGTAAGATTTATTCTTAAGGAATTAAAATAAGGTTAGGAGGCTGCATAAAGAAGAAAGCAAGTGGTTAACAACTATTTAACACAGACACTATAACACTTAAGTATGTGGCTGTTTTATTTACTACAAGGACCCTACCACATCGAAGCAAAACAGCTACATACCATAGTCCTTCCTGTGCCATTATCACACTTACTTTAAATGGATTTTTTGGAAGCCTTCTCTCCCTGCTTCCAGCCCCAAGCTATTTCAATGTTATTATAACAAGATTGCTAAGCAAAGCAAAGTTCTGTGAAGGAGACAAAGAGGACTTGGCTCCAATTCTACAGCTGAAGTTTAAAGCTACCCAACAAGACACTAGGTTTTCTGTAGCCATCCAAGAAGAAAAAAAAAAAAAAAAGACAGTAAGTAATTTTAATTAATCATTTAAATTGATTTGGACTGACTTTACTAGCATAGGTCTGGATAGAATCCAGGTAGTTCCATATTGCAACGAGGGGAAGCTAACCTGAGATACACACAGATATGGATAAATAGAAATTAATAAATAAATGCTTCCCTCCCTCTAGTACTAGTCAAAGATGGCTGCTCAGAAGTCCACTGCTCCTAAGGAGGTGCTGCCAGGGTGATTGAGGTGTCATATACATGGTGGATTTACATCAGCTGAGCTTTAACTCTTTAAAGTACAGACTATGAAAGCCGTTGCAGTTTGGGGTTTCCACTCCACCCCTCAACAAAGAAAAGCATACACTATTAGCTTGGCATTTATCTGTTCACCATCAGTGAGAGACTTCGTGAACGTAATAGAAGTTTTTAATGAAATGTTAGGGAAATGTACTAGTAATTTAATAGCAACCCATCAGTTACCTGAATAGCAAGCATACTGCAAATAAGGTTTTTAAAACATTGCCATTTCACATGAAAATTTGCTGCTTTCGGAGGTTGGCTGCTGCCTGAAAAAGAAAGTTACTCTTCCTAGAATTATGTTTATAAATTTAAAGCTACATTTCCACAAAGGGTTATGTCTAGAAAGTGTATTTTCAGTTCAGCCAGAACTGCATTTCCAAAAGGAAAAATGTAAAATCTCACAGGGTTTAAAGGAGTTTGGAATTATTATAATGAAATAGAGTCAATATTACAATCTCAGGTATTAAATTTGTTTGTTTTATACAGTCACATTTGCTGAGGTGTCCCTGAAATAATGTTAAATTTTAACATTGCCTACAGATTTGTAATGCAGAGATTAAATTTATTTCAGGTACAATGAAGAGAAGAAGAAAATGGAGCTGGCATCCCCTAAATTCATTGCTGACTCTTGGAATGGTGTTCCAGATAACCTCGATGCTGTCCTGGGTCTTGGTGACAGTGGTAAGCTGTCATTCTGTTTTAAGTCACTAATAAGCTTTCTTACTCATCTGCTGTGAAACATATTGGAGACTTTAATTTATTGTGGTCCATGTGTAGGAGACAAATTGTGCCAAATTACCACAGAGCTTTGCAAACTACTGGTTCAAACAAAGTTCTTCTGTCTCTGGTTTCTCATTAAATATTAGTTGCTAAACATGATGCTAATCACAGTTCAAACATTTAGAAAAAACAACCTCACCTCAACATTTTTATCCAAGCAAATAATGAGTCTTGCGGATTTCCCTTTTCATGAAGGTCATTTAACTTCAATCTGCTACTACTCTTTATCATTTACTTCCACAATGAACACTTTGCGAAGCTTAACAAGGCAAGAAACAGCTTTTAGCAGCATCTTCTCCCTTTCCTACCTTGCCTTTTCTATTTTAATTTTTAAAAACCCAAAACTCTATGTGGTGTCTTGTTTAAGTGCCTTGAAACATCTTACTGTTTTGCATTGCTATGTTGTACAGGTCTAGAAACAAAAATAATCAGACAGGACACACGCATCTTGTGTTAAGATGTCCCCAAAGCTCAGCACATGGCAACATCAACTGTGTGGAGAACTCTCATTCTAGCATAGCTTGAGACAGAGACTAAAACAACTCCTGCCACCCAGTGCCTGAGGCACAGGAAGTCCTAATGCCAGAAAGCGTGACCAGGCTAGTCCCTAGGGCTTGGAAATTGCCAAACCTCTCCATGGCTCCATAGCTTCCTCAGTACCAGCATGCAGTCACAGCCCCATTTCAGCATCACCCTGCACTACCACAGCCTGAACTCAGGAACAAGAATCTTCTTGATCACAGGCACAAATGGGTTGGATTTTGCAGCTGAGAGCCTGGCCCATGATTTTGAGTGTCCTTATTTTGCACAGGCACACATAAATGTCTGGAAGCAGTACTAATATCACATGAGTCTCAGACTCAATTACACTTTCAACATCAATTTTGCCAGCAAACGTTTCTTCCCAGAAATTTATGGCTCACAAAACAGTAACCTGACTTCAGGCTCCTTTTAACAAGGATGGGAATTTTAATGCATTTTTAAAGTAAACCTTTTCTATTGTGCACACATTTTTCAGGAACTGAGTCTTATAGTTCATTAAGCTTCATGGAGTCAGGCAAAAAAAGATTTGATCAAGAATTACATAACCTGAGTATGCTTTTTTTTCTACCTTCACAGGGTATACCTACTTTTTCAAAGATCAGTACTATTTACAAATGGAAGACAAGAGTTTGAAGATTGTTAAAATTGGCAAGATAACTTCTGACTGGTTGGGTTGCTGAACTGTAGGTGATATTAATAACCAAATATTTACTTTTTCGTTGTATGCCTTATCTGTAATTAGAAATAGATCTGAATGCTAATTACTGGACCAGTCTGGTACTGGCACCAAAACATTAAGTACCAGTACTGTACACATCAGATAATTTAAGAGTGTTTGCCTCCTCAGTATACAAAAGATGTTTACGTATCTATTCTGGTACTGTTTTCCAGTTTTCATGCTAGTCATAGTAATGCTAGTAACAGAACATCCATCACTCTTGATTCCCTTGGTGCTTAATCAAAGCATTGAAAGCATTGGAGACTGGATACACCCCTGAGTTACACACTCCCCAAATATGCTCAAACCAGATGTACCAGGAGTGCACTTTGATTTTCATTTGTTGTTTTGTTGTTGTTTTTTTTTTTTTAATACAACTCTGTTTTAAATAGATGGTCTGTCTTGATGTTTTCCACCCTCTTTGCGAGTTTGATCATTACTTCCACTTATTTACATAGTAAACCAAGACTGTCAAAGGCACAGGTTGCCTCAGGATTTGATTTGTGTCGATGCATGATGGAATCATGGCAAGAAACTGTGTTAAAGTATTGTTTTAAAGTACTTTTTATTTTAATACCTTAGTTAAATTTAGTCATTTGCTTCATGCACTTTGTTACTACTATATTACTTGTTTATATGGATGGAATGACTCAGATTTTTGAAGTCAGTGTGTTATACATAAAAGTCAAGTATTATTGTTTAACTTGGTTTATTTTTCTGTTCTTTATAATATTGAGGATTTTTTTTGTTAGTTTTTTTCTGTTTTATTTTGGTTTTGGTTTTGTTTTTTTTTGCTTAGGCATTGGGCAACAGAAAATGTTCTTTTCAGAATCTGATGGAATGTTTCTCATTAAAAAAAAATAAACCAGAAAAGAATGTCCCACACATGAAGTGCCAATGATACAAATAAAATCAGATTACACTGTCAACACTTTCCATGGCCAGGCTTCATTGTATCATCTGAAATTAGAAATTCAGTAGCATGTGAAATACCTGTCAAAGGAAAGGCAGTACTACCCCAGTATACAACTACATGCTGGATTTATTTATAAACCCAGGTTATTTTCTCTGTTAGTTCCAACATGTAACTGCAGCGCTTAATATTAAAGAGATGATAAAACCCCAGGCCTTCACGAAGCCTGCAACTCCTCAGAACAGTTTATGTGGCTGTCTATTATCCAGGCTCTTCTCCTTACAAGCAACCTACCTCACCATAACCCTGACAAGAAGAGTATAGACACAGCAGTGTATGTCACCTATAGGGAATGTATGGTTGAGAAATGGAGATGTAAAACCTAAGTCCTGCCCATGACATCAATCAGATGCCATTTGGCCAAGGGTCTCATCTAGCTCCACACATATGAAATGCTTTGTGAGACTAGGTACTGCATCACACAAGTGGTCCACCCAGATCCTACTCCACAGTTATCTCTCACACTGAGTCCATGACTAATAGTATTGGTTAGTAATTGGCCAGTTTCTTCTCATGTGCTCTACAGCTTCATGTTTATACTCAGTGCTTTCCTCTTCTAAGCAGAGGTTTTTTTACGATTATTCTGAAAAGACAGCACTTCTACAACAGCTGCATTTGCTAAATCATCCTCCCATCACACGCTGTCCAGATTTGGGACAGTTTGTTAATTACTATTGGATAAAACATCTAAGCTGAACTAAAAGATAGCTAGTGTCCTTCTGAGCATTGCTCTTCTCCCTAGAAATCATTAATTGCCCTCCCAATCAGTCCTGCACCAGAGTCAACAATGTAAAACCCAAAATAAACCTTCTCAGGATAGCAGGGTCTGTAGAGCCAGTGCAGGGATGCATGATCTGTCCTGATCATAGACACCCTCCTCTACTAGCGTTGAAAATATTCTGTAGCTTTAATGACTGCCAGGAGTTCCTAAGAATGATGCAATAATACCTCCCTAGACAATTTAAGCTCTGTTTTAAACATCCTCAACAACCATCCCTTCATGATTTTTATATTCTGGTGTCAATGCTGCCCCAAAACTGCATGCTCTGCCATCTGCATTTAATATGGAAGGGTTCTGAAATATACTACAGGAACATTTCCAAAGGGCCTTTTCAGCTCTGGACTTGCTAAATCGGATTTCCACTGATGACTGAAACAGTTTCCTTCTCATCTACAGCTTACGTGTATGTTTTGCAACATTGGCTAATCTGCCAGTTTACCTTCTGTAATAATACCACAATCCCACAAAAGCCTGCACATCTGGTGGATTTATGGAGTTCTGCTCAGCTTCTTGTTTTGTTCTTGTCTCTGAATATCCATTCCCAATGACTATATCACTGGCAGAAGACCAGAAATAAACTTTCTATCCTTAAACCAACTCACGCTTCTTTGGGTTCAGTTTCACACTGGCAACCTTAAGCTTATCACAGGTCATTTGTACACACATCTGTTTCTGTTTGTGAACTGGAATGTTTGCCAGGTATTAGTACACAGACCCTTCTTATTAAGCTTTCTCATTTGACCTGTGAAATGACAAAAGTCACAGAATGTGTCCTGAAAAGGTATTTTAGGCTAATTCCCCTTGCTGGCAGCCAGTCTGAAAACCTTATTTTTGGAACCCAGAAACAACATGCTGCACCTAGAATATTACCTATTCATGGTAACGGAGAAAAAACTTCATTTACTTTGATGTATTTTCTGCATCTAGGGATGCTTTTATCTTCCATATGGCCACAACTCAAGAGATTGTACATTTCCTCAATATTTTTGTCCTTCTTCCTACCTGTTAGTAATGAGGTAACCGTGAGACAGAAAGTTCTTGCCTGAGCAGGATTGCAGCTCTGCCTACACATAGCCACACCCTATGCTGATCTGTCCCACTGACTTGCTTCCCTGTTTAACTCCTGACTTTTCTGGTCAGCTCCGGACTCTTGGCTGAACCAAATTATCTACCTTATACCTGCTCTTTTCACCTCTCTTTGGCACAGCGAGACTGTGCCCTTACCACTGTGCCCTCAATCTGTTCTCCTAAAACATTTTCAGAACAGAGTTAAGATTTTTGCCCTCTTTCTTTAGAAAGAAACAAAGGCCAAAAGCATAAGTATCTCAAAGTCTTTACCTAACTTGTTCTATTGTATTATTAAATTGAAATCCAGGTCATTATGTTTTTGGTATCTAGGTAGAATTGCACACATACTGCACAGGGGCTTGTTGCAACACAGTCTTGCTCCTTGAGCTGAAGACAATTTTCTGTCAGTTGCAAGTAGGACAGGCTGTTTGCACCCAGCAGAGCAGTTCTGATCCAACAGAGGAAAGCACAGTGCTTTTGTAACCACTCTGTCACAATGCAGAAGAGGCAGCCAAGGCTATAACAAAATGCCATAGTTTAAGCCCTTAATAGACACAGCAGCCTAAACTGTGAATCATGCTTAACACTTTGTGCCTCACTAACATTGTATTCTTAAAAACACATTTTCCTCTTGCTATTTTGTCATGATTTTACAAAGCAGCAGTTACCCATAAATTTAAGCAATTGACTGTAACTGTGCTGTTCTTTAAATCAGGAGGAAGTAGGTCCTTTGGGCCTGTTCTGGACAAGTTCTATTTGCGAACTCAGATGTGCAGGCTTTTAGCAGCAAAGACTAGCTGAATGAAGTCTCCATCTTTTGGAAGAGATGAAGCCAACAAATGAGCAGACACTGGGCCTTGTGGGATCACTGTAAATGGCAGAGATTTATATCTGCAAGGGGAAACAGACTTGTTCCAGACTGCTTATGTAAAATGCTTACAAGTACAAAGGTATTTCAGTATAGGGAACTCTAGTAAGTACAGAAACATAAAAGCAGAACAACACCTTCCCACCCCCCCACAATCTCACAACTGTGAGATTCTGTCAGAAAAATAGCACAGCCAGGCCAAACTGAAGGAGTCTCAAAAGCTGCCAGCAGGGTTTCTGGCTGCTAAGCCTGTCAGTCACATACTATTACTCAAAATACATCTCCTGCTGACATTGCCTTTTAAAACAGAAATGATAGCAAGATGATATCTGAGAGTAAACTCTCACACAAACAGCCATGAGCTCAGACACAAATAGCCAGAGAGCTGGGTACATGGCTTCACCCCGGCCCAGTTGCATCAGCAGGTCTTCACATGCAAAAAAACTCACTCACATTTTCCAAGTATACAATATTAAAAATTAACAAGATAATGCAACAACATTGATTCATTCTCATTATGACATTAAAAATGTTTTTAATAAGACCCCAAATCAGTCTTTTCATAACTGAGACAAATGTTGGGAAACCCTGTCATTGCCTCAGAACCCCTTCATCTAATGGAGGAAGATATAGCATGAACCATTGCCTAGAAAATAACAAATCTGGAAATCCCACACACTTTACCAGTGGTAATAACAATAACCAATCCATCAGGCTAATAAAGAAGTGAGAGGTGGGGTTTGGTGTGGTTTTGTTTGTTTGCTCAAGGTTTTTCACATCTTGAGATGAAGGCTTCCTGTCTTTTTGGAGACTGTCCTTCACTCAGACACACTGTTTCTGGTGATAATACAGCATATGTAGAAAACAATCCTGGCCTGGACTAAACGGATGGATTAAGTGACGCAATGGCCTCTTCTAGCCTTGGACTACCTTAGGTTATAAAATTAATGTGTATAATTCTTAAAATTATATACAATAACTTTTGAAATTTATGTATTAAATATATGCCTGCATGTGTGCACACATATACCAACAGCTCATGGCTGCATTTATATATATATATATATACATATTAAGAATTTTAACTGAATGTAAGAATAAAATATTTCAGCTGGAAGGGACAGACAGGGATCATCTAGTCCAACTGCCTGAATGCTAATTGACCATCACCTGCTTAGCACATTGCACCAGCTTCTCCCTTCTCTACACAATACACTGCATTCTGAGCAAAGCACAATGTAGTGAGGTAGGAGTACTGTGAGGCAGAAGTTCAGTCTGCACAGCTCTTCTTTCTCAATAGCACCAGTGGAGGTAGCAATCCAAAATCTCTAAAGAGTCCAGAGTTTATTGCTCAAATATGCAATTTCTCTATAGCTGCTATAGCTGAATGAGTGACCACACAGAAGGTCATAGCAGCTGCCACCAACACGACCAGGCTGGCCAGTGTAAGTGGTGCCAGAAAGGCTGTCTTCACACTGCCTGTAGACAAAATCTCTGACTCATTCTTTCACCTCTTTTTGCAAACCCAACAACTCCTAGCATACTCCTGAAGTTTAGCTTCAGCCAGCTTCACCACATGTATGCTCAAACTCTCCCAAACAAGCAACAAGACACTGTGAAAAAGGGAGATAAGAATAAAGGACCTTGCACCACTACAGGTCTTTATTTCCTCTGTTAACCCTGCTGCAGACTCTCTGCACAATGAAACAGAGGGTGAAAAAAAAAACAAAACTCTTAAGCTTTCAGCTGTCTGTTACTGACCAGTGCTTCCCTCTGGGACTTCTCTGAACTTCTCCTGAGTGACTAACTCATTTTGATGTTAAGAATTTGATAGCATTGCCAAAATAAACTTGAAATTGTAAGAGGATAATTGTTTTAATTTAAATTAGCCTGGAGCTTGGCAGTCTATCCCTGGAGTTATTTGGAGGTGGTCTCCCCTTCCTAAAAGACAGGAATTCACAGTATTAAGCTATCCAAGTGGGCTTGTTTCTGTGTCCCTAACCACTGATTTAACCTTAGATTGCTTCGTAGCTTTATTCTGTCTTTCCTATGCTTATTACAGTAGCCATAATGCTGCTGCCAAAAGGACTGAATCTAGAAAGCAGCTTCACATTCTTCAGCGGGATGCCAGGCAATGATGAAGACCTAGCACCCTCACTGCATGAAGTTCCTAACCACCACTAGCCAAGGAATTGGAAAATTCAACCACAGGTCCCCCACCTAGCATCACATCATACAGTTAGTTAAACCACAGAGACTTGATTTCTTCTGTGGTTGCACTTTTAATGGATAATTCTGGCCACTGCCTCTCTCCATTGCTTTCCATTTCAAGTCCCCTAATTGCACTTAGGCAGAATCACAGTACAGGAAGAGTTCACTGCTACAGGGATAGCCTGATAGTTAACTATATTATCAGGCAAGGTAAGAGGAAGTCCTGCATTCAAAAGACGACAATCTTGCTTTCTCTCTGTGGTCAATGTACTGACTGTTGAACTCAGTATTCTAAAGAGAGATTTCTCACTATTCAAAGGCTTGGAAAGGCTGATGAAACTCCTGCATTTGCATGCTTTTGTGTTCCATTAGGAAACATGTACTTTTCAAGGCCAATGACAATTCAACAGCTCAAAAGTATGAAGTACCAAGACCTAACCTGAAAATCCTTTTTATGTTGCTTCCCATGTGGCCAAAGAGACTTCTGTTTATGCCCTTTTAAAATCCCATTTCAGGACTGTTTTCTCCTGAAAAACATTTTTCATCCATTCTTACAATTTAGATGCCTTCTTATGTAGCATTGTGTAACACTGCCTCTGTCCCCAGTCTCTCATATCACTGATTCTCTGTGTCAAATTAAGCCTGGTTCTATGCTCAAACAGGTAAATTCGGGTTCTGCTCACTTTCATGTAATTTTTTTTTAATCTAGGAATATGTCGAAGCTAAAAGGGAATAAATTTCCAACCCAAAAGGTAGAGCACCAGCCTAACAGATCATCAGCTTTCAGGTTTTGCTTTGGCTTTTGCTTGAAGCAAGTCCTTTGAGGAAATGCATAATATATCAAAGCACTCATGGCCTTTGCAGATTTTGTTCTGGTTTCACTGCACTTTTATCACCTCTTTACTCTTTTGTTCTTTAAGCTTTGTTTCTTACCTAAACAACTAGACACTGGGATTAAAATAAAAATTAAAAAAAAAAAAAAAAAAGGAACTTGGCAAGGAGGTGTTAGCCATCACCTGTAAATGACCAGTTCAAACCTACTCCAAGACCACATCACCTTCAAATTCTCTACTGTGGACAGAAGAATTGGAAAATATCAGTTCAAAAGTTGCAATTAGATTCTCTGCTTTCATCATTGTATTTTTCACTGAAACCATGAGCTTAAATAGAACTTTTCCATGTAACTGCATTAAGCAGAAGTTTACATCCAGGATCCAAACCTGCCTCTGCCAGCACTACAATGTCTAGAAGGAACTACACAATGGGAACCTCAAGAAAGAAAAGCTGTGTAGCTGATTCTGCAGCTCAGCCACCTTCATTAAAGCCTCTTGAACAGCAGCTGAGCATGACTGCTGACTGGTACTGTACAATCAACTTTCCCAGTGGGTAGGTCTTCACCTGTGCCCTTCTTGAAAAGCTTCAAAATATGAACATCCCAACATCCTTTGCATGAGTGTGAAAATACACTGGGGACACATTGCTATGGGCAGTGCTAAATAAAAATTACTTGCACCCACTAAATTATTTTGGAAAATATATTTGCACTAATTGACTGAATACACAACTCCAGCATTTCAGCCTGAATGCAGTTAGTGGGGAAGTCCCATAACCAGATCCAGGAATCTGAAAAGTTTGTGAAAACACAGAAAAGAATACTCTGAAATGGAAAGCTCTGTGGATTCTGAAACCTCACGGGGCCTCTGTGTACAAAAAAAAATACGGAGATAGCTCTTTTTAAATAAATCTAGTACTTGAAAAGTTTGCTTTGTAAATTCTAGCCATGCAAAACTGGATGTGGTCTCTGAAAATCAAAATAACATCATAATGGATGTTGTTATAATATGTTTCTAAGGCACACTGGCAGCTTTTAGTGTTCCTGAGTAAACTGTGCCTGTTCAAATGTTGTTACACACTGGCAGTGCAGTCCTGAATTCACAGAGAATTTTACTTTTATGAAGTCGAAGCAGTCTAGAGTCACAGGAACAATTTTCTTCTCACTTTTTTTTTATCTTTACAGGTAAGCACCAAGCTTAAGCCACCTCCCTCATGTATTTGGAATATTTCATTCTTCTTCATTAGTATTTTAATCACTAGTGGAAAAGGCTATGCTATATGGAACCCAAAGAGCTTGAGAACAACAAATGGATGTTACAACTTCCATTTAGGTGCTCAGTTTTGAAATCAGCTTTTTTCCTATTTTGAACTGGTCCTTGTTTCTTTACTTACAGAACAAAGACGATGATTCACACCCTGTAAGTATATTGTGAGTCCTAACTAAATACTTGCTACTTAAGAGCAAAGATCTCTTCAAAGCAGGAGAGAATGCAGACTTCCAGCTTTCCTCAGCACAACACAGCGCCAGAGGAGAACCACTTTCCCACATTTCCTAATAAAAATTTTAGGAAAGAATAGGCCCTTTTTGCTTTCATACTCTTTGTGGGAATACATTCTTGTTTATCAGAAGTGAAAAATCACCTCAAATGAAACAATGGGAAATGCACTGTTTTCAGCTGCATCAGGAATGCCAGGACGAGCAAATTATTCAGAATTTCTATTCCATTTTCTTATTAAGGAGAGACATGAGTAAAATTAAACTGCGGCAGGCAAAGAAGTATCTCCCAGAAACAAAGTCTACTTGTATCTTCATAGAAGTTGTAGCTCCCTTGTTTGCCAATGCTAAAATTCTGAAGGATCATACTTAAACAAGGGAATATAACTTGAATAAGTGTGGCATGAACTGAGCTGCTGCAGATGTTACATAGCACACTACGAAAATGCCAATGGAGTTTCTGCAAACTGTGGTGAAATAAAGCTCGCGAGACCTACACAGTCCTACTTTCTCCTAAGTCTGGAAATATGCTGCACCCTCATTAGATCCCTGCATAGAATCCCAAGGTAGGCAGCTTATTCAAAAGGACTTTTATGAGACATGTGTAGAAGTGCTCCTAGAGTTTGAGAAGAGCCTCTACAATGCCACGAAAAGGCTTTGCAAATTGATTAATTTAGAGCAGACTGAGGGAGAGCTATTGCAGTTGACACGACATTGCATCTGGTTTGATTTTACTCGTATTCACCCAGCAGGCTGTCATACACAAACATTTGAAAAGAGCAATCCTGATATCCTTCACTCCAGGTAAAGTGCTGAGATAGACTGTGGAGTCCAGTAACAGGACAAACAATGCCACCTGCTGGCCAAAATACATCACTGCAACAGCTCCACCAGTGAGAGCTCAGGGAAACAGCCTTCGCCAAGCCCAAACCCAAATCGCGGCCCCAAAACAAACTCGTGTTGCAAAGGCAGCACAGAAAATAACTGTGTCCCTTTTAGTGCTCGATGCAGAGCAAGACGCTGCCAAGCAGTAGGCTTGCAGGATTTTGTTCTCTTTGTGTCAGTTATTTTGGGGTAATACCAAGCTATTCAGAAAAATGAAAGGTACTTAAAACATCAAAAGGAAGGATACTTTGTAGCGACTAAGTGTGAAAATGCGTTTACAAAGGCAATCCTTTAAAGAGAAGAACTGTTGTACTATCTTCCATGAGTGTTGTGCATACTCTGCTATGCATACCTTTCACTTACGTAGGGAAAGCTTTTCCCTCCCTCCTCCTCATGTCCCTCAGGCTCTGGATTTTAGTGACTGTCCCTCCAAGCCAAAGGAGGAAAGTCATCCAAAGCCGCACAGCCTTCACAGCCGTCAGCCAGGAGAGGGTGGGGAGTGACTGAACCGCGTTGAAGGCATTTCCTCATTGCAGGAGGCAAGTGCCCCACAGCAATTCCTGCCAGTCTGAAGAGCAAAGATCGTCTTTATAGCAGCACAGCGTGATGCCAGCAAAGCTCGGCTCCAGCTCACATCTTAGCAGCATCTCAGCCATGCACGACTTATATTCCAAACCATTATCTGTTGGGTTTTTTTTCTAGACACGCACATTGCTAAATTCTTTGAGCTTTAAACTGCTACCACCTGAATGAAATTTTAACTGGTCACTTTAGTGCAATTCTTACTATTATTCAACACATGAAACAGTTTATTGAACTCTACAATTCCCTGTGAAAAGTTTTTTGTTTTGTTTTTTGTTTTTTATTTAAAAAGACGATTTTGGCATGTGACTAGCATGCCAGCTTCCCAGCCTGAAGAACTGGAGTTTAGGCAAATCTTGCCTCTGTGAATAAAAGGTAGGGAGCAACTTTGGCATAGCAGTGAAAATACGGCCTGAATATCTTCATGTGCTCGAGCATAGAGTAGACAGTGAGAAATCCTGCTTTCTCTATCTATGGAGAATGAAGGAGGAAGGTCAGTGCAATGTGATCTCAGATTAACAGTCAAAGTACCAAGGTACCAGCCAATAATTTCACAAGATTAACCACAAGGTATAGAAGCCTTAAATGAGGATGAGCAAGGGAAGTGGCAAATGAGTATCTGAGATAAGCAGCCACATGGCAGTATCTCCCGTGAGATCATGGTTCCATTACACCAGCACTGGTCTTGCCTCCCTCATGTCACACCACCCTCAACATCACTCAATGATGCTCATTGCCAGAGCCTTAAGAGCAAAATAAAGCTATGCTTTGATTCAAGAAATTATTCTTCTTCACCAAACAGCTTTCACAGCTGCTACTGCACTGAGGCAGATCCCCAAGCTTCAATCATCTTGGAAATATTAACAAAGTATTGACAGTATAAAGTAAATATTCAAGTAGCTCAAATCTCTGAGGGCTGTCATTAGCAGGACAAGCAGAGGTCTTCCTTCTGCTATGATTTGCAAGGCAGAATGAGGAATCATTGGAAGAGGAATAATCATAGACAAGGTAACACATAAATCATTACTATAGGCAGAACTACTGAATTCCATGCCAGCACTTGGGCATGTTTCACACAAAAATAGGGAGTTACCAGGATATAAAATCAATTCAAATATAGACCATGCTGCTGGCAGGCTCTTCACTGCAGTTAGATACTTGTCGATAAACAGAAATTTAACTGCCTCCTTGATGGCATTTCATTATCTGGAGCTGAAGAATAGCTGTAAATACTTCATATTTATATAGATTAATCTATTCTCCCTTACTATCTTGTATCCATCACAACCTAATCTCTACTGGCAAGACCTCTTCATTCAATGTGATGCCCATCCACAAGAAGGGCTGGAAGGAGGAACCAGGATATTACAGACCTGTCAGCCTGACCTCAGTGCCAGGCAAGGTTATTGAACAGATCATCTTGAGTGCAATCACACAGCACCTACAGGATGGCCAAGGGATCAGGCCCAGCTAGCATGGATTTAGGAGAAAAATGTCATGCCTGACCAACCTGATCTCTTATGATCAGGTTCCCTGCCTGATGAAGGTGGGGAAGGCTGTGGATGTAGTCTACCTGGACTTCAGCAAAGCCTTTGACACCGTCTGCCACAACAAGCTCCTGGCAAAGCTGACAGCTCATGGCTTGGACAGAGTCACTCTGAAATGGGTCAAGAACTGGCTGAAGGGCCGGGCCCAGAGAGTGGTGGTGAATGGTGCCACATCCAGTTGGTGACCAGTCACTAGTGGTGTGCCTCAGGTATCAGTGCTGGGCCCAATCCTGTTCAGTGTCTTTACTGATGACCTGGACAAGGGGATTGAGTCCATCATCAGTAAGTTTGCAGATGACACCAAGTTAGGAGCACCTGTCAATCTGTTGGAGGGTAGAAGGGCCCAGCAGAGGGACCTTGACAGGGTGGATGGGTGGGCAGAGCCCAGTGGGATGAGATTTAACAAGGCTAAGTGCAGGGTCCTACACTTTGGCCACAACAACCCCATACAGTGCTACAGGCTGGGGACAGGGTGGCTGAAGAGCAGCCAGGCAGAGAGGGACCTGAGAGTGCTAGTAGACAGTAGGCTGAACATGAGCCAGCAGTGTGCCCAGGACAGCCAATGGCATCCTGGCCTGTATCAGGAATAGTATGGCAAACAGAACAAGGGAGGTTATTCTTCCCCTGTACTTGGCACTGGTCAGGCCACACCTTGAGTACTGTGTCTAGTTCTGGGCCCCTCAATTCACAAGAGATGTTGAGGTACTGGAAGATATCCAGAAAAGGGTGATGAAGCTGGTGAGGGGCTTGGAACACAACCCTATGAGGAGAGGCTGAGGGAGCTGAGGTTGTTTAGCCTGGAGGAGAGGAGGCTCAGGTGTGACCTCACTGCTGTCTACAACTACGTGCAGGGAGGTTATAGCCAGGTGGGGTAGGTCTCTTCTCCCAGGCAACCAGCAACAGAACAAGGGGACACAGTCTCAAGTTGTGCCAGGGGAGGTATAGGCTGGATATTAGGAGGCATTGCAATGGGCTGCCCAGGGTAGAGTCACTGTCCCTGGAGGTGTTCAAGACTGGCTGGGGCACATAGTGCCATGCTCTAGTTGATTGCATAGGGCTGGGTGATAGGGTGGACTGGATGATCTTGGAGGTCTCTTCCAACCTGGCTGATTCTATTCCTCTGATGGGATGGGTGTAAACTACTAAGATGAACAGCTTTATCTGAATCACAGTGCTAGTGGCTCTTCACAAACACACTTAACCGAAATGCAAAATTCTCATGTTTATTAGGGGGAAAACCCCACTGACTTTGAATTCAACACAACAGCATTGCCTGATGGGTAAAGGAGGGATGTTCTTCCTTTTAGTTTGCACAGAACTTAAAAGTAGCTCAGTTTTAATGCTGACTCTGGGGAAGGGTAGGTTAAACTGAAGGCCTCTTCCTCAAGTGCTTTAGAGCAGTAGATACCTTTCAACATACATGTGGTATGTAACATTCTGCTTGTACATCTGCTCAGTATTGCTTTTGCAGCTTTTATTCTTGAAAGAACATTGTGATAATCTAGCCTGGTCTCCTTAAATATCCCCTCAAATTTCAGCCACTGATTACTACAACTATCACAGTCACTTTCAGATAGGCAACAACCCTTGATTTAGAGGCTATAAACCACAGAAAATTTGCCACATTCAATGACTGTCTTTTAAAGTAGTTCTGTTTCCACAATACCATGAATGACAGCTTATTTTTCATCCAACGTGAAGGATATGAGGAAACCACAGGACATGACCGGGTTCCAAATCATGCTGTTTATGAACTATGTGCAAACACACAAACCCTGGTAGCTGAGGGTCTATCCAAAGTCCTCTATCAGGCCTCCAGAGCTCAAGAATTACCCCATTTATACACGTGCACAAGAATTTCATATCCAATATAGAATATGCTTTCAACGAGTTTGCCCATAAAGCTCTTTACCCTTCAAGATTATTGACTGCAGATGTGTCTCTTAAAATCTGCTTCAGGTTAGTTCCTTGACGGCAACTTTGTTTTATAATATTCACTAACTTAGGCTAACCCTGGTACCCTAAACAGAAGCTAGAACTATTTGCTCTTCCTAGAACCAAAGCATTCACCAAGGTTAACTTCACAATTTCAAATTGAATTACAGTACATTAAATAATGCAACTATTACTTTTTTTTTTTTCTTTTAATAACGTTTTCAAATATATTACAGTGCCCATCTTTGCAGGCAAAGATACATATGAGGTCTGGACTTGTCGACCTCTGGTGAAACTCAAGAGTCAAGGAAATGATTCCTCACTAGTGAAAGAAGTAAAAGGAAGCTCTTGCTCTCATCAGCCTGCAGTTTTGCACATGATCAACAGGTAGTGACATAAATAACTTTAAAACGGATAAGCTGCCAGTGACCCAGGTTCATCTTATCAATTACATCATTTGCCCACAGCAAAACCTACTTCCAACCTTCCTAAGGCTTCTGTCAGAAAGCAATACAGTGAATGAAGAGTAATACACCTTAGATACATCATGATTTACACCTTTTTCCCCCCCCCTTAGAATTATTTGGGAAGTCAGCAGCATTTTCTTTCCTGAGTCTCTACATCAAATGTACTCTAAAACAACAACAACAGAAAGTTGTTTTAAGAGCCATTCATAAGCCAAGCAAGAGAGAGAGACAAATAATTTGCTGAAGTGCTGAGCACAAATACAGCCTTCTGGCATGGGCTTCATTGGTCTAAATATTTTCAATCAAAGCAGCTCTGTATGTAATTAAAAACAAAATCAGAATAAATCTAAATATTTTAACATGAGGCAACTTCAATTCTAAATTTAAAAAAACAGTTTAAAATCACACAATCTTAAAAGTCAGCTGGATGGAAACAGAAAACCACAAAGAAAAACTCACTGGAATTCAGACAATGGGACTGTGTTTCCCAGCACAAATACTTACTGTAATTAAAGCCTATTTGTCTTGCACCTCTATTCCAAGAAGCCTTAAGTATTACTAAGTAAATTAAGTATCTCTACTCAAGAGCCTTAAGTAATAATAAGAACACTTCCTACATCAAAATATCAATTAATAAGTCTGTGGAGGAGTTCTGGGAACTTGTGAGTTTGCTGTGGAGCTGGGGAATCTGAGTTGCCACAGGATGAGGCATCAGATCCAGAACACCATGTGCTCTGAAGCGCCACCACAAACATCTACTAATCCCTTTGCCTTGAAACCTTATATATCAAGCAACAGGCAAGGCAGAGTAGAAGAAAGCATGCTCGTGCTCCTCATAATTATGGGGCTTCTTAATTTTGCTGTGCTTATGAGCAGTTAGTAGTATACTGATAGTGCTGGCCCAAAAGTCAGCAGCCCTGCAATCCAGCAGCACTAAAGAGCCTAGCTGGTACCATGACTACCTCTGCAGCATGTTCAGGAACTACAGAATACACTTTCCCTTTCAGGAAGATGTGGTCAGAGTACTCAGCATTCAGAGTTACTGATAGAAGTTACACAAGAATTCATTTGACTTCTCTCCAGAAAACATGAGAGGAAATACTACACCTGCAGCAGCATGTTCTAGGTTACTACATAAGATCTTCCCAAATGGATAAAGCAATCAACCAGATGCAATGCTGCAGCCCAAAACAGCAATTAGCTTTATCTCAGTGAGACTCCAGCCCATGCTGTACAAAGGATCTGCTCAGTGGCATTTGATTAGACCACTATGTCACAGGACACCAGCAACTCTTTTCAATGTTTTTTTCTCTTTAGTGAAGCATAACAAGCTGGAATGCTGTTGCACAACTGTGCACGCTAAGCTCTGCAGCCTTTTATCTCAAAGTTCCTTAAATATGCTTATTCTCCTCTCAGAATCATTGCAACCCAGCCACAAACTCAGAGCTCAACTAGACTGTGATACAGCCTCCTCATTTTAAGCAATGGAAGTATATTCAGAGGCACTGACATACAATTCAACTTACTCATGCAAAGACAGAATGTTTGAGATAGCGAACAAGAAGAGATCTTTAGAAGGCCCCAAAGAATTCTCCAATGTTCCTATTCTTCCTTCATTAAACTACTTCCTCTTATGACATTATCTTTAAGGAGATGTACCTTACATTGATGTGAAAGCAAGCAACTTTGCTCTCATGGATAACCATTGTGATTGACAGTCAGCCACAGTGGAACACACCTCCTAAACTACCTTGGAATCTGACCCAGCCTCACTGAATACAATATTGGCACACTGAAGAACACTACAGCTTTGGCCATTTTCTACTCCGTACAAAACTAAGCAATCACCACAGCACTCAATGTAATATAGGGAGCAATATTGTTATTATACTACCTTACAGCGTTCCTTTGTGGAACAGAGGAGAAAACCAGAAAGCTCTGAGTGACAGATAATGGGAGTCTCACCTGAGAAACTACAGCTGCCACTTGGAGGAGAGGAGTACAAGAGCATAGTGCAATATAAAAGTCAATAGGAGGTTCTGCCTGACACTGAAAATACTATTCAAGTGATACATCTACAAAGGATGGAGTCACAAACTGGGCCTGGTACACTCTATCCTTTTCACTTGCCTTTCCACTTGGTTCCTAAATTACCCCCGAGAGATGCAGAAGAATCCCTGTAATGGCCACGAAACCAGTTACATTTGCAAACATCTGTAAAAACAATTACAGATACATGGTCAAAGATTTAAGGCCCTAAGCCCCACTTCTCAGGAAACTAAAAGTGAAGAGTTCGCAGAGTTACTGAGGAAAGCTTCAGACAAGGACAATGCTGGCCTTGCATTTAGGAAGGGAAGTCCTTTGACACTAGAGGCAGTTAGCACTGAAACACAACTGGCAGCAAAGCATTAACACCTCCAGCATTCAACTTTAATGCGTTAATGGTTACACTAACCCTTGCCAACCTCTGAGCAGCATTCTAAGTGATACTTCAGGGTAAAGTAAGTGGATAAAAATGCTATCAAGGAAGAGGTGAACAGAAAGCATTCGCAGGGAAAAACTTAAATGCTTTTTACTATGGATTAATAAGCACTCAGAAATAAATCTTGTATCATACCATAAGTATTAAGACTGAAGCTGTATAATCTGGAGCAAGACATAAAACAAGAAAGAGGCAAAATGAACTTATTAACACCCTTTTGAGAGGTGTGACTTCCTCCTGTTCCTCATTTTTGAAACTTGAGCATATATATAAATGTTGTGAAAATCAGTTCTCCAAGGTATTCTTGCTCTATGGCCACAAACGGCAATCCAGCAAGCACTAAGGGAGGTTTCGGAGATTTTTATTCCGTATCTCATGGCCTAAAGTGTATTCTAGCTTGCTTGTAGGATTTAGCACTGTGGTGAGAATATACTTTTTAAAGAAAAGTCAAACACTGCTATTTACATAGAAAACACATTTCCCTGCCTGCTGAAACACAAGCTCTCAGGAAAAGTGTTTATTGAAATTTAAGTATAATAAAGCAGTGGTTCAGTAGATTTCACATATGCATGGCAGCACATTTTCTTTTAGAGGTTCTTTTGCTTTATCATTCTTGACATTTCATATAGCATGTTATGAGCTTTTGCAGAGGAACAGCACTTTTACCAGAGCAGCAAATTGCAGGGCTGGAAGAGGTTGATGCTAAACATTATTAAAAGAACTTCCTTTCCAAAGCGAGAAATGAATGCAAAGGCATAAAATCATCTGGAAGCACAAATCCTTTAGAAAAACATCAGAAATAAACAAGGGATATTCCATTTTTTAATAAGAATGTCACCTGTGCACCTGTCTGTTAGCTTTACTTACTATAAGGTCTTCAATGGTCAGATGAAACAGTGCACTGTGATTTAACAGGACAGCACATGCAGTTCAGAAAACTTTCTGGATTTCTGTCATTTGTATACTGAAAGCTTCCAGATAACATGGCTAGAGCACGGATTTCCAAGACCAATTCCATGGAGTTCTAAGCCCTCATGCCAAAATCAAAATAAGATTTTATTTAAATTAAGAGACATTAATATGCACTTTTGTAGCAACACTGAGATTAACGTTACTTTTAAATCCTGATAATGGCAGCTTCTGGAACTGATTTGTTGTTCTGTCTCTCCAGCCCATTTGGTGACTGCTTTGATATATATATTGTTAGCAGATTTACACACTCTGAAATTCTTCAGAGGAAAAGTGATGCTTCTTTGCTGGACTTCACAACTGTCAGAGGTATCTCCCAAATACCAATTCATTTTAAACAAAATTTAAGTGGGAGTAAATCTCCACAAGGTCTGTTTTGGTTTGCTGTTGTGGAGTTTTTTCAGTCCTTTCTTTCTATTGGTTACCCCCCATCTACCATCACTTTTCCATTTCCACAAGAGTGGTGCACTGTTATTTATTTGCAACATTCTTCATGGACCATAGGATCCATTTTAATGGCACACATCCTTTTAAATTGCCTTCCTTTGTTCAATTAACATACTTTATCTTATGTTCACTTTCTGCCAGAATCTCTAGGCTCTTCAAACGTCCTTCACTCCGGATGTTTGTAGACAGCAGTGAAGCTTGCAGCTTCCTTAAGATTTTGAGTTAATATATCCCTGAGTAGTTAGTTGACATAAAGTGGCTATACTGAACCACTGGACTACTGGGGTGAGAACTGGCATCGTGTAATATAGCCTTTCAAAAATCCCAGATCCTTGTTTTTGGAAGCTTTTGTATTTACCAAATGCTTCCTGATAAAGCAGCCTGATCCCTTCTTGCTGAAACCAGTGACAGAATTGCCACTGACCTCAACAGGAACAAGGTTCCAACACCACTAACCCAGGGCTTTAATATTTTCATTTGTTTCAGTACAAATCACAGGCATTAAGAAATGTGTCCCCACCTCAAAATTAAATCCTTTGAGTGTGCAGCAGTAGATAAAACCACTTTGCACTGAGATAGCACTTTCTGTTTCAATGCCTTTTACAATTGATTATGCCTTCCAATCCTTTCAGTGGCATAACCACATCATACTACAGACTGGGAAACCAGCACAGAGTTGCCCAGTGAAGCATGGGTGAAATTCCAACACTCAGCCCCTGTGGGTCCATGCCCCTCTGCTGCTGGGAAGAAGTAAGCTCACAAGTCTCTGTAACTAATCAGCATTTCTCTTTATGAGAGATGAGCTACAGCTCCATAATCCTTTTTTAACACCCACATCTGTGATCTGGTTCCATAAAGGAAAAGAAGTTACTGGGGTACACTGTTCAGGACCCAGTCCTAGCCTGTGGACCTTCCTTCACATATCAGTATTCAAATACTTCTTCCCCAAGCCAGCTGGGTAGTACATAGGCAGTGTTTCTCATCCTACAGAGCATTTCCAGAGTCAAACCTTCTTTAAAATAAGGAGTTATGCAAACTGCCTTAATGAGCATCTGAAATTTCCCCATTACATTCATGTTTTTCCTCAGAGTTTCTCCTGCCTTTTGCCTTGCCACCAACTTTGGTTACAGTCAGCAGAAAAAAGCAGAATATTTATTCTTAATGCACAACTAGCAGCAGGTCCCTGAAAAACACCATGTTATGTGAAGCCCTTTCCTTAGCAGTCACTTCTTGTTTGCAAGATTGTCATTGCTTCTATTCTTTCTGCCCTTTTCATCTAAAAAAATATTTCTTTTAACCTGTACTCCAACACTCACCTGCTATGTGCTTCATAACAAAATTCTAAGCTGGATCCTATGTCATATTAAATTTATCTGTACATACCTGTCTAGAGGAGACACTGTCTGGGTCCTGACTGCCAAACAGTATGGACACTTTGGCTTGCTTTAAATTAGGCAGCTTTGTCACCATCAGCAACAAATCTGCAGCGTCTGAAGAGAAGATGTAGTTCAGGGTGCATTCCGTAAGTGTTAATTGAGTTTATACAACTGACGCTTGCTGCTCTCCTTCAATCTTGCAGCCACACCTATTAAAGGCATTAAGATGGCTTCAGAGTTAGCACTGAAACAGGCATCCAGAAACTTCATTGAACAAAGCAGCTAACTGTTAACACTACAGAATGGGCAATCTCTGGTCACGAAATAATAGAACAGAATTATAGTCCAACCATTCTCTAACTCCACCAAATCTGCTCCTCAGCACCCCACGTTTGCATCTTTTAAATGCCTCCAGGGCTGGAGATTGAACCACCTCCTTGGGGAGCTTATTCCAGTGTTTGAGAACCTTTTCAGTGAAGAAGCTTCTTTTAATGTCCAATCTAAATCTCTGCTGGTGCAACCTGTGGTCATTTCTTCTTGTTGTATTACTTGTTACTAGGGAGAACACCTCACTCCAACCTCCTTTCAGGTAGTTGTAGAGTTAGAAGGTCTCCCCTCAGCCTCCTTTTCTGCATACTAAACAACCCCAGTTCCCTCAGCTGCTTCTTGCAAAGACCTGTTCTGCAGACCCTTGATGAGCTTCATTACCCTTCGCTGCACATACTCCAAGCAACCTTAATGTTTTTCTTGTAGTAAGAACCCCAGAACTGAACATATTGCTCAAGGTGTGGCCAGACTTATAACAACACACAAGACAAAACAGTCTTTGTGGTTTGACACAACCCACGACGTGTCCAGGCCTTCCCACTATTTTTGTTCAGTGAGTGTAACTACTTCAGCTTTCCAACGCTAAAGCAAGGTTTTGATGATTTTCTCATCCTAACCACTGTAGGATGTAGATGTCAACAAAACTATTCCAAGTTAGAGGACATCTTCCTGTGGTTGCTAGATAAAAAGGGTTTACTGCATGCATTCCTTTTCTCCCTTAATTATAGTTATCAGTGTCTTTTCCTGAGACACCTAAGCTGAGCCACAGTGAATTGGTTGGAAGGACCTCACTTGCTCCTGTATTTTTATCTGATCTCCTTTTCATTTCTTGCAAACATATAAGAAGAACTGGCCTGTCTGCATACTTGCTCTCCTACCATTGTGGTGTACCCAAAACTTTAAATAATATGACAAAAATATGACTCAAATATCTTTCTGACATATGGATGGAGTTCTGGAGGGTGCATAGTTGTGGTAAGAAGGGTTTGTTTGTCTTAGCTTGGAACACATGAGTTATACATTACCACGAGGCCTGTATTATTTACAATTGAATTTGCCCAATTAAGACTTTCTTACCCTTGGATGTAGAGCAGAACTGGAGATGCATTTGCCAAGTAAGTTATGAGACCTTAGTGAAGCATACAGAACCCTGCTGCTGTCCAGAGGAAAGCTGATGGTAAACCAGACACAGTCACATGATTTTGTTATATAATTTTGGTCTTAAAATAGCCAAATGACTGACCATACCAAGGAAATCTCTGTGAAGAAGCTTGTTTTTAAAGTAGAGCTCCTAACCTGACTGTGGCAAGACACCCATTAAAACCATTTGGCTTTAGGATTGAGAAAAAAGTTTAAATGCCATAGACCTTGTCTGGTGATTAACAAAGGAATAGGGCAGGCTCAATTTCACTTCAGCACAGGAAGCAAGGTAAAGCTTTTCTTCTAAAAACTCTAAGCTGCATTTCCCCCTAGATCTGCTTCTTGCCCAGTCATGCTTCTGTTCACATTAGAGTTGCCAGTAGCACAGGAGAATCGGTGCTGCTCTTAAGAAAAACCCTTCCCTTGCACTGGTGCAGCTCCTGCAGAAAACACTGCTGAAGAGAGGTAGAGGTGAATTGTGCAGGTTGTTAAAGGCAAGATCATATCAAAATAAATAAGGTAAGGTTAGCCCTGCTTTCTGGCAGCTCCCTCCTACCACTGGCCTGGGGTAATTGAAGGCTGGGCAAAGGGCCAGGCAAGACTGAACATCTGCCGAAGTTCTCAAAAGACAATATAAAGATGGCTTTCTCTCAGCTATCTGAGACAGCCCCAGAAATCCGTTCGGATTGCAGAAAGAGCCTTAAGGGCCATTGATTTGTCTTGTTATTTAAGGGATATATTGGAAGTCACATCATTTGAGGCTCTTAAACTCAGCTGGACACTATACTAACCCCTTGAACAAATGCCTCTGTGCATTGCTAGAGACTTTGGGCATTTATTTTTCATACTAAGACACAGACTGGAAATATTCCTTAGAGACCATGCTATACCCTAAATTATTAAGAATCTGATCTAACACTGAAGGCTTAAAAATTGCATGGGCTAGGTCATGGAACTTCAGAGCTAGAAAGAATCCAGCTCTTTCAAACACAGAAGCTGGAATGAACTCGAGTAACATCAACGGTGACATAAAATAATTTAGTACACTGAACCAGTTGTTTTTCCTTTCCCTTATACTTAATTCTATACCAGACTCCTGAACTTATTTTTACTATACAATGTAAAACAAAAACTACTTAAGAATGACAATGGATGTGAAAGTGAATACATCTAAATATTTTAGAATACAATAGTGTAATTACAAAATCGTCTGTGCAAGTAGAGAAATCACAGTGCTACTGGCAGCTTCCCATACTAATATTATCATGTCGTGGTCCTTGTGTTTAGATGAAATAACATTGCATTTAAAGGGAAAGTTCAAAAGATACTTTAGTTGAAGCAAAGGATTAAAGTTAAGGAATGGAAAACTCTGATTATCAAAGAAATTAGGCAGAAGAAATAAACATAGACAACAATCTTTGGGCTATGGGAAATTCTCCTGAAGAGTACACTGAAAATTGCATTATTTGAGACACTTGACATTCATCTGAATTTAATACTTAGAAGTCGACCATGAAGAAAACACTTGCACTTGTAGGGGAGTGAATATTATATATAACTTTTCCACATTTACTTTTTACTGACATTAGGATCTTTAATAGCATGAAATGAACAGAGAACAGCCTAAACTTCCCATAAAATAAAATTAATCACAATATTTTGTACAGATCCGTGTATATCTATCTAACTACATAGATAGGTAAATAGATCAGAGTTATCTGACAGCGAGCTGCTTTTGATGGTATTTTTCAGACTTCATAGAGGTTGAATAAAGATGAATGGGGATTTATCGCCCTCTTGTGAACAAGAAAAAAACTGCAATCTTTCAGAAAATCGAACGTGAAGTTGTTGCTTCTACTATATAATCCTGTAGTAAAAACGTCCCTGTACAAGTAGTAAACGTAAATTTGGATTACTAAAGATCGAACCACTGGTTACTGTAATAATCTACAATAATTTTAATTCGCAGAAAAAGCGAAATTGTAAAATTAAAATAACTAAAATACTACTAATTCAAGTAAGACCAAACAAGGAATTTTTTTTCCATTTAATCAGGAAGGCAGCAACCTAATTTCCCACAATCCCTGCCTACAGCACTGAGGTCAGATGGCACAGATTAGCTCAAAGGTGTGCTAACCTTCCCTGTCTGCAGTCATAAAATATCCTTCTACTTTAAAGGAAGCAGGAGGATGAAACATCAATCTTTGCCATACAGGAGAAGATGCTGCTGTAATGAATACTCACAAGTCTAAGTCCAGCTTTGCCTGCAGACCCCAGTGATATCCCCAGAGTCCAGACTAGGTGTGCCTTGGTCCAGCACTCCACAGCTGCTCTAGAAGACAACAGGTTAGCTCAACACTGGGAAGCCATCAGAACTTTACTGAGCTATTTTTAAGGATCTTCCTCTGTGGCACTTTCTGCTCAGAGTCTTTTGGCTCTGTTCCTTTCCCTTCTTCCTCCACTGTCCCTCTCCTTTCCCAAGAGACCACCAAAATCTAAAAGCTATTAAACGTTCAGACAAAGACACCATCCCTCATCTCACAAAACTCCATACATGAGAGAAGGCAAAGGTCAGAACCAACTGATGGACACCATTTCACAACTTGCCTCAAGTCTCCAGTCAGCTGTATCATCCTTTCCCTCTGCTCTGCGCATCTTCATACAGCCCTTACTAACTTGGGGAGGGGTGGTGGTAGTGTGTGTGCTGGAATAAGTCTTCTTACCTAAACAGAACCTTCCAGCCTAAACAGTTCTGCAATTTCTTACTCCCACGTGCTTCTCTGTAGCCCCTCATGATGACATGGCCACTCTGGATATCATCTAGTCCACCCTTGCCCCCAGCCAAAGCAAGTTCATCTAAACGAGGTTGCACAGGATGATGCCCAGGAAAATTTGGAGTAACTTAAGAGATGGAGACTCTACCACCTCTCTGGGCAGCCTGTTGCAGCACTCCACCACCTTCATCATAATGAAGTTCCTCATGTTTAGATGGAACTTCCTATGTTCAAGTTTGTGCCCATTGTCTCTTGTCCTGTTGCTAGGCACCACTGAAAAAAAAACTGGCCTCATTCTCCTGACACCCACCCTTACAGGCATTGATAAGAACCTCCTCAGTCTTCTCTTTTCTTGGTTTAAAAAAAAAAAAAAGAAAAAAAAAAAGTCCCTCAGCCTTGCTTCCTAAGACAGACGTTCTAGTTCCTTAATCATCTTTGTAGCTCTTTGCTGCACCAAAGCCATAGGACTTCCAAGGCAGACACAGGTCCTTCCTGGGTGCATACACAGCACATCCACTGTGTTAATACCGTGTTCATCCTGTTCTTCTAGTGCCACATCTAATAACAAAACGGCTTTCTTCTGTACCTCTCCAACAAAGAAACTTTAGCAGAACTCTCTCCTCAGACTATTATCAAGCCGTAGTATCAAGAAGCTAAGTGCCATTTGAGCATGAAGAACAGGATTCTCATTAAAAGAAACAATAATCACACCGCCTTACAGTAATCCAAGAGCTCCTGTCGTGGTTATGCTCCTTTCCCTAATTTAAAATAAATAAAGCATAAATCTCATTTAAATGAAAGCATCACCAAGTCCTACAAGCACAACATAATAACCATTCCAGGAAAAGAAATGTATTAATACCACTTAGCATAATAAACATTTAAAACAATCCTGCAGTAAAAAATACAAATTCACCTATGTCTTTCCTATTGTTAGTAGTGACACTTAATAAACACAGCTTTATAGCTACTATATTTAAATGCAATTAGTTCCATACATTTCCAGCTTAATAAGAAATAATACATATTCATTTCTGCTCATTAACAGTCAGTATATAACTCTTAGCTAATGAACATTCAATTATGTTCCCTGAATACATTGTGAGATAAATTCTCGTTCTGTTGCTCATATCAGTTCGCTTCAATTCAGTTGCTTCTAATTAAAATTCTTTTGCCTCATGTAGACAAAACTGGGTTTTTTTGAGTCCCTGGAGACTTCTTTAAGAGTTCTGTTTTATCTTTATGTACAGTCAGCTCCCTAATTAATGCTTTAAATAGGGTAAACTTTACTGAGGCTCCTGGGTTCAGTTCAAAGGAAAAAGAAAACAGTTAATTTTATATCTCATTTTCATACAATTCACTGGAGCCTCTCTTTTTCTTGTAAATCTACTTTTTTCTTTTGTTTTCAGGTGAATCCAATAATCAGGAAAGGTACCAGTTTGAGACCAGTGGGAGTTAGAGAGCCCACATCATCAGTCTAGAGCCTTCCTTACCCAGAGAATCAGAACAGAAATTCTTGTCAAGTTGTCCCATTCCACAGCCACCTCAGGTGAGGAACTTTAACAGGAGGATTCTCCAAGGGGACATACCCAGTGGATTTCCTGAGATAACACTGCCTTTGTTTTCACTCAGCATCAGCAAGACCATCACTATTTTTCCCCCAATTTGTTAACAGAGCTAGCTCAGCACTCTATCTGCCTGTCTAGTACCAAAAAATCTAATACAAGTCCTACTTACTCCTCTGGGACTAACAGAGAAGCTAAGCATTTACTAAAGTGTCTCACTTTGTGGAGGTCAAATGAGGTAGGACTTGCCAACTGAAGTGACTAGGCTCCTCCTGATTTTGCTTGTCTTCTGTCCATTAAGCAGTGCAACAACAAAGGAATTCAGCAGAATCAGCTCCAGGGAGCTCTCACCGTGAGGTTCCTCTCTCTGGTGCAGCGCCCTAGGATATATTCCTGGGCATTTTTATCTATACCTATGGGCTGGATTCTCATATGTAGATTGGGGACAGCAACTTCCCTTTCATAATAACAGCTAGAAACAACTCTTGAGTGCAGTTAATCATTTGGAAACTTAACAAATACTGTGTGAACCTTATGTGCACCGGTATAAGGAAGGTAACGCTAGCACAGAACATCTAACATTTAGTGGGAAAGAGACAGAGAAATTAATTTCTGTAAGAGGAAATATCTAGGAACACCCAGGAGCAAGCTTATCTTTAGGATGTTTCAGTTCTATTTAACATCAAACAAAAAATCCAGGATACACATATCTCTGCAACAATTTCAAAATCAAAGTGTGTCTGGATTTGTGTGTATACGTATGAAGACGTGTGTCTGCTCAGATGGATACTTGCATGCCAGTTAGCACATCCTCCAGACCACAATTACCTGAGTGCTGTGAAACAAACAGTCCAGAATTGCTTTTATTGTTTGAAGTCTTAAATGCTTAAATGATGAATTCTACAGAGAAATGTGCACAGCTAGACCCCCAGTAGAATTAAATCAACTGATGGAGTCCTAATGACTTACACCACACGTGTCATTTATACCGCTAAACATTCACATGGATGTCAGTTTTTATTCAATGCTAAAAGGACATTAGTTTTAAAGACTTTTAAGTAATGCTTGCTTCGGTTACCTTTTAAAATCAGGTACTTTTTTTACCGAGGTCAGCCATTTAATTTGTCCTCTTTCAGTAGAGATCTTAAAACAGCATAAGACCACTCTAATTCCTCTTACAAGGTAAATATTTTGCATGTTGTTGAAACTGACATTGTCTGCACAATAAACCACTTTATTCCTGGAAAAAGAAAGAAAAGTTAAACTGACAATGGGAACACATTAAGAATCCATTTATAGTTTCGCGCCCATTTCGCACAAGTAGTTCACATCTAATATCACAGACGGAAGCAGGTAAATCAGAACAGCATTTGCACGGAGAAGTTTTGTGGCTATTCCTTGAGGAATCGTTACTGGGTTTCTCACAGGCAGTTACCAGATGCTGCCTGCCCCTCTCCGGGCAGTAGCACTACCCGGCTGCGGCCACCAGAGGACAGATTTATGTCAAGTACAAGCAGGGTGTAGGTCAATCACAGAGGAAGTTTTCAATTTCTCCATCAAAAAATGCCTTGGTGAGTATGGTTTATAAAAGTAAGACTAAACAGCCCCAGTCGAAAGAATTAAATAGGGTATTACTAAAAAGGGCAACTCTTTTTAGCTTCTGGTTCAGCTAGGAATTCCTGAGAAGGACCAGCAATCACAGGAAGAACCCAGAAACCAGAGAAGGCAAATCTTTTACTACTCAAGCTTCCCTTATAGACACACTTCGCTTAGACTAAATGTATCATTATGGTTAGTCCTTAATAACCTGCAGTTTCAAACCACAAATAATAATTGTATAATAACTAAGATTTATTCATTCTGATGATACCTTTCTGGAAGCAGTCACGTCAATCTGGGAAGTGAGCTATGAAACATAAAGCATGTGAACCAATGCCATGTAAAAGGCATTACAGAAGTGCTCTCTGTACAAAGACTGGAGGCTCACCACCACCACCACTGTAGTGGGTTTCCCTGAAAACCTAAGCCAAGTTTAAGGCCAGGCTGAAAGTTTCTTTTGGGTTGAAGACAGAAGAATTTCAAGGCATAAGACCAGCAGCAAGTGGAGAGGAAGTGTGTGCAGCACTCCTGTCCAGCGCCTGGCCTGCAGCAGCCCTCAGGAAATGGCTGGCCCTGCAAAAGCAGCTCCTGTCACCTCTCTATGGGGCAGGCAGGCGGGAAGAAACAAAATTATTTAGATTGGGAAACCTTGAAGATCATCAACTGCCAGGTAATGACTAAACTATGTCCTGCAGCACCACATCTACACAGCTTTAAATCCCTCCAGAGATGGAGACTCCACCACTTCCCTGAGCAGCCTGTTCCAGGGCCTGGCTCGCCCTTTCTTAGAAGAAATTGTTCCTATTATCAAACCTAAACCTCCACTGATGCAACTTGAAGCTGTTTCTTGTCCTATCACCTACTACTTAGAAGAACCAGATCCCCATCTCACTTCAATCTCCTCTCAGAGAAGTGTAGAAAGCAGTAAGATCTCCTTCAGCGTCCTCCAGTAAAACAACTCCACTCCCTCAGCTGCTCCTCATAAGACTTCTGCTCTCTTCACCAGCTTTGTTGCCCTCAGGACCTGCTCTGGCACCTCCATGTACTTCTTGGAGTGAGTGGCCCAAAACTGAACCCAGTATTTGAGGTGTGACTTCCCCAGTGCCCAGCATAGGGAGACAATTTGAACTTGGCGCATAAAGAAAACCTGCAGCAGATCTCTAGATTTCATCTACTCAGGACAAGAATCTCAACAGCAGCCTTCTACAGTGGTGGGAATGCATCCTTCCCCTAGAACCCACCTCAGCTGCTGGCCATGGCCGTGTTCGTCTCTTTTCTCCCTCAGGTAACAGACCCTACAATCCCCAGTAGTCAGCGCTAAGGAACAACGCAGCTGCGGTAGCAGCCCACAAACACCGCCTCAGCCACCAGCCCTGCGCTGTGTAAGGGAGGCGCAGGCAGCTCTGGAGAGCGCGCAGCAGCCGCGAGACGAGAGCGGGCAAGGCTGCCGGGACAGCCTGGCCACGGTAACGGGAGACAACTCGGAACGCCTCCCGCGAGCTGCCGCCTGGCAACGCCCTGCTCACTACTGTGTCCCCAAGGCACGCCCTGCCCGTTCTCACCTGCCCCGAGGCGGGGGTCCCTGCCGATGGGCAGGGCTGGCTAAGGCGAGCCGGACCGGGCCGAGACGAGCCGGGAAGGGCAGCGCAGCGCAGCCTAGCCCAGCCCAGCTACTGCCCCGCCACGGCCCCCCCGCGGTAGCTCATGCGCAATCGCCCGGGGTGGCGGCACGGCGGGAGCATGGCGCCTCGGGTGCTGCCGCTGCCCAGGCAGCAGTCCTTCTGCCCACCCACCATCCCCAACCCCTTTGTCCACCCGCATCGCCTGAGCGCCGGTGATAAGCTTCGGGTAAGGCTAGCGGCGCGGGCGGGAAAGGGTGCCGGGACTCCAGTTGGTCGGAGGCGGGCAGGGGTCGGCGGCCGCCTGGCGCTGGGATGCGCAGCGGGGCGGACAGGAGCGAGGATGGGAGGGCTGTCAGCCCCGGCTGTGCTGCGCCGGACCGGCGCTTCTGCCGGTTTGGCTAAACCGGCGTTACTGTCGCCGCTGGGAACCCAGGGATTGTCACTAGCGCGGTGTGAAGGTCAACGGCTGTTTAACAAACGCCTCCTTCCCTTGACTGAACGCGACAGTGTGAATAAACAGGATTTAAAACTGCCGCCTGCTCTGCCGAAACTGCGCTGCTATCACAGGAGCTGGGCTACAGCCGGGCCCGCCGCAGTGTAACCGAGCAGGGAAGGGACGGCAGCGAGCCTGACACTCCAGGCCCTTCCAGGAAGAAGCATCTAGGAAGGATGCTTCCTTCCCGAGGGCAGCGTAGTTTGCTTCCTGATCTAGACTAGTAATAGAGAGCGGAAAAGGCACAAGCTACCTAAATTATCAAAGCAGCAATGCAAAAGGTATTCAGTATCCTGAAGTCAGTTTTCCGAAAGGCAGTTCTTCAAGCCATCACTCATCAGAGATCCCAAACTGCACGGATGCTTTGCACACACAAAGGCTTATCGACTTCAAACTTAATCTTCTAACACTAGGTTTGCAACAAGCCTTTGAAAAGATGTTCACAATCATTAGTGATAACCACTCTGTTTTCTTAAAGAAAGCAGGAGTCCAGTTTACTTCCAGTCTGAATTGCAGGAAGAGAATGCTACTCATCTGTCCATCATGTCAGATGCCTCAGCTCTAGAGTGAAGATGAGGATATTTTATTCCTGATATAATAAGCCACAACAGAAAATAATTTTTTTGCAGTAATCTTCTTTCAGAAAGAAAGTTTCTTCAGGCTGATTTTAAGTCTCAACTGTGGAAAGGCAAGGATGTCTTGGTTCCATAATGTAGAGTGGACAAAAGCTATTCCCAGTTCTACTAAGTTACTGACTGATGTCACTGGCTGAATCAAATGAGGCTTCTCAGCTGAAGGCTCTGCCAGCACAGCTTGTGTATGAATTCACACAAGACTTACTGGGTACTTTGACAATTAAGGAAGTAAATAACATTTCCAGGTTCTTTAAAAATTGAACTGATGAATCAGCTATGAACTATGAGGACAATGAGGACATAAGCATGTAGGTGATCTTACAGCAATTTCTGCTGATTGCTATAAATATGCAAGACCGATCTGCAACTAAATATTTTATGTTTCATACAGCTCTTCCTCAAGTTATAAACAATGTTTGCCCTGAAGGTATCTGGGTGGAGGAAATGTGAGAAACCTGGAAAACAATTTCAAATCCTTTTATCTTGCATGTTTTACTAGCACCCTGAAACATATTTCAAGTGCATCTGAATCAGGAGCTGTAGGCATGAACCCCAAAGGTAAAGAAAACAATCTCTTAATGAGGCTCCAGAAATGGACAGCTCTCTGTGCTGGCTGCTCTTTCTAGAGGATGCACAGACTACTTCCAAAAACTTGTAATTTTAAGGTACAATTACCATTTCAGGTGCAATAATATCTTTTGTTTGTTTGTTTGGGGGATTTTTATGGGTTTTTTTTGTTCTTGTTCAGGAGGAAGGGATGAAAATCTTGGTGTCTTAAAGTAAGACACACTTCATACATAACACCACAATGCACCTGAAAGGAAAAGCATCTGGCTGGGTCACAGCCTGTTCCTAGTGAGCTTTGAAGCAAAACTGCAGCAGTCACAGAATTTTAAAGCAGAGAGACAACCTTTTGGTATCGTGTGTTGCTCCCTTCTGGTCCTTTTCTCCTGTAGTCACAGAGAGTAGGATACTTCCTGTTGTCTGCTTTATACTGTGAATATCTGCTTCTCTCTTGCTCAGCACCATGCATCGGACTAGCTAGGAACCAGAGCCTTACCAGAGAGCCTACTATAACCTTCAAGAAGGCGAAGTGTTCATTCTCTTTCCATTTAAATTGAGTGTAGGGTATTGCCATTCTTCTAAATTAAAAAACTGGTTAGTTATATTCCCCTTATTCTATACAATACATGCACTGATAAAACCAGATACAATTTCAAACCCCTCTGTGGGAGCTCAAAGCTGGTTTTTAATTTCTTGGTGAACTTCTTGAATGTAAAGGCTGCTGTCCCCTGATGTATGGAGCTTCAAAGTGAAACAGAAGAGCTGTTTCCATTTTATTCAATTTAACATCTAAAAAGAGGGTTTTTTCAGACTGAGAAGTGAAGCAAGAAGAATTACAAATTTTTGCCATTTCCTGTATGGCTAATATTTTACCAGCCAAAGAGATTTTTGTCTTTCTTTAGAACATGCAAAACAAGGATCAAATGTGTTCTGCCAAACATCTGCACCTGCCAAGCAAGATTCTAAAACAGTTGTTCAGATACTTCTGGTTTCTATCCTCTGACTGAAGCTGGCTGCAGTTCAGTGTTGGGATTTATTCTCGTTTTAGTTCTGTTCATCCTGGTTGCTCACTTGTTCTCCTGGAACTACAAACCACAAACACTAGTTAAGGCATTAATAGATTCTGCTTTAATCAAAAGAAATGCTCAGCGGATTTTTGTAATGGCAGACCCAGCATGCTAAACACATTGTGTTTGACCCTGTGCTTGGAGGTAAGCAGCTGGAGTGCCTGGCAGAGCTGTGACTGCTCTGGACACTTGTGAAAGACCTTGTCTTGCTACACATGTCCTGATTTGGGAGCTGGTCCCTCAGTTTCAGACATCAGAGAAGCTCAGTTGGAGGTAGCCTTCGTTCTAGTCCCCAACCTGCTCTTCTGATGCATTCTGGATAACCTATCATCAGCTGAAGTAAATTTCAGAATTAATTCTGTGGCTTTCTCATAGATTTGCTTTTCCCCTTGTCCAGTTCCTGGCACCAGTGACAGTATAGTTCTGTGTATTGCTCTAGGGTCAGTCAGCAGTGGGAGTGTGACCTGGACTGCAAAGACAACTGCAGTTATCAAGCTATGTCACTGAAAGTACAGAGGTGACTCCGAATGTGGGAAGAAGTTCTTTGGATGACTCAGAATTATTGACTTTGCGATTACTGCATACAGAGGCTAGAGTGGTTTAGTAACTTAGTAGTTACTAAACTTCAAGCCTGTATTTTCCTTCTGTACATTTTTCTTCTATACTTCTTCTTTTGTAGCCTACCTTGACCTTTCTTTTTTGTCCTTTTCGTACCCTACTTTGCAGCTGATGGAGCAGAAATCAATTCTGCCTCATTACACAGTGACCTAGAAAACCAATAGCTTGCATCAGCAAATCTGTACCACCTGCGCATCTGCCTAAAAGAGATTAATGAATTTATTGAAGTTTTGAGGAAGGGATTGTTTTCCTTTTGCTATTGCATCCGTTATTGTTCATTGTAGGTAAATGCATATATATTGTTTCTTCATCAAGAGAAAAAGTTATTATAAGTCCAAACACGGATTTATGCTTATGCTGCCCATTCTTGATAATGGAATGCAGCTGAAATGTTGAAGGGGAACTATAGATCATAGTACAAGAGGATGCATACAGGGTTAAAAAGACACATCTGATTTTAGGAGACAAGCAAAGAGTCTTGGTTGGTTTCACGTGCTACCTGACATTTTCAAATTTGTCACAATTGGCACCAAAGAAAGTGGGAACGATAGATCTCCAGGGATAGATCTCTCACACTCAGTTACTGAACCTATTTCTGTGATCCAGAGCAGTCCTTTTCCTGTTGCCCATGAAGTTAGGGCCAACATTCCATAGCTAGTTTATATGAAAGAAAAAAATAATCATACCTGAATGTTCATACCTCTGCTGAATACATGTCATATGGCAGTGCCTACAGAACATAAGCATCAACACCTTGTACTTGCTTATCCTAATTTACACTGTATCCACTGTCAGTCACTGTGCCTTTTTTAACACAGAACTGAGTCCTGGAGGCCCAGAATTCCTGTTACTCCTCCTATGTATCACAGGGTTTACAGCCAGAGGCCAGTGCTTCTCCTGAATATTTATCAGAGTACAGTTGAAGAGCATAATGTAAAGATGGAAAGGATTTTGTGGGAAGGGAACAGATCATGTTGATGAAAGGAGAATTAGAACTAGCCTAGTGTTATCACAGAGTTGAATAAATAATCCTTAAAGATGCCTGTAGTATTCCAGACATATTGCAAACACTTGCTCTTTTTAAAGGAAAAGAGATAAATGAAAATCCACTGTGTTGCTTAATATCATAGCTCAAGTAAGGTGACAGAGGGAGCTAAGGTGTTCACTAGCTTACCAGGAATGCTGGGCTGGGACTTGGACATGCTTGTGCAGCTCACCTGCCTGCCAGACCTGTGCTTGCTCAATCTGCACACTGCTATGTTTTGCCAGACAGGCCAACCTTCTGGATAATCTAACCTAATGTATTGGGATGAAACAATTAAGGATTTCCTCCTGCCCTGCCCTGTGCCACAGCTCTCTGTTAACAGCCCTGTGCCAATGCACCTGTTTCCTGGGACTGTGCCTGAAAATTTGCAACGTCAATACACACTGGGGGAGGGGCTAGGGATTACTTTTGAGTTTATTTGCAACCAGGGCATGTTAGTGTTTCTCCTTCCCTCCACTCATCTTACAAACATGTAAGAAGAAGTGACGAAGAGGCTGTTTTATACTGGGTTTGCTGCCTATCTTGGCTGTCTGCAACTGTCACGAACTCTCTCAGAGCAAGATGGCAACAGTTTCCTGATTGTGAGGAGGGAAGGGAACTAAGCTTCCTCAATTTATTCGGAAAAAAATCAAGGAGATCCTAGCACAAAGGTTAATATCTGAAATGCCTGAACAGAAACAACAAGCTAGTCTTGATAATCAGAAGGCTTCTGCTGTGTGTTCACAGTGAGGAAACAACTTCCAGAGGCAAAGAGCCAAGATCTGCTACAGCAGCTTCAAAAGCACAGTAAAGTGAACCACAAGTTCAGTTTTACTGAAAACCATTTTGCTGAAGTCCCAGCTCAGAAAAATGAAGTTGTGTGTTCACTGCCCCAAGCAGCAATAGTGAGGGTCACTTGCAGCAAGTGTGACTCAACACGGATTTGTAATTTTGAAAGGACAAGAATATATTTTAGTCATATTGACAATCCCACTTGGCTTCTAGACAGGCAACTAGTGACAGAAGGCTCTGTACTGGAGATATGTATCAGCTGAATAGACCCATTTGAGATGGTTGTGTGCCGCAAAGTCCAAGTATAAATTAAAGCCAGCAAACTCTCTTTACCCTATCTGTCTAACAACACCCAAGCCAAAAATTCAAATACTCAGACCATTCAGTTTTACCTAAAATAGGAACTCAAAAATGAAAATAAAATTCTGTGAATGACTGGCTGCCCCATATGAATACTGAAAGGATTGCTGCTTTCATTTCTGAATCACACAGCAGCACTACTGGTTTTGAAATCTGGGTAATGTAACTACACAGATATCAGTGTCATTCCTCTTGATACCATTTCTTATGATTTCTCCCCTCTTATTTTTCCAGACTGTTCTCCAGGGAATTATTTTGCTACCCCCCCGTGTCATATGCATTGCAGTCCTTGTACTGCTAGCATGGCTGTTTGCATCAATCGCAACTTTCTGGCACCCTGGGAAAGGATCTGTGCCGCTTAAAGGATGGAGGAGGTAAAAAGTGACCAACAGTTCTCTCTGTATTTCAGTTATGTTCATAACACAAAAACTAGAGTCTAAAGAGTTGTTTTGTTTCCTTTGCTCTTCTCCATTTGATTGAAGAGGAGTCCTCAGTCAAATCCTAGTTTTACTTATTTAGGTGAAGCAACTTTCTGATGAGTGTATTTTACAGCAAAAGCAGAGCTTAGGTACATTTTCACCTGTCTTGAGGCTAAAACAACTTAGTATAAAAATCTTTACAGACTATTTGTATGACAAAACTTATTTTTGTAATAATAGTGATAGAAATATTTGGAAAATTAAAGTCATTAAGAAAAGTGTTTGGTAATGTCCCATAGGCTGAGTTTCTGTTTAGCTTGTGTAATTCCTACTATGCTGTAATTTGTGACTAATTCATAGTCACATAGCTCCTTTCTTAGTTGTGTTGTCCTTCAAGGAGTGTTTTACCTCTGTGGGTTCTGGATTTCAGCTGCTCAGCTTCTGACCTCAGGGTCATGAAGTTCCCTTCTAGCTGCCTTGAAGTGTAGCTGCATGCAGGCAGAGGAGACAGAGGAACTGAATTCTAACAAGGCCAAGAGGTTACAGGGAGTCCCAAGAAGGTAACACTTCCTCTACTGAGGGAACAGGTTCCAAAAAGTGAATATTCATCTTACTTGTTTAAAAGTGCTAGCAGAAGAACAGTATCAGTTACCTGGGTTCTTACAAAAGGGACATTGAACCCACCTTCCCCTCGCAATAGCCAAAGAAAATAACGTACCGAGTAGGAGGGTTTAGCAAGGGGTTGTACATTGCCTTATCTTTGAATTTATCATCTCATTTCAATATGAAAAGGCAAACTTCTGCTGCTCAGTTCTACTACTCCTACTACTCATTTAGCCCTGCACTCTCCTTATACATAACACTGCCACCTGTGCCTAGCCCCAGTGCTGGTGAGAATTAGGAAATCTTTTATGTACTTTTCCTTTTGTAGTATAAAAGAGATACAAACTGTAAGATGGATAATGTTTTTGTGTTTCTGTTTACAAGGAGGATGATCCAGACAACCCTCTCATGCCTAACTCATACCTTGTTCTTCATAATGGGTTTCCAAGTTAAAGTGAAAGGGAAAGTAGCAAGTCTGCTGGAAGCTCCAATCTTTGTTGCAGCTCCTCATTCAAGCTTTTTCGATGCCATTATTTCTGCCCTAACTGGAATGCCATCAATAGTGACTAGAGCAGAGAACCTGTCAGCTCCAATATTTGGCAGTAAGTATTTATGAAAAAACATGAAAAGTCAGCATTTTGGCATGAGGCCAAAAATATTCTCTCTGAATGGTTTCTCTGATTTAGGAACAGATTCTTTAATTCCTTAGGCTTCGTATATATTGATGGATTCTTTCCAGTGAAGTCCTTGTGATAGGTTAACTTTCTTGAACTGCCCCCAGTGTCTGAAAGTATGTTGTTTCATTTCAAATATGAAATATAGCATCACTTGAAATTTTCTTTGTAACTGAAAACATGTTTCGTAACTGCTCAGGCTGGAGCTTTATCTTAAAATTCTCCCACTAGGTAGCCTGACAAATATGTTCGACTGCTGTCTTTTACCAGGGGTTATTGAAGGTCATTTCAAAACATACCCAAACTGCAGCAGTCTGGAAAATATGATATTTATGAATTTAACCTTGCAGGCACTCCTACAGACTTTTTTAATGGGAGTCAAACAAGGAAAGGATAAGAGAGAAGTTAATCAGAAAGGAAATGTAGAGAATGGAAAAGATCAAGTGACTCATGCTTCAATTATTTTCCTCTTGGCATGAAAAGAATCTCCATTTGCATTATTAATAAAAACAGCTGTAGACTTTCTGCTAGCTGTACAGTAACTCAGAATTAAATTAAGTGGACGCCAGAGAAAAGTGCTTTGTCAGAAATAACCTGATAATCGATGGATGCACTCTTAAAAGCAAAGGAGTGGGATATAGAAGACAATTCTTCCCTAAGTTTCTCATTGTATCTTCATAGGTCCACACATTCTGATGTAGACTTCTGATTAGAGTGTTTTTCTGTAATTTACACAGAAGCTGGTGGCTGAAAAGGGACATCTTACTTCTTCAGCACAGCTCAAACTACTTGCTGGTCGCAGTCTGCATGAGTCAGGCCTGAGTGTGGCTCATGAGCAGAGACCTGATCAGGTCTGTTCCTTAGAAGTGTGTGGAAATGCTCAGTGAAAAATAACAATATCACTAGCAGATGTTTGGCTGAATTTGGCATGTTTACACCTATTGTAAAGCTCCTCAGCCGGCAGTGTGTCTTCTGTATCTTACTTCCCATTCTGCAGAATGAGGATAGTAATAACACTCTTCTTATCTATTTAGACTGAAAGCTGTTTGTGCAGTCTGTCTCCTAGCATGAGAATAACAAAGTTTTTGCTACAAGGGAGCCTTGAACCCATGTGTTTTCTAAGCAGTAATATAAAACAAGTAACATTTTTTACCTCTTTCACAGCAATTTTAAGTTCCCTTCAGCCTGTGGCAGTTTCTCGTCAAGATCCTGATTCACGAAAGAATACAGTCGCTGAGATAACTAAGCGGGCATTATCGAGAGGCCAGTGGCCACAGGTAATGAATATACCAGCACTTTTCTGCCATGTACTCATATTCCCTATTCACTGTGCATTGTAAGATCATGAGTGCCCAGCTGAACAGGATTCCTTTCATGTATGAAGATGAAATTGGCTCTAAGATATACGACTGCTTTAGGAAAGAACAAGAGGCTGATAACCAAAAAGATTTTTGTTGTGATAAACGAGTCAGTTAAAGTCCAGCCAGTACCAACTGCTGTTCCAAATGTAGATACTTCTGACATTCTCTTCACATGCTGTCTTCAGCATAGCAGTTCATTCGCAGTGGTGTATGTGAATTCATATCCTCAAATTAGGACATGCATGAGAAGCAAAGCTGTTTCATAAGTTTCTTAACTGAGCAGATGATGAGATGTTGTCCAGGCTCGGGCATGAACAGTTCTTAAAACGTGAGTTTCATTATGTGGAGGAGAGCTGAGATGGAGGTCAGCTTCCTCTTCAGGTTAATAATACACTAAACCTAATACTTTCAGACCAGTCTAAACCGTGGAAAGATTTTAAGATGAAAGCAGCAGTTACTGATTCTTCACGGTGTTTTCCATGGTCATTTCTCAGCAGCAAGATGCTATTGCACTTCTAGGCCTTGGAGCATCTTGAAGCAGATGGAGCAGGGCTTGTTCAGGAGAGCAAGAAGTGTTGAGGCAGCAAGTCTGCTGCTTTCACAACAGGCAGAGGGCTGGACTGGAAATCTGCATCCTTTGCAAGAAAGACCTGGAGCAGTTGCAAACTTACTGACATTTAGAAGTGTCCGTCCTTGCTTTCTTCTGTTGCACTGACTGCTCTCTGTTCACTACAAATACAGCATCACTGCCACTGCTACACAAATGGAGTCAGTGACACAAGTCCTATCTCCAAAGATAGCCTGTACAAATCTGTGTATAAACCAATGGGTTGTGTTTGGAATTAGTTCTTAGCTTGTTTTCTTAGCAGTCCAGTCACTTAGAATAAAACTCCAAGTGACTGATTCAGTAGCTAGTCACAAGATATCATTAAGATAACTTTTCTCAAGCATTTAGGAGATAACTTTTCCTCAGTTTTGTTCCAGTGAATGGCTGTTGAGGAAAACTGAAAGAGGTAGTGAAACTCTAGACTTAAGTAGCAAATATCTCAATGACAGCTAGACCTGAATGCACTTTCTGAATAGTCTCTAGAAACAGAACATTAAAGTAGGGAAGATCAACACCTGCCACTTTTTTGGACTTGGCATTATTTAGACATTTCATGCATCATTTTTGCTTAGCAGGTGCCTTACAAAAGGCCTTTTAGTTAGTATTTAGATTACTTCAGCTGACTTTTACATGCCTTTTTCTAAGATGCTGTATTTTTAGAGCCTCCATTATTCTTTTCCATTTGTCAGTTACATGGAAGATTTTAAATATGCCCGTGCCAAAGCTAGGAAGGGTAGATTTAAAATATGCCTGTATCAAAGCTATGAAGGGTTTGGGGTGTATTTTATTACTGTGCTTACAAGCTACATTGATGCTTATGATGATCTTTAGAGGACCCTTCCATCCCCATACATCCTGTGATTTTGTGATGTGCTAAACTGTTATGAATTAAGTGATTCCAGCAAATCCCTGGTAGACCTAACCTCTGCTGAAGTAAGCATGGGGAGGAAAGGGGATTTGGCTGTACACCAGCACTGCCCTTGGAATGAAAACTAGATATGTATTACGGCATAAACAGTTCATGAGTCAAGTAATCTGGGAATCTCCAAGAGTGAGTCATCAGTTGACGCAGTCACTGTGTGCCCTGGTCACACCTTCTTTCTACCTATGATTTTTTTTGAGAAACTGACCACAAGATGATGTCTGTCATATCCTCCCCCAGAGTGCCTGGTCTGCATTCTTTTAGCACAATAGTAAAGAAAAAGTATCTGGGTTCTCTGTTCCTTCCTACTCAGACCAAACTACCTCAGGCTCGGCAGCACTGATGCTTATTAATAACATGAGGTTCTGATTAGTGGTCCTTACAACTCTGTACCAAAACAAAGGGGAAGGAGGGAAGGATTACTTGTTTCATGGTCAGTCATCACTAAAATGTTTTCTGGGGCTTATGACATATGCTAAGCATGCCAAGTTTTGTGTCCACAGCACCAACCAACAATTTCTCTAGTTGAGAACTAACTGTAAATCTATACATGCAGCTGTCTTTTGGACCTAAGAACAGCCTACGTCTCTGGGATGTGACCTAGTGATGCCCTCTTTCATCAAGCCTCAGCCTGTTCATTGAGGCTGTAGCAGAAGGACACCTTGAACGCTCTTTTGATCTAGACCAGTTCTTGTGCTTTTATGTTGAATGCTGCTTATGATCTTGTTGCCCCATATCTGGATTCTTTACCCATTATGCAAAAGCCAATTCACACACAGAGCTGAACTGTTTGTTTTACTGCAGTTCTGTGCAGAACAGGGGTGAGGAGGTAATTCCACAAAGCTGGCACACCAATTAAAATTTGTGGCAGATATTTATACAGTACAACTTGTTAAGTATGCCTCATGTCAACACCTGCTAACTAGCCATTGGTTGTTTCCTTTCTTGCTTCATCTTAAAGATAGTTACCCTTGAATTCACTGCACATGTTCAGAGGGTAAGGGGCCTATTTGGGCAGGAGGCTTCTCTAGATAAGAGCTGTGATTCTTCACATTATAATGATATTATAATGAGGTAAGTTCAACATCAAGGCACCAGTTTGGGGGACTTTGCTGACTTTACCAAACAATTCTCAAGGACTCTGGTCTGGTGTTTTGGGAATCTTCAGCCTTTCATTCCTGATAAGGCTCCCTGGAACTAGTTATCTTGGTGTACTCTTATCTTAAGGTAGATAGTGTTAGCATAACTTCTTCAACTCTTTCTGAGACCATCTTATCCTAAGGTAAGCAATGTCAGCCTAACTTTTAAACGATCATTCTTCAATCCTGCAGTGGTAAGAGAAATACAAAGTTTTCTTGTATTCCAGCAATGGCTGGATTCAGTGTGTCAAATTGCAGCTCACAGTGCATCTGACCCAGTGTATTTCAAATACTAATTTAGAGCCCTTTGAGATGTTTGGTGTGTCTATGTCATTGAGGTTCAGAGGCTGTGTAGTGCTGCGTAATGCCTTTAGAGCTCTGCCTCACTGTTGCATATGGTGTCTCTACCTTTTGCTGCTACCCCTCAAGCTGTGATCTTTTCAGAGCCAGCATCTAGCTCATGTTGATTGCATCTGTAACTGCAAACACTCAAATTCATGTCAGCCCAGACTCCTGGTATTTATACAACCAGCAGTTCAGTAGGGAGCTGCCAGTAGAGAAATATTTCCCATATCATTACCAACATTAAGTATTTCAGGTGAAACACTTAAAACTGTATTTCTAAACTGATAATGGCCGTTCTCCAAAATTCTACACTTACAAAGCATGTGTTTCCAAATCAAGATCTACCAGGTTATTACTGTGAGCATCCTTCCCTTATTTGTTCATTTCCTTTTGAAACAGTAACAATGCAGTGCACCATGTCACAGAGCTTGCATGTAAAGTCAGCCTGTATGCAAGTGATGCTGCAGTACAATCTTTTAGTGAAATCTATGTATATATTTGTATTTCTTTCTCTTTAAATTCAAGATACTGATTTTTCCAGAAGGCACCTGCACAAACCGGTCTTGCCTGATTACCTTTAAACAAGGTGAGAGATTTATTTTGCATCATTGCTGTAAAATAATGTGTGAAAGATGAATATGGTAGTTCTAGTAAGACCTATACTTCTCTAGGAACACAGCAGCTCTGCAGTAATGTCCTAAATTTTCAGTGCCACTAAACCCACAGTTTTATACTAGCCAGTTTACTTTTCTGATCCTGGGTATTTTGTAGGATGCAAACTAGCTATGATATATATGGTTAGTTGGTTGAAGTTTTTCTAGGCACAGTTTTAATCTAATTTGCTTACCCAGTTTCCCTTGACTGCGATTATTATGAGTTGAACTGCCAAAATATGTGCTTCTCATGATGTTCTTTTAGTTCAGTTTACATTCATGCTATCTTAGATGGCTGTACATTTTGCCATGCAAGACTTAACAACCAATTTATGAAAGCTCTTAGTGCTTAGTTAGGCAACCCAATAGATCATTTTTAACACAGAAAGGTACTTGGTAGCATTACTGATCATCTGATTGTTGTGCTGCACTTCAGTTTTAAAGCCAGGGTGCTCTCCGTTCTTACAGTTGTTCAGTGTCTTGGCTAGCAAAGTTACAAAACCAGTTCTATGTGCTCAAATTCTTACCACTTAGGAAGATAATAAGAACAGAGAAGACTTCAGGAAACATGTCTAATCCTTTGAAGTGAATGCCAATAAATGGAGAGATAATACACAGAAAATGAGTTTGAATAGTCCAGGAACCTTAGACAGCTTCCTTCTTGAAATGGAAACTAACCCTCAGCTGTCCTGACATCTTGCTAGTTCCATTACTGATTTAATAATTAAAAAAAAAATCAAAAAATCAGTTCCCCTCACCATAAAACACCCCAAAAAACAAACCAGAGAAGCTACAACAATAAGAACACTTCCCACTCTTCTCAGCTTTTTAGGAATTTCTCTTTCCACATACTATGTTTTATGTCAATCACTTAAAGCTCCCAACTGCTGAATGAGTGTTAACCATCAAATCTAATGTATGGTTGCAGGTGCCTTTGTTCCACGAGTCCCTGTACAACCTGTGTTGCTCCGATACCCCAACAAGCTGGTAAGCAGAGCATTCTTCTGTCACTGACTGCTAATGTCAAAGTCTGAATCCTGACTTAAACACTATCTACAATAAATACTTTGACTTGTCACTGAAAAATCTATTGTCCTGAGCTTTAGCACTGGAGAGCTCTTGGAAGCAGCCAAGCTTCCCCAAAGTCACCAAGTTGCTGTTCTGACTGTGAAAATGTACTGCTGGGCTTTTTGGCTATAGCTAAGTAAGAAAGAGCACAGGAAAGTATTGCAGCGGAAGTCAGAAATTTCCTGCAAAGCCACAGAGTTTGTACTTTGAAGTCTAAAATGCACAGAACTTCCCTATTAGTCATCTTTTTTTTTGTTTAAGCTCAATACTCTTACAGCTTGCAAAGTTTCTGAACAAAAGCAAAGCTGAGCCTTGGAATACCTCTAACACTTCCATCAGGCAGCTCAGGAGGACTTCTTTGCAGATGGGTCTTTTTTTACAGCTCTTCCTTATTTTCCCATGTAAACTTTGCACTTTCTGTCAAGTATAGGGGTACAGACATATGACTCTGCTTCACTGACAGATGTAATGCTGGGACAGGAGTCTAGCAATTTGATAACTTTTTTCAATGACCTAATTATCCAGGATATCCAGAAAAGTGCAAACTTCATTCCTGACGGTTTTTAAGATGAAAAACAAGTGATTGTTACTGTTATTTACAAAGATTCCTTTGTAAAATCCTTTTATAGATTGATGACAAAACTGAAGTGAACCACTAAAGGGGACTGGTGGGACTGGCAGGACTGATAAGATTTAAGGACCTGCAGTATACACTGTCAATTTTTTATATAAGAAGTAATAAACAGAATAAGGAGTGGCAGAGAAAGCAAAGCAAAACAAGGATGGTAGATTACCTCATTACCTATGAAGAAAAGTTCTTAGAAAGTAAATCAAGCATATTTATGAGAGCACCCTTCTAAATGTACTGGAGAAGTCCTCTGAAAAAGACTTGGCAGATTATGTTTTTCTTCCTTCTGTTGTTTGAATCATAATGAATGATTTTAAATTTCTACATACGTATATTAGATTTTATTCCAAATTGTTGATATTTTCAGAACTTTTCCATGCTTATTTCCAACTTTTAAAGGCAAGTAATCTGAGTCACCCTGACACCTTGATTTTATTTTCACAACAGATCTATGAAAATATCATCTGCTTTTACTAAGCTTGTGTATGTTTTATATTGTAACTTACTTGCTCTCTAACTTTCATCTGGTTCTGTCGTATATTTCTGTGTTTTATTTTTTTCCTTAGGATACTGTGACCTGGACATGGCAGGGCTATTCACTGTAAGTTTCTTAATCCTACTGGAAGTTATATAGAGAACTTTTTCCCCTGTTGCTAAAGAATCTGCCAAACAGATTCAGCTAAGCCAAGACACATGTCCTTCGATGTCTGTTTTTATGAGGAGGAAATACTTGAGGATAATGCTGTCATGCAGTAGATTTCATATCTGAGTGGCTAAAGAAAGGGATTTCAAGTGGAAAAGCATTATTGCCACTTTTGTTTCATTTTCTCCAATGCTTTGCATTTTAAACTAGAGCAAAAGAAAGATTTTAAATTCTTCTTTGGGAAACAGTCAAAATCCACAGATGTTTAGTTTCCTACATAGCAGGAAACTTTAAACATGGTAGGAAAGTTCCTACATGGAAGGAAACTTCAGACAAGAAAAAACATTTTTTTTTTTTTTTTAATTCCTCTGGTTATCCATTCCTCCTCATTTGACGTTTTGTGAGACTAAATAAAGAAGATGGGCAAAACAAGGATAAATGTTCACTATCTTTTCCCATTCAAACATGCAGGGTTCTCCTTTAGTTGTTTACTTTTGCCTGAACCAGTGGAAGCAGCTGTTTTGAGATCCCAGTGAGAAGCCCATACATATAGTATCTGACACTGAAGTAGCAAAAATTATTTTGATAAACCAGTTACACAATGGATCTGTGTTTATTTCTCAATGTAGATAGTTTTCTAATAAGCTAAAATATTGAATTATTAAAAAACCTTTACAGCTGCACTGAAAACATGGCTGGAAAATATTTTTCACCCTATAAACATTCATTAAAACACATATTTGTAAAATGAATATACCACATTTTTATGTGGAACATGTAGGGTATCTAACTACAGTAGTGCTGATTCACCAAGTGACTAAAATCTTTAAGGCAAATAATTCTGAAATACATCTCAAGTAGTGGAACAGATCATGAGCACCTCTTAAGCTATCATGAGTTAATCCTAGCACCTGCACACTTAAAGAATGGACATTATCAAAGCTGGCCTAGATTTAACTCTTATCTCACTTGCCCAAGATGTTTTTGCTATTATTGCTGTTACAGTTACCAGAATCCTAAGAGTAATGAATATTGCAATTTAAGTTGCACACTACAGGTTACTCCTATGAAGGATGTACACTGCAAGACTGAAAAGGAGCTATGTCTTCACTTATGACAGATGGTGTAGGCATTGACTAAAAATGAGAAAGTGCTCTAAACCTGGTGATTGGAAGATGAGGGCTCAAAACCTGCGAGAATATGAAAGGAACAGCTTGGCAAAATCATGGGAAGAGAAAGGATGGATGGGAGAGAATCTAGAGATTCCTTACCAAAGTAACAGGAACAACAAGAATATCCTCTATGCAAACCTGCAGATCACAAAATGCAGAACTGCCACATTCTTTGTAAACTTTGCTGGATATTGTGGCCAGGATGGTGCATTACCAGTCTCCTCAGAAACCTCCCTACCCAAGTTCTGCTTTCACGTAGTATTTCTTTCTTACTTTTGTGCCTTACTGGGAGCAATACCTTATGTTACCTGTTAGAAAATCAAGTATTATGAGTGGATCCCTACAGAAGGCAGGAAGGCTTCTTTTAGCTATTCTCCTGCCCTTTCATTTTCTTTTTTGTTTTGCCCAAACCAAGAACAGAATAAAGATTACTTGATGGTTTTCTACTTTAAATCAAGTAAATTATAATAAAGATCAAACATGTATTTCTGTTTAAAAATCACAATAAAAAGAATAAGTCAGAATTGGAAGTAATTATCCTTTATCTTCTTCTGCAGTTTCTTTCTCCCCCTACCTGTAGATACTAACACTTGTAACTTTTTTCTAAAAGCACTGAAGGTCTCAAACATATTTTAAAAACTCACCCAATATTGGCTGTGTTTTTGTGAATGCTTTGAAAAGTAACACCTACTGTTGTACAAATACTTTGAGTTTCAGTAAGTGTAATGTCTTTTTCTTCTTTGCTTACAGAAAAGAGCTGTGCATAATGACGCTCTGTCAGCTCTTCACAAGAGTAGAAGTTGAGGTAAGAAATAGAAATATTTTTGTACTTAGATTTCAGCAATCAGGGAATTTATCCTTTAATATAAACCCCGTTTTAAGTCAGTGTTGCTGAACAGTAAACAAATGTCTCAGAAACAAGAACGGAATCATGGTAATACATTTAATTTGTTGTCCTTCTCTATGTAGCACCTAATCTGATGAGTTCCTAAAAGAAAACTGTCAGAAATGCCTTTATTGTTAAAGCACTGTAAAATCATCGCTATCCCCACATGCATTTTACAGATGTTAAAAATAACAATTATAATATGTTCTTTTAAAAGTAACTTTCCAGCCCTTCATTTTCCTGCACACTTCAAAATACCCTTGTCTTCTTAACCATCTTCCCAGACTGAACTCTAAAAGGTTTCTGCAACTAAGAACTTACACAAGGACTGGTACTTGTACTGAGCCCCATATAATGAAGTGGTTGCCTTGATCGTTAAAATCAGCTGCACACCACAAAGACAGATGAATGACAACTAAAACATTTCACACTTCATAGCAGCAGTACACTCTAACTGCTCCCTCTCAAAGTCAGCATTCAAACCATAGTAGTGAGGAGCCAGATTACTGTGTTGTAGTTTACATATTTTTATCAGACCACAAAGGATTGTGTTTGTCATTAGGTTTAGGGACCTGGGCAATGGGGGAAATCCACAAAGCCTTTGCAAAGTCATGCCAAATTTTGTGAATACAAGCAGTGCTGCTATTACTAACAACCAGCAGTATGGTCTTGTTGTGAAACAATGAAATTCATTTTAAGGGAGCACCTTGCTTACTGTCTAGTACGTGCAGTAGACATTTATAGATGGTGTACTGAAGAGCTAAATGCTATGTTTTTGTACAGGATCTATGTAATATATATGCATGGGAAGAAGAAATAGTTAATGTAGCCCCTCAAAGAAGGTTTATTTTTCCTCAGCTTCAGAAGAGAACTCAAACTTGCCTGTTAGAAAATTAATTTCATGCTCCAAAAGATGAAACATGGAAAATTCTGCAGCTTTCAAAGCAGTGTACATACTGAAAGCAGAGTTTCTTAGCAATGATGCAGAAGTCATTTCATTCCTAAAAAGAGCAGGGGCAAATTTGCCTGGGGAAGGAGGGAAGCAGAAAACTCCTTTTAGAAGTGGACATTTCTGTTGCTGTCCCATACAGTAAGCAAATTGCTTTCCACTCCCATCAGTCCTAAGCTGCCCCTGCTTGTTGTGCATGAGCAATTCCTTACAAGACTACAATCTGACAGGAAAGCTGTACTTAGTAATCTTCACGAGGTAAGAGTTGGGTGTGTGTGAGAGCATGCGTGCCACCTCAGGACGTCAGTGAACCAAATTCATCATCCCCAGCAGTGGGGTTTGGCAAACTGGTTTTATTCCTAATTGTGGGTGGGGTTTTTGAAAGGGATGAAAGCACATTTAACCTGGTAATTTGATGTTACTGTCTCAGCAGGACTTTAGCCCCAAATGATGTAATGACCACTTTCAAGACCAAGACCCGTATCTGCACAGATAAACTTGTCAGTTAAGACTTCATCTCACCTAGTGATGATGCAGTTCTCTGTGTCTATACAGTGTGCCTGTGCTTCCTTGATTTAATAATTAAGTGACTTCTGATAGGGACTTGTAATAAGCAGGGGCAGATGTCAGGCCCTGAACAGAACTGGCAACTGCTTATAGAAGGCATGAAATCTCAAACCTTCCTGTGAGCAGCTGGACCTTTGCTGTCTTTCAGTGGAGAAAGCTTTTAGTTATAAACAGAGAAATGTTATGGCCATTTGACAGATAACTGATTCCATAAACTTACTGGTTTTAATCATGAACAGGCAGCATTCCTTACAAACATACATAGAAAGGCTGTTCAGGAGAGACTGCATTTAATGGGACAGATACCACTGCACTGCCAGCAACTCAAGTAGAACTGAAGAAACATATTGACATATAACTAACAACTCTGTCTTCCAGTGAACCATAACCAACACTTTAAACTTAGTCTGGAATTACTGTATTCTAGAACTTAAGGGCAGGATTGCAGGGTGAAGAGTATCAGAGCTCAGATAAATTATAACCATATCTGAGAAAAGGCATCAGAGATGCAAGTGAACTCTGTAGACCAAAGTCAAAAGAACAAAATGCCTCCTCCAGACACATTGCTTTGTAAATAAATAGATGCTGATTCATGCCATATGAGGTAATTCATCAATTATGTATCTTTACTATAATGCTACTTCAGCTTCTTCTCTTGGATAAATCCTCAAGAGTGAATGTATTGGCACTTAGATATCTGGAATGTTTTCTATGTCTGGGAAGAGAGTGGATTGTTTTGTTGGGGATTTTTACTCTCTGCTTGGAGTTCCAAAATTTTACAGTATTTTTATCTGATCAGTGCTCTACATACAATTCTGAACTGGAAGTCCTTAACATTTTTTTCATGGAAGAAAATCTTACAGGAAGCTTCTCAGTCACATGGTGACAGATGCAATTACCAGGTAGGAGATGGGACTGCAGTAATAGGGTACTCACACTAGTCTGGTATATAACATCACTTATAAAGCAGTGCACAGACTCAGTTTCTTACCAGTGTAGCATTAAACTTTCTAACTAAGTATGCGTTTATTATACTTTCCTTCTCTGGAGGGTTGATCTTTCATACTGAAGCAGCTACTACAAATCTTACACAGACAGTTTTGGACTAAATGTTATTTGTATGGCTGGGGCAGAAGAGCCAGAGTGGTTTCCGAGGCGATTGAGACCTCTAGTGTCCAGTTCCTTCATTGCATGGCTGTGTGGCTTTTTTCTCCTATTCCAAAATAATCTCAGCAACATGGACAATTTTTTGTTAAAGTGATAACTTTTGAATTGATTAGAAAACTCGTCTCTTCCAGTTCCTTCCTGTACATGTTCCTACTGAAGAAGAAAAGAATGATCCCATTCTTTTTGCCAACAGAGTCCGTCAAACCATGGCAACGTATGTACTCAATTACAAATAAAATCTCTGAGAACCCTTCTTTTGTATCCTAGCCATAAAGTACAATTTAGTCAAATCCCAGATACTAAAATTGTCCCAGATTTTCACTAAGAGGTGTTAAATTCCTATACTAAAACACTGTGATTGCTTTTACATGGAGCATAAATGAGGGGAACATAGCATGTTCAATTCAAGGAAAGCTGGAATAAATATTATGACACTACCATAATGTAGTTTCATTGCATAGTTTCACAAAATGGTATAGAAGGGTCCTTTATTATTCCATCTTCCCCAACTCTTCTTGAGTAAAAAGGAAGATAGTGATACTAAAATTATCATAGCTGAAAGAGGCAAGGTTTTCTTTTTTAAATACATCAAGTCTAGACACTAGAGAGCGTTTAAACTGGTGCTGTATCATAACTTCTCACTAGAGAAGTTCCCACAGAAAGGAAACAGTCAAGTAAAAGTACTTTTCCTGTAAGAACTTGATTTTTCTTTTTTCTTAATTTTGTTTCAGTGCTTTGAATGTGCCAGTCACTGATCACACTTTTGAGGACTGCAGACTGATGATTTCAGCAGGACAGCTGACATTACCCATGGAAGCTGGGCTGGTGGAGTTCACCAAAATAAGCAAGAAGCTCAAGTAAGGAAGTTTAGCTGTTGGTTACTATAATTACTGCAGTGCTGCAGGAGTTGATGGCCATCTACAGAATGATAAATGACCTGACAATTGACACAGCCATGCAAAACAGTGTATTTGTGGATCCCACTTACATACATAAACTACATTGAAATCAGAGATTAGGAAAATTCCAGTTTTAACTAATCCTAAGTAATTCTGGGGGGCAGTGTTACAAGAGGAAAAATGCAAAATCATTGATCTCAGGTTAATAAACCCATGGTGACGTCTGACAAAGTCAGAGACTCAAACCTTTGAAAATACCTTCAACGTATAACAGAGATGCAGCAAAAATTCAGTGTATATTGAAGGCACCCTCTAGGCTACATTTAGCAAGATTTGGGTGAACAGTTGAGTAACATAGTAATAGATGTTTAGCATGTACTCAGTTTGGCTCTGTGGGGTGTGAACGTTAATATTAAAATTGCAATTAGTTAGGCAAAGGGCCTCACTCAGGCACCCTGGCACTCAAAATCTGTTTCGAAGTTGGGTATTTATGTTATTTTAACCTTGCTTCATCAGTTTGAGCCAAAATAGGGCCATCTTATCTTCATAAGACTTCAGCTCTTTGACAGGCCAGCTTTGCTGAACACAAACTCCTGCTGATTGTAAATGACCTTAGTCCCAAAGCTACTGAATCAAGTTGCCTTCCTGTCCCACGATAAGTTATCTCACACCTGGCAATCCTACTTATTCTTACTGAGGTGCAGTGGTCTGTGTTGCAGAGAGAGCAGCTAGTTGTCAGGCTGTAGCAATACTAGTGTTTGGGTGAAGAGTTAGCTAACAGTGCTGAGATCTATTCCTTTTCATTTAGGAAATATTCATCCTGGAACACATAATTCTGCACCTCAGTTTACGGTAGGGAAAAACTCTCTGCTAGACTAGCTTAGTAATTGCACAGATTATTCTGGGTTTGGGAAGTGACTCTGAGGAAATCTGGTACACCCAAGCATAGTACCGCCTGCTTTTAGTATTAGTAACTATCATTAATTGCTGATTTCATATCAAATATCAGGTTGGGAGTGCAGCATTTCTAATGCTGTACACGCATGCTGTGTTTGGCTATTTTTTGTCTTTGAACACTCTAGTAACTCCTACTGAAATTCCATCTGTCCAAGATCTGCTGTTTAGAAATATCTCCTCCCCCTCTTGCCTCTTGTTCACATAGCCTAAAATGGAACCACGTAAGAGAGCAGCTGGATACGTTTGCTGCTATTGCAAGTGCTTCCAAAGGGGGAAGAATTGGAATCGAGGAGTTTGCGGAGTACTTGAAGCTGCCTGTTTCAGATGTTCTTAAAGAGTTGTTTCTGCTCTTTGACAGGGTGAGTAGCTGCTAAAGGACTTGGTGACAACATTTTGTTAAAAATCATATCCCAAGAGGATATTTAATTAGTTATGTCCCCCTTAGTAAATGCTTCTTGGTTAGCAATTCCTGCAGGCAAGATAGTTTTGATGGAAAAAATTTGGTCAGTTTGTAGCTTGTGAGATGACAGCCATTTCTTGGGCCAAGCTGCTGCACCACCAGCAGATGATACTCTTCATGCTGGCAGTGGCTGAATATTTTTTTCTGCCTTCTCCACATTATGAGCTTATGCACACCCTGACAGCTTAATCAACTGATGTACTTTCAAGTAGGTAATTTAAGGCAGATTGAAGCTGACTAGCATGTGTGTCCCTGCTGTGTTTATGAAGGGTGCTATTAGACATTGCAGGGACTCCTCTTGCCTACCTCCAACCATAATGGAGGCTGTGTGTTAGTCTCATCAATTAGACTTTCCCACATAGTCACTGGTGATCTCTCCTACTTCATGCTTCTCTCTGAAGATGATAAAATTTTATGGGTGTGCATCTCTGACTATACCAAAAGCAACAATGACTAGAGCGTAATACAGGTTTCATCTTGCTTTTAGGCACCAACATATGCTACAGTGCAAGCAGCATGTTGTACTGCAAGGGCTTCTGGACTGTTTCTTATCATAGGAGCCCTCCCAAGTCAGCATCATTCTTCCTGGCCCCATTAGCTTTAGCAGTACACCTATCCTTGGGAGGTCATTGCACTACATAATGCTGATTAGAACCATCTCAGGATTTTTCCGGATAAAAATATTTTACAAGCTCTAAAAGAAGAATCAAGGTATTAATTGCTGATTGCATTGAAGCTCCAGCAAACATAGGTACTTACCTTTTATTTTCTTCACCTTCCTACCCTGGGGCATTGGCTCCTATGAACACATAGTATGAGTCCTGAGGCAGTATGGTGTGGCAACTAGAATAATTAAGGCAAAACAATGAAGGCAACCAAGACTCCTTTCACTTTGCCTTATCTGGCACAACAATGCCAGTGACCCGAAATAGCAAGGCATAAAAGCATGCAAGAATGGACAAAACTCTAGTAAGCTTTTGCTGCATTTGTCTCTCAAGAACAGTCACACTAATGTGGCAGAGCTGTTTTCAAATTGCTTCCAATAGGAGCACAGGTATTTTGAGACTTCTGCTCTATGGCTTTCAGCCTTATCACTGTTGTTTTCTTATTCAAAAAAGATTCCTCTAATCACACAAAGTCAACTATGCAGAGAAGGAAAAAAAAAACAGAGGTGTGTCTACAATTGATAGAAACTACTGACACCTGAGCTAACTCTGGCAGCTGCAGACATGCACAGGCAGGTAAAGTTTGAGGAGGCAGAGCAGCTTGTGTTTTGCCCACACCCAGCTCAGACACAACACAGCTCCCGAGAATTGCAGATGTGCTGGATCTCTGTCTAACTCCCTTCTCAAACCTTCACCATGTTCCTCGCTAAAGCTTTGCTGAGTGGAGCTACTGGTAGTAGTCGTGGAGCAAACCTTGCACGTGGCCTTGGAGGTCTCCTAACAGGAGGTGGACATGGAGGGAACATTGGAGGACTTGTTGGAGGTCTTGTCAACCTGATAAGTGAAGCAGCAGCTCAGTATAATCCAGAGCCACCTCCACCTCCTCGCAACCATTTCACAAATGTGGAAGCTTACGAGAGTGAAGAGGTCAGACAATTTCGTCGCCTTTTTGCTCAGCTGGCTGGAGATGATATGGAAGTGTCTGCTTCGGAGCTAAGGGACATCCTTAACAAAGTTATTTCCAGACATCATGACTTGAAGACAGACGGCTTCAGCTTAGACACATGCCGTAGCATGGTAGCTGTCATGGACAGTGACACAAGTGGCAAGCTGGGCTTTGAAGAGTTCAAGTACCTGTGGAACAACATCAAGAAGTGGCAGTGTGTATACAAGCAGTATGATGCCCATCAGTCGGGCACTGTTGGGAGAGCTCAGCTGCCGGGTGCCTTGAAGGCTGCAGGGTTCCATCTGAATGAGCAGCTCTGCCAGGTAATCGTGCGCAGATACGCCAACGAGGACGGCAGCATGGATTTCAACAGCTTCATCAGCTGCCTGGTGCGACTGGACAGCATGTTCCGGGCTTTCAAGTCCCTGGACCAAGATGGAAGTGGACAGATCAAAATGACCATGGAAGATTGGCTGCAGCTGACCATGTATTCATGAAGGCACAGCGGAGAAGAAGCTGCTTTATCTGGAGGATATACATACAGAACTGTAGTCCTTTCCTTATTCTGGGGCAGACGTAGCTAGCAGTAGATAGCTCAGCTTAAAAGTGTGGTGATTCCTCTTATGCATGCATGAATCTGCTTTTGTGAAGGGTTTGGGTCAATTGGACAACTGCGTAAGTGTATTTCAGAAAACTCTCTAGACTCTGAAGTGAAGGAGTATGCTGAAGGATCAAAGCTTAGTTACTTCTTCATGTAAAATGGCTTATACCTGAATATAACTAGGATATAAAAGGCTCCTAAGTTTGGTGTTGATGTTAGAGTTCAGATTTGTCAGCACTTGCTAAGCAGGAATAAAGCTCCCTTTGCCTGAAGGCAGTCAATAGTAAAGAGAGTTGTGCAGTTATTTCTAAGGAGAAAAACACAAGAGTTGCAGTAACTGTAACAATCAATTAATTTACATAACCATATTTCATTTCCTCCCTACTTCTGCTTTTTCATGCTTGTCTGCTGAAGCAAAACCTAAGTGGTATTGTCAGATCTACCTGGTGGCCACAACAAAATTGGAGACTTATATAAGGCTACTTTCCAACTTTTTGCTCCTTCATACAATTCTATTAAGTATTTTTTCTCTTTCTTTCAAGCTTTGCTATAGCTATAATAACAACTGAAAATACTACATTTGTATGTAGAGATGCCTGCTGTAATAATGCAGTCACTTAGCAGCCAGCCAGCCAAAATCAACTTCTGGCTAGCCCAAGTAAATTTTATTAGGGTGCAACATCATATTAAGCTAGTGGGAACTGAGGCAGTTCTAAGGTGTTAACTTTTGAGTAAAAGGGCAAGGAGTAACATTAACTGTCAAATATTTCTTTGCAAGAAAGATTACACAGTTGATGAAAACAGCCCTTGCACTGCAACATAACACAAGGTGGATTTCTCAGCAGGGCTCTGCTGTTTTAAAAGAAAATTGTCTAGGGTGTGTACTAGCTGCCTGGAATGTGAGGATGAGTTGAGGAGGGAAACACTGCACTACAGGTTGTCTCCAGATGTACCAGTCCAGGTGCCCCTCCCAAGGGAGACATCAGTGACTAATTTGAGAAATACCACACAAGACCTTCAGGGCATTTGAATGCTAATGTGCACTCTGGGTTGGGTTTGTTTCTGAAGTTCCCTCACTTTCATTTCTAAATCTTGCAATTTATTAGCACTTGAAAATAGTATTTTCTAAACTGATGAAATCTCCTTCCTGGTATACTTGCAGAAGCCTTTTACTTGCAGCTTAGGAAAAAGTAACTTACAGCTTTTGCCCAAGCTTTTTTTCCAGTTGCACCTTGTTTAATACCAAGCTGGGTCACAGAATCAGTAAAAACATTTGTGTTGGCCCGAACTGTCAGTTCCTTCCTAATGGCATTCACACCACTCCCTGTTATTCAGTAGAGATTCATGCAGTTATCCATCCACAGTAGCCTTTGGTCTCTGAGTAACAGCAAAGTGAGCGCAAGGGACAGTGTGGCACCTTCAAGTGAGCACCATCCTACCAGGTTTGCTTCAGAATTTCTCTTTCTGACATGTTAGAACCTGCATGTGTCAACAGACGGCAAAAAAATTTGGAATTACAGCAATAGCCTGTTACACAGTTAGCCTGGATGTGAACACAAGAGGTGTATCTGCATTTCCTCCCTAAATGGCCCTGTTGTAACTTCCCTGTAGTGGCCCTGTAAATGATTCAGGGTTTACTTAGGTAAACACAAATGACAGGTGCACACACGTAGAACACTTGGGTTTTCCCATTAGTTTATATAGTGAGAAAAAACTTTTGAGGTACTTGAAGCTTTACTCACTGCACCTGTTTTGCACTCTTTGTGCAATTTTAACAAAGACTGCTTATGACAATGCAAACTCTGTCTCCCAAAGTGTAAGATTTACTGTATTATTGTAAAAAATAAAAAAAAAACAACAACAAAACCCTAGTTACCATGGCAGTAGTGGTAAAACTACAGTGGAACCAGTAGCAGAAAGCTACTTTCCATAAAGGAAACAAGGGTTGTTGAGGTTTAAACTATTTTATAAATATAAGTGCCTAAATACTGATATTCTACTAGAAAAACTGTTTCAAGTGCTTGTTTGTAGTGGAGCTATGCAGGCACTGAAGGTTCTTCTGCTTTAACTCCCATCTCTTCTTCTAAGCAACAACACTGCCATTTACCCTTAACCAAAATACCAGAGCATTTGGAAGTTAGCCGGCATCCTAGGGTTTAGTAGAGCCAGTCACAACATGATCTTGCAAGTGCAGTAACTTTATTTCCTACTCAAATGGCTGGCGTTGTGTGTTTCAGATTGCACTCAGTTTCGATTACTGTCTTTGCATTTGTAACAAAAGTATCATGACTCTTACTAGCTCTTGTCATTATCACACCTGCAGCCACAGCTGTGTTTTCTGAAATAAGTTGTTTTTAATGAGACTATTTTATTTAAAGTTTGCTTCCCAATTCTTTTCCTGTGATACATGTTTTCAACTTTAAAAGTAAATTTAAAAATACATTCCAATCATAACAAACAGTGCTGTGCTAAGAACAGTCTGTGAAGCTGTCCAAAAATAATATGCTGTGAAACTCTGAACAATTATTATCTACACTCTTGCTTCAGTTGTTTGAAGTTTAGGTTCATAGTGATACATTTATCTCTGTTATGAGAACTATGATGTAGCCAAAATATTTAAAGTCAATCTCTACAGCACAGTCAGAGGAGAGATGAGATTTGTAAATAGCATTTATGAGAGTACATTGTCCTTTTCTAATAATTAAAACCTTGCAAGTTTAACAGACATGAAAGTAACTTAAAGACTGTTCAGACCTTTGGCAATGCATTTCCCTAAAATTCACAGTTTTTTAAAGTACAAGATGTTCAAAGGTTGTCTTCAAAAAAGATAGGAAGAAAATAGCAGTTGTCTGAGGAGAGTCCTGAACTGGATTTAAAGGCTAAAAAATATTTTATCCTAGCAGTTTTAAATCGGGTCAAATGTATAGCTTAGCAAAGAAAAGTTAGTATCAAGTATGTTATTGCACATTACATTGTTAATCAACATCTTAAAACCTACATTCAGTAACAGAAATCCCATTTTCATAGAACCCAAGATTTTCAGAGCCCTATGCAGAGCAGCTCTACGATACTCCAGTCACAAGCTCCATCTCCCACTATTCCCCAGCAGAAGACCAAGAACAGGAAGGTTACAGCTGGTGTACGTAAGCGGGCAGGAGTTGGTAGGAGAGTCAGAAAACAAATCTAGATCTGGTTGTTCACTCCAGATTTACCCAGGAGACCACCCCTCTCTCACTTGGCTGAAGAAGTTTTGTGCAGCTCTGTGATCTAGGGAGTCCACTTCTTAAAAATCTTTCTATCTCTGTTTGCTTTTAACATGTTTGTGATGAATGCCCTTATGGTAAATGTTCCAATCCAGGAGCTACTACTCATGCCTACTATGCTTTCATTAACTGCCATGTCTCATCACCTAATGCATCTTCTGTGGCTTTTCCCAAAGCTCTCAAGAAACCTTCAGTGTAGTCACAGGAACACTTTTGACTGAAGCACATATTTCAACAGGCACCTGCCCCTTTCTCTATCTGCACATATATAGCACAGCTTACATTGAATTCATCACCAATCCCATCAAAGCAAGCTGCACATGTTTTGTTGGTGTAGCTTTGTAGTTAACCTGAGGAAATGTTCCTTCAGAACTGGAATTATCAGAGAGGCTGTTACAGTAAATTAATTTCACTTCTGGCTTAAAGGGTAGGAGAGTGTACTGGCTTCAAAACACTAGGGCAATGCATTTGCTTCAAAGTCAGGCTAAAGATAGACCATGTGGATTTACTGCATCATCACATGGGATCCATCCTAGGTTGATGAGTGAGCTGGCATATAACCTTGCCAAGCCACTCTCCATCATTTATCAACAGTCATGGCTTACTGGAGAGGTCCCTGAAGACTGGAAGCTGGCCAATGTGGTGTCCATCCACAAGAAGGGTCAGAAGGAGGACCCAGGAAACTACAGACCTGTCAGCCTGACCGCACAGTGCCATGCAAGATTATGGAACACATCATCCTGAGTGCAATCACAGGACACCTACGGCTTGGCCAAGGGATCAGACCCAGCCAGCATGGATTCAGGAGAGGCAGGTCCTGCTTGACCAGCCAGATCTCTTTTTATGACCAGGTGACCCACCTGGTGGAGGTGGGGAAGGCTGGGATGTTGTCTACCTAAACTTCAGCAAGGCCTTTGACACTGTCTGCCATAGCAAACTTCTGGCAAAGCTGGCAGCCTGTGGCTTGGAGAGGGACATTCTGTGCTGGGTTAGGAACTGGCTGGATGGTTGGGCCCAGAGAGTGGTGGTGAATGGTGCCACAACCAGTTGGCAGCCAGTCACTAGTGGTGTAACCCAGTGATTGGTGCTGGACCCAGTCCTGTTTAATATCTTTACAGGTGCTCTGGACAAGGGGATTGAGTCCATCATCAGTAAGTTTGCAGATGACACCAAATTGGGAGCAGGTGTCAATCTGTTTGTTAGAAGGTAGAAGGGTTCTGCAGGGGGACCTGGACAGGCTGGACAGAGTGGTGCAGTGCAATGCCATGAGTTTTAACAAGTCCAAGCACCACAACAACCCCATGCAGTGCTACAGGCTGTGGACAGAGTGACTGGAGAGCAGCCAGGCAGAGAGGGACCTGGGGGTACTGGTCAGCAGCTGACTGAACATGAGCCAGCAGTGTGCCTGGGTGGCTGAGAAGACCAACAGTATCCTGGCCTGTATTAGGAATAGTGTGACTGGCAGGACCAGGGAAGTCATTCTTCCCCTGTACTCAGCACTGGTTAGTCCGCACTTTGAGTCCTGTATGCAGTTCTGAGCCCCTCAGTTTATGAAAGATGTTGAGGTGCTTGAACTTGTCCAGAGAAGGGCACCGAGGCTTGTGAGGGGGCTGGAGCACAGCCCTACAAGGAGCAGCTGAGGGAGCCAGGGTTGTTCAGCCTGGAGAAGAGGAGGCTCGGGGAGACCTTATTGCTCTCTCCAACTACCTGAAAGGAGGTTATAGCCAGGTGAGGGTTGGTCTCTTCTCCCAGGCAATCAGTGACAGAACAAGAGGACACATTCTGAAGCTTCTCAAGGGCAGGTTCAGGCTGGATGTTAGGAAGAAGTTTTTCACAGAAAGAGTGATTGAAATTGGAATGGGCTGCCCGGGGAGGTGGTAGACTCACCATCCCTGGAGATGTTTAAAAGGAGGCTGGATGAGGCACTTAGTGCCATGGTTTAGTTAATTAGAAGCTATTAGGAGGTATTAGGTTGGACTTTATCTCCAAGGTCTTTTCCAACCTGGTAAATTCTGTGATTCTGTGATCAAGCTGTACTTTTCTGGCGTGTATTTTATTGCTGAAAGTTCCTGTGAAGAATTAACTCAAGGCAACGACCTCACTGGTGGCCTATTTATTCTAGGATGTTGCCTTGGTCTCTGAACTTCAGCAAATGCCAGCGCTACATAAACTGCCACAGTTACCTTAAGCACTTGTATTCCAGTTCTTAGAAGCTTCTTAGAGGCTATATGCTACAGAAATACTTGTAAGCTTGTTTTAAGTCTTTTTGGTTTGGTGTTGATAGGATAGAAATTGATACCAAATTTCCAGCTATTGAAAATTCCTGTATTGCTACATCAGCCCTAGTATTACAGGCATTCAATGAGCTGTTTCTCTGTTTTCCAAGATGAAGGAATACCTTTAGTACTGTAAACTCTCTTAATGCATGTTGTATAGTTGTATAGTATATTTATACTACAGCTTTCAAAGTGATTTGCAACACTAACTCCTGCCATGTGCTTTTGGTAATAGAATGGAGACGGCACCATTGACTTCAGGGAATATGTCATTGGTTTGTCTATTCTTTGTAACCCAGCCAACACAGAAGAGACTATTCAGATGGCATTTAAGGTAAGTTCAATTTAGTGTAAATCTACAAACCTGACAAATAAAGACTGACTGTAAATCTGTTAGCTTTCAAATGATAACTTTATAGCTTCAATCTGTTATGCAAATGTGAGCAATACTCCTAAACTAATTGACACTTAGAAAGTGAAGGGGAGGGGGAAAATTGCAGGCATCAGCTTCATAGATAAGGCTTCCCAAAGCCATGTGAAGGCACTAATGAATATGTAACTTGGCAGGCTAACTCCAAAAAAGATTCAGCAGCACTTGCAGGTTTTTTGCCTGAGGTTTTTCCTGCAGTGATTCTTCATTGTCATAAGTAGACAATAGATGGAGCAGTATCTCCTTGAGGTTCAAGCATTCAATAGGAGAAGGGAGCGGGGGGGTCAGAAATCAAGAAGGGCTATCCAGGACTGGCACATTCAAAACTGCACTACATCTAAGGTCTTCTGTTGGCTTTTATTATGGTGTCCTGATAGTACATTCGAGGAGTAGGATCCCCTTTCACATCTCAAGCACAAGCAGGCAATATGTGACCAGTGATGCCCAGACTGAAAACTCCTAAAAAGGAAAATGCTCAGGTGATTTCTTTTTCAGTAGATCTTTGATACAGATTCAGATTTTTTAGGCCACTAATCTGTATTTATGAACCACACTGAACAATATACTGAGATATGGTTATGTTCATCTTAAATTGGATACTTCTTAGTCTTGAGGCATACTTGGGAAGTACCAGAATGTTTACAGCAATCCATGACATCTGCTGGCTGCTCTACAGATAAGCACTGCAGCTGTTGAGAGTGATTTGTGGTTTTTCAGGTATGTTCTAACACTACAGATTCCTGTGAAGAAGCAAGCCTAGCAGCTATTGTGGCTGTTTTCTTGGTTTTGTTTTCTAGGCTATACTTTTTGGTACCATAAAAGTTGCTCTGATTGTAACATCAGCAATTTATTTTAATTCTCAGTTTCAGCAGGAAATTACTTTGTTCAGCTGGTAAAAACCTGCTTAAGTCTGAAACGCAACTATAGGTTCCCTTTTGGTTTTGTGCCACCAAATATACTTTTCTTGGCTATGGGAAAGATTGCATGTCGCAAGTAGTTCAGAATTACAGCCACCCACCCCATGTACGTATCCCAAGGGGCTGATTCAGAGCAGATGTTGTCACTGCACTAGGAAGGATCAGGGACATCTATAGCCTACATTCTAGTCACTGAAATTCCTTGTTAATTCCATCAATTCTTTAGTGGGTGACAGATTGTACTAAAATCTAAGATGGGGCCTTGTGCAACCAAGTCTAGTTGAGAGGTGTCTCCACCCATGGCAGGGGAATTGGAGTAGATGATCTCTAAGGTCCCTTGCAACCTTTCTGTGATTCTTCGCCTCCCAAGCATTGATTGCCTATCACCTCTACAAACCTAATGTGTACAAAGGTTCGTAGGTAAATTGCTGCTGAAGTATTTCTACCTACAATGTCTTTTCCAGCTCTTTGACATGGACGAGGATGGCACTATAACAGAAGATGAGTTTGCTGCTATCATTCAGTCTGCTCTAGGGGTGCCTGAGCTTGATGTTTCTGTGCTCTTTAAAGAAATAGATGCAGATGAGACTGGAAAGCTGTCCTATGGTAAGTTACATCCTTCTGTAACAAAGAACACTGTGACAGTCACATTGACAGCGAGTTTCCTGCCTTTTTTTCTCCCTGAAATTGTCTGGTGGTTGTAATACTCTGTGTTTCTGGAGAAAACAATTGAAGCACAGACCCTGATATTTGGGTGATATGCCTGAGATGCTTCAGAGGAAAGTCACTGGAGATCAACTTCAGTTAAAAGGAGCAGGCACTGAATTTTTCTTTGATTTTGTTGCTGCACTACAGTATTTGTGTTTTACATTTTTCAGATGAGTTCAAGAACTTTGCGCTCAAGCATCCAGCATATGCCAAGTTATTTACTACATACTTAGATCTACAGAGATACCAGTCAGATATGTTGGAGGAGGATGACACAGAGTCACCTGAAGTCAAACACAGTCCAGTTAGTAGGAGTACAATTCTGGCCTCAGAAACAACACCGATTACAAGAAATAAAGTCTGTCCCGAAGGCAGTGAAGAGGATAACTCAAGTACCTCCGACAAAAAGGATGACTGAGTTAAAAAATTCAGCTCTTGAATTCTCCAGGATTTCCCTGCACCTTACCCCCCACCTCACTTATTAATAAGCACAATTGATATAGAGGTGGAAGATACAATTGGGTTTGTTTTTTTTTTTTTACTTTTCTTTCAGGAGGATTTATTCCTGTTTGAGTGTAAGGGAAAAAACACTGTAACTATCGGGTGTCAGCATCACAGTACTGGGAATGTTGTTCACTATCTTCCAGCTTCGTGCTTCCACAAAATTAACAGGTGTGTTAAAAGGGATAAGAGGCTCCAGCAATGCAGTGACCTCTCAGAATGGAGATTGAGGAGTCTGCTTTTGTAAAACCAAGGGGAGATTCTGGTGCTGCTCAATTCCTCTATGTTCCCAGTGTGTCTTAAGGGAAAAGAGTAGTGCCAGAATGTTTTCATTTGCAGTATCCCTAGGACATTTGCAGTATCCTTTTCTCAAGTTTCTGAGACACAAATGAGTTACCAGAAGCTGAAAGCTGAAGCTGGTGTTTGCTTTTATTTGTCCTTAGATTTCCCTTAACTACTTGTGCACTATAAAGCCTAAGCTTCTAAACAAGATGTGCTGATTCACTGATGTTAACAGCAACAGCTTTAGGCTTAGAGGCTAGTTAGAGATGGAAATGGCTGCACTTCTAACAGCAAAAACCTAATCAGAAGTTCAAGACAGCAGCTCAGAGTACACACAAAAATGTAGACAATAAGACCTAGGAATTAATGCACTATTTCAAAATAAACAGAATGCTATTTACAGTAACAATTGCAGGAGGACTGTTAGGAAGAACATTTCAAACTTCAGCATATTTTTATTCTAGTAACTATCAACAGAGGAACATGACCTTGCTCAGTAAAACTTAAGAAGCAAATACACTGTCAAGCCATAGGTCTAGTAGTTAGTATCTACTCTAAAGTTGTCTCCTAGAAACTATGAGTGCATTACTCAATGTATTCTTAGGGTATGATTCAGAACCAAGCTCTTTCTAGTCAATGATGTGAGTATGCTTTGCCTCGATCCCCTCTAGTGCACTGGAAATTTGGCCTTCACCTTTTTCCGTCCTTCGTCTGAATGCACTTTATACATAGATATTTATGCAAGTATTTTTTTGGAAAAAAATAAACTACTTGGAAGGAGTGGAGTGACAGTATTTTCAAATTAAAACTGAGATAAGCAAAGTCTAGAATGTCTAATACCCAAAATAATCAATTTTCAGCAGGTTTTCATGTATTAAATTATAACCTCTACCTCCAAGTTGCTGCTTGCATTGTCTGGCTGCAAGCTCGTTGCCATGTTTAACCTTTTTGTGTTTATAATTGTGCCTACCTTGATGTTTCATGTGCTTAGAATAAATCTATATTTTTAAAAGACATGACTGGCTAAATCTTTGTAGTATAGTGGGAAGGGAACTGGATGTACCTTAATGGACTGGGAGGATTTCTGGGATATCACTCATCATGTTTTACCTTGATAAACATATAATGCAACCTGAAATTGGCACTTTTTAGTTCTGAGTATGGCACTTTTCTTTATGGTAAGGTTAGAAAACTAAGACAGGATTGATGTTCTTCTGTTGCTGGCCTCAGCAAGAGGGGCTGATATGAAGATTTGCAGGTATGTGGACAGGTACCTCTGTTTTCTGATGGAAAATAAGGCATTGCTATTTATAGGTAAAATTGATGACCCCAACAACAGTTGAGAAGTAACAGTCATAGAGTTTTCTTTCAAGGAGAAGCAGGCATTACCCAAACCTGGCTGTACAGTTGGCTGTGATAATTCCTTGGCAAGGACACTCTACCTACATTAACCACAGTCCTCCACTTTTCGACCAGCAATAATCTTCTCAAAGATAACTTCTAATTCAACCAGTAATTAAAAGATGGTCAGGCAGAGATGACAAAGACAACCATCTCAAGGTGTCTTGGAATGCCAAGGATACCTTACACATGCTCTTGTTGAATCCAGCCACATCAAACAACTGGGGCACTGTGCTGCCCAAGAGTGTAGCATGCTTAGGAGTAGTGGCTTTATAAAAACCTGAAAGTCACACAAGCACTCTACAGCTAAAGAAAAAAAATCTGTGTATACAAATCAACATATCCCAATAGCATAAGCAGGAAAGGCCATAAATGGTTTTGGTATGTAGCAGTGATTTCAGCTACACTCTAAAAAGAAAACAGCTAAATGTTAAAGACACTAACTCAATATACACACATCTGCTTGATGTGCGGGAAGGGAATACATTAATTTCTAGGCATCATTGTGCCTCAGGGAGCTTTTAAAAGGACCAAACTAAAAGCAGTCTGCAGTAAACAGGCATTACATTAAGTGGCAGGGCAGGAACTAAACAGAAGGAGAAGGTTAAAAACAGAAAATGGATCTCAGTCACCTTTCTCCCTAAGACTTCCTGAGGTACCACTTTGTAAGTATTATTTTGAGCCCCACTACTAGCAGAGCTAGTAGAAAGATAGATATAGTCCTGTGTCACCATAGGAAGCATTTATTTAATCAGTACTTCTCTGTCATGCTATAACATGGATTTCATAATAAGTCCTTCACAGATACCAAAACAAGACACTGTAAAGTATATGGAAACTCTAGAAGTCTTAACAAGGGTGAGAATGAGACAAGGACAAGTTAGTTACAAGAGAAAAACACAACTAATTCTGAAGAACAGAATCCCATGTGATGCTGTTTTTCAGGTTTCCTGGTAACTCTGTAAATGCATTATGAAAAAAAAAAAAATCTCATTTACATCACTTTAAAGCTAGATTCTTGCTTCTGAACACATAAAAGACAATGGTGGGTCACCTAGAAAAATTTGCCTTCCTTGTTCACCCTGGAACACAGAAGATATTAATACAGTAAATCTTGATCAATTTGTTTAAGGAAGGCAAATTCAAGAGAGTCTAACTGGTCACATCAGGGGAAAAGATCCTCTGATCCAAGAAAACAAGAACTGTATTTGTACTTCCTTTGATACATCAGAGGCACTGCCTAGATAAATACAGAGATAGAGATAAGACCTCCAGGTTTCACAGCAGATCATAATGCTACAAGATCTGATCCCTCAGCTACCCAAATCATGTAATTTCTGTCTGGCTGCTGTCCATTAGTAGTTATGAGGACAGTAACACTGACGGAAAGCATCTGAAAATGGTTCTCCTGTTTTCACAGTCAATAAACGAGGTACCAAGGCAGATAGTGCCTGCTGCTTCTGAGCTCACCTACACCAGAACAAGTTAGGTGACAAACTGTATTCCAGCAGTGTGTCTGTGGGTGTTGCCACCTCCTCCTCATCTTGTTCCATACCACAGAGAAAAAAAGTCCAGTGATTCCCTAATGGTTTTCAAGGGAAGTTTTGCAAGGCAGCTGTGTGCTGTACATGTTCAGCCCCTTTCAGGAAGCCTGTAAGACTAAGAGCTGTTGAGGGTTCAAAGAAGGGTGGTGTTTCATGGCAGGCCTAATGACCATTCTAGGAACTGCTGCACAGAATAAGGGCTGCTTAGCCATATTTGTCAGCTACCTAGCCATTCTCATCTAAAACAAAGTGTTACCTGGGTATCATACATTGGAGAAACATATCTTGAGATAGTTCTTCTATGGTGGTCAGCACAGCAGGGCCAGCCTTCTGGCTAATTCCTCAGGTACTATAGCAGAGCAAATAAATACACCATTCTGCCTGAGTAGGTTTGGTAGTGCTTGCATAGGTGCCATGGGCTATGCAGCATACATGGATGTGGAAAATCAGGGCCCAAACCTTAGAAACCTAGTGTAAAAAAATAGCAGCACATGCACAAGCACACCCAGACTCCTCCGTGGACAGTCTGCCTGGAAACTGTTTGACCACAGCCTTCAAGCAAAGCAGCCTGAGATGTCATGCTGAGACATCTCTTTGAGAAAGCCACAGTAAAAAAGCGTAATCAGTCACTGTGGGAAGTTGTAGTTAACATTCTGATCTGCTAGGGAGGCCAGATTGTTCACTTTTGCATTCCTTGGAACAGCATGGCTTTTTTCTCTACTTTGTCCCTCCATCTTCCTGCCCAAAATGCATCTACTGTCATCCAAGCCATATTTCACAATAAGTAAAGTTGAAAAACTTTAGGTCTAAAGCAAAAAAATTATTGAGCTGGGTGAGAGTCAAGAAATATTTATGCAGCATTCAGGTAACTGCTTTTACTGGCCTGCAGTAAAAGCAAACTTGTCAAAGGTTGCAAGGGATTTAAATGACATTTAATTAATTAATTTTCACCCTTTACTCAATGAAATAACATTTAGTAGACTGACTAGCAGTAGGGAGACGTTTGTCAGCAGTGCTTAAGGTGGTAGACTCTCTGTTACTATACATAGCCAGAGAGGGAGAAAGTAAACATCTTATAGGATTAGCAGCTATGTTCATAGCTGAGATGAAATTTGGACATTTCATTAGTATAAGATTGATTCTGACATTTCATAAAGCCAAAATGCAAACAAAAAAATGTGTCTGATATGAATACAGTATGCAGCACTTACTCAGATAAAGTTCAAGAAGCACAGCAGGTTTAGTGCCATGACAAAGGAAATACAGGAGGTTCATTTAAGGACCTAACTTCTGCTCAATCCCATGGGCATCAACTAGATACTTTGTAATTATTAAAAGTACACAATAATACTAACAATTTGAATAAGAGGAAAAAATACCACAGCTAGTTACTATTAATGGTGGTAAGAATGACATCCACCTTCCATACAGAAAAACATATCTCAGCTTATTCTATTTCATCAAAGTTTTCATTTATTGTGCCACCCTCGCAGTTCAAGATACTCTGTAAAAGCCAGGGCTTGAGTGCTGAAGACTTCAGAGACACATGCCAATGTTACAAGTAAGGAGATCCTTCATTACTTTAGCAAGGCACTAATGACTTGTCTGGATTTTAAGCTCCCTGCACCATAAAAGGTTGAATATAAATATATGTCCTTCCTCTACTATCACAATTATTCTTCATTTTCGTACTCTTTCATGCTTTCTTGTGCTGAAAATAAAACAGTGATAGGTTGGGGTTTTTTTATTTTATTTTTATTACATGCTCTATGGGAAATCTTCTGCATGTTAAGATGGGGTTTAAGTGAGGCTCATCTTTAAAGCTACACTTGCACCCACATCGTTTTCTTCTAAACTGGGCACGACTAAGAACACATTTCCCTAGTTTCCAGAGGTGTCCTTGAGTATGGTACATCAAGAGGTTATACAATGGCTGCACAACACTCAATTTAGTAGTGTCACAGTACCATAACAGAAAGCATTTGAACTAGCTATGGGTTTTATAAAGGAGACTGGGCAACTTGTATTTTCTAGGGATTGAGAGCAAATCTGAGGCATCCTGAGAATGAGTTTATTTTCTATTGTGAACTTGGTATTAGCAACACCCAATAAACACATGCAAAGTATAATTTCCTATCTATAATCCAAGCAAATGGAATTTGTTTACAGAATTCATTAGATTAAAACTCATTAATGTACAGCCCTGCCAATCTAATCCAATGCTGAATAATTTCTGCTGTTAGGAAAGTTCCTCTCAGGGTCTAACCTGCATACTTCCTCAGCTGAAGTCACCAGGTCTGGTGTTAACCTTGCTCAAGGAGAAGCAATTAATTTCTGTTTTTCTACAGGGTAACTATTTCCATCTGTACATATCTATATTCAGAGCCTACCATCATGCCTGTTTCACTCCTGCATTTCCCACCCTGCCTTTAAGCTGAAAAGCTAAACCTCTTGCTTGCTTTCTTCCCTCACAGGATGCACTTTCTAGACGACTTATTGTTTTCATTTAGGTTCTCCAGAGAGAACACTTCAGCTTCAGCCCTAGATTCCTCAGGAGATTAGGCAGCTTTCTTTCTGTAGTCTGCAAGCAATATTTCTGCTCGTACACATCCAGCAAAAGCCAAGCTTTTCTAAAGCCATACACCACTGCCCACTCACATACAGCTATCACTAACCCTCTTCTAAAGAGCTGCTCCTTAACCAGCTTCCCCTTTTCTCTCTTTCTACAACTGCACATTCCAGACTACCATAGTATTTTAGCTTCATCCTTACTGAATAGAAAAGACCAGTTGATCAAAAACATTTTCATTGGCTCAAATTGTTATAAAAACCCCTTTATTCTAATAATGAAATAAAACAATTACTTCCTTTTCACTGAGGACATTATCTTCCTAAAACTTCACTAAGCATCTGACAGTGCACTGGAAGCAAAGGGCTACAAATTAGAGACATGATGAAAGCTTTGAGGCTATAATTGTTCAAAAAGAATAATTTCCTTTTCAACGGTAAACATCAGCCGTGCAGACAAAGATAAGGCCAAGTGCACAATTAGATACGCAAGCCTGTACTGCTGCTTGTATCTCCACATATCAAAGATTGCAGGAAAATTCAGAATGTTTTCTTAAAACGTAGAAAAGAAATTAACAGGAAAAAGTATAGGAGACTAGAAGGAGTCACAGCAGAAGTGCCAGCAGCTTTTAGGAAAGCTGTTTTCCACAAAGGCGGAAGTCTTTGAAACAGGAGATAATCAACCATGAACTGCAGCAGCCATTCAAAGCAGAAATCATTTGAGATGTTTAGATTTTGTAGGCGGGTCCTTTGAGCGAAAGCATGCCAACCTCCAGCACAGTACTAAATGACATCTCTTTGACAGCCTGTCTCTTGTAAGCAGAAAAGTAGAGTGGCAATATGCACTGGGGAGAGAGAAACAGCAGCATTTCCACCTGTGCAGTTTGAATGCTGGTCTGAACTATTATTAACTCAGAGCTACACTAAACCTAAAGGAACTTGTGAGATAAATAGCAGCAGGAGGCATTCTTTCTATCTTTTCTATTGCAGGTTTTGAAGGCAAAATTCTGTGCTTTAAATAGTGGAAACTTCTCTTTTAGTAGAAAAGAGAAACTTTCTCTTTGGCTGGACCAAAGAGAAGCAGCCCTCCAGACAATGACAAGTAATAAGAGACAACTTTGACAAAACCCTCCATTGTAAATTCATTTTGTTGCAATGGACTTCGCAGTTCTAACAGAAGAAACAGCCATGGAACTAAGTGGTGTGTAAAGCCAGTAACAAGGGTTTCCACCATTCCCAGATATTTAAGAGTTCATAAATAGACATGGCAAAAGAAAAGAAACTACCTTGCCAGAAGTTACAGAGGAGGACACAGGCACAGCAGAGATGAGAACACACAAATTCTGACTCCTGATCAAGTGAACTGCCCATGGGTGCTTGTGGTAAGCACTCAGGAAGCAAAGTGTGACATTCCTTGCCTTAACACTCCCACTGTATTTTTTTTCCCCAGATATGAGAAGGGGATCTCAGCATCAAATCAGGAAAAGCACAGATTAAACAGATTTGCTCATTTATGGCATTTATACCAAAGCAGTTGTGCTTCCTACCTGCAGCTGTCCCTGACTTGCTGACTGGCACTAGGAATTTTCAGTGATATCAAGACTGATTCTTTCCACCATGAGTTGGTATACACTAAACAGCAATGGAAAGATATCTGAGGCCTCCATACAGTTAACCAGGGGGAAGCAGAGTAAACTCTGCCCTAGCAGACACTGGCCTGTCAGGACTGGTCAGTGTCTGACCTTCTGGTGGAGTCAGTCAGTCTCAATTTACTCTTCTTCCAGCCTAATGTGAACAATTTCACAGTAGACAAAAAACCCCTCCCCTCTACCTAATCTCTTCTTATTTTCCCAAGTGGAGTCCATCTAGCTTACATCAAAGAACTGGTCTCGTTAAGCCATTGTTTTATAGGTCTGCTAATATTTTTCCTGTCCATAATACAGAAGACACTGCTGATAGAAATATGTCAACAGGAAAACAAACAGGCAGCATTTGACATGCTATTAGTCCAAGTCAGGGTGGATAAATAAATCATAGATCAAATATTCATTAGAGGGAAAACACTGTTTATTTCCAGGGGATTCATTACGCACACATCTCCCATACAGCACAGTGGCAAACACATCCCACAAAAGGATACCACAATGTTCCCAAGAAAGGACTGTTGATGCAATGAGGACAATGTGCTCCCTCCTTAGAAAACACTTCAGTCTCTGGGGAATATATAGATCAGAATCATAGAATGGAATTATTTTGGTTGGTAAATACCTCTAAGATCATTAAGTCCAACCTTCAGCCTAAGACCACCATGGCTATTAAACCATGTCCCAGAGTACCGTGCCCACACAACATAAAGCCAGCTGGAAGTGTTCTTTAGCTGCATCACTGTGTAATGCAGGGCAATTCATCAAGACTGGATCATTCTCAATCACTGGATGTTTCTCTGAAAGTAATTTGTGCTGTACATACATTAAGTATTTTGCCCCTTTCTTTAAAATACTGCAACTGCCACACTACTGTTAGATGAGAAATAGGTTCTAATTCTATTGTGATCTGGTAACAACCTACTCATCAGGGTATCCCACCATCTTCAACTGAGAAAATATGAAACAACTTAATGACACTAAATTTTTAACTATACATACATATTTCAGCTCACAATGCTCTGCAAAATAAGCAATATGGATGCAGCAAAACCGAATCTGGTTTGTTTTGGTGATGCTTCCTAATTAAAAACATGAGTAAAGAAACCACCTTGGCAATTGTTTGAGATATAGCCTTAACTATAACAAATCCAGGACAATAAGGTTAGCATCTCTTTTCTCCTATTGCAATGAGGACACTCAAACTCTAGGGAATAGAACATGTCTAGACGTGAAGACTTCAGTTACTACAAGTCTGTAGCTCATATCTTTAGTGATTAAATGAACCATGAAACAAGAATTTTGGGTTAGAAGTTTGACACTAATCAGATGCCAGTGGTGGCATCACTTTCACAGTGAGAGGAATAATAAGAAAAAAAAAAATCAAGATATCTTTTCTATTTCTTCAGAAGCAGTTAATTCAGAGGCAGCATCTCAGATCAGTAGAAATTATCTTCATTTCTAGATAAATGCTGTGTGGAAGCACCAAGAGACAGAAGGCCATGTTGTTTAAAGTTCAAAAGTGTCTCTATGCCTAAAGAACAGATTTTTCCAAAATCCACCTAGAGTTTAGAGGACCTAGGGTTGCTAAAATACATTTTAGTCTGTTTCCTCGGAAAATGCTCCAAACCAAGCACAGGGCACAAAGTGGGTGCAATAAAGGAGAAAATCCCTATTGTAATTGTGAAAATAAGCTCTTTGGAGGACCTAAACACAGGACTGGTAAAAAAGCTCAAGCCACTTCCCTCGTTGCTTCCCTAGAGCCAGCAAAGACTGAGAAGAATCCAGACAGCACCCACAGTACTGGAAGAGCTCCCATCCTGGTAATTAGGCAACTGCAGCTAGAGACACAGCAGCAGCATGACACAGCCTTTTTGGTTTACAGTAGTGAGCCAAGGAAATTTCCAGTCAACACTGCTATCAAGGTAATAGATGTTTGCTGCCCAGTGCCACAGACCACCATTTTCCTGAAAGCCTCATCCATGCATGAGGAAGCTTATCACATTTATACGGCACAATGCCTGTTACTGGAACTGAGTTGGTGTCAGATCACAAGGCAGATATGCATGTGTTCTCCAACAGAAGTTTCTAGGCACTTCCTCACTGTTCAAGGTTGTCATAATGCTGTATTTCGTTCTGGCTTCTTCTACAAGTAGTCGATCTTCACCAACATACTCATTACAACTTTGGTTTCTCATTAATTGATAAGTGGCTCAAGAGCTAGTGGTGATTTTCTCTCAATCCACTCATCATGAGAGAATGCTACAATCAAGTTAACTTCAGTAGCATAACTTTCACTAAATAGCTGGTAATAGCAATCTCAATTTCATTTGTTCCTACAGAATATAAACTGAATTTAGTTTTTTTTTTTAATTGCTGAAACACTTCTCAAGTGGCTGCTTCTTTCTCCCAAATTTAGTCAGTGCTCTTCTGTCTTAAGCCACAAAGTTATTTATATTGTATCGCTTCCCCTTTACCTTCACTCCCTCCATTTCTGTTGCTTTTCTGTACAGAACACTAAATACTGGAAGTACCCCAGACACATCTGCATTTCAAATAACTATACTTACTAACTGGAGACAGAGAGACTGTATAGTTCCCAATAAAAAAATTAAAATTATTTTAGAAAATAATCAAGACGAAGCCCAGATGTATTCAAATCACATCTGTACATCAGATGTGTGAAAGTCAATGAGCAAAATCATGTCTAAAGTCAAACAGAAGCATCCTACTGCCCCTTCCTTGGGCCTTAATAAACATATTTATAGGAGAAGCAGAGCAGCAGAGACAGATGAAACGAGATCTTCTCACTCCAGAAACATATCTCCCCCACATATTTTTTTTAAGTCGTTTAACAATCCTGAAACTCAACTGCACCCCTCTAGAGAAATTTTAAGGGTGTTGGGGCTCACCATTAAAGATGGATGTGTGGGTTTTTCTTAAGGAACTCCAATAAAGTCATATACCAACTATGTTATCAAGGTCATTCCTTTGTTCAGTTCAGTTAAGGATGCATTCCCAAAAGGAAATAACAGCAGATTTTAACAAATTCAGCAAACTTCAAGGAGGCTCAAAGAATGACTTCTGCATTCCTGCAAAAGAAGCCCATTAAAGGCCCTATGGTAAAAGGAATTTTGAATGTATTGCTCTTGAATGAAACAATGTTTGAAGAAGGAAATTAATTTGTTTGTGAGGCACATTGTGGCTTTGCTGAGTTTTACCACCAGAGTTTTCCTCCAAGAGGAAATGGGTTATTAAACAAGAAGGAAGAAAGACACTATCAGTCCCCGTAAGACTGTCAGCACTGACATGGTATGGCTCCTACCAGAGTTTTATTTGCCATTTTTAATTATAAACCCTCCAGAGCTGCTGAGTTGTAATTTACATTCAAATTCCTTCCAAAAGGTTGGTATTTTGACTTGAACCTATTACATTTTCTTCTCTGTTTTTTTGTTTTGTTCAGTTTTTAACCTGGATCCTTCCAGGGCTTGGACTGGCTGGCCTTATGTTACACATTTTACAGAGCCTATCACAACAGGGACCCAAACCCCACCAAAATAAAAATGGGAATTCATTCAGCACTGCATTCCAACCCTTTAATGTACATTTTTGGAAGCTGCATTATCAGGTAGATCTGCCAAGAAACAGGCCCCAGAAAACAGGTCCTACAAACTGTATACCAGAATCACATAATTACATTATATGAAAATGAACCAATACAGTTAAGGAAGCATCACTACGGCCTTAGTGGTTCCTAAAAGTTAAAAAACTGAATTAGTGTGCCATCAGAACAGTGTTATTATACCACAGAAACACAGCAGAAAGCTTCAGCATTTCTCTGTTCTTGGCTCATAGTCCTTCCAGTAAGACAGCCATGCTCTGCTGCTGCCTCCTGTAGCTCTGACCCATTTCTGCTCCTCCCTATAGGGACTGCAGAGACTGGAACAAAGATTTGCTGAGTTCAACTCAGAAGAGGAGGGGGAAAGAATGTAAGAGAAAATAGGGAAAAGTGTAAGATAAAGAATGTGGGGGTCGGTGGTTAATGTTACTGATTATTGAGAAAGAAAATAGTGAAATGCCATTGCAGCACTAAACCCTCCTTACAGACACACAGATGAAGGACAGTGGGGGCTGAAGTCCTTAGGAAAGGGAGATGTTGAAGACAACTACAGAACCTAAAGAAGCAGACTAACTACTAACTGACCTAGATGTAGTAAAATATAAGGAGTTTTGCCTCTCCTTGGTGAAGTTATTAACCATATCAACTTAATTTATTTCTCTCTTATTTTCTCTCTTCCAGGCTCATTAAGTCAGCATATACTCACAGAACTAAATACACAATATTCCCTCAAAGTACAGTTTGCCTTGCAAATTTGACCTACGGTCTCCTAGAGCACATCTCTGATTAAAATAAAAGACAAAGGAAGCTTCAGAGAAGTCCCACACTCAACCAACTCCACTCCTCACACTCCACATAATGTTTTTCCATACTTGTTAATTTATTGAAGGAGGTCCTGTGTTGACCAGAGCCCAGCAAATACACTATCCCATTCCTTCCTTCAACCTACAAGCCAAACAAGATGTTAGCTGCCAGCACATCCAAGTACCTGTCCCCATCTGTAGTTTGTTGTTTTGGGTTGAGTTGGTGTTTGCGGTTTTTTTCCTATTTTCTCTTTCATAAAGAAAGAAGGAAAAATCTCACCTCCTAACTTTCTCTGAAAGTTTTGAGTATAACTGAGCTCATCTGCCTCACAGTGCCCCTAGCTCAGAGCCCTTGCTGAAAGGTTTTTGATTTGACATCTTTTCACACATAATTCGGCTTGCCCTCCTTTCCTTTCTTTGTAATTTAGATTTTAAGTCTTGGTTTTCTTCTTTTTGCAAGCAATCCTGCACTGTACAACTACAGCTCAGCACAACTGAGGAGAACATTAAGCAATTAGGGCCTGATCCCATTTATTTCACTCTCTACCTTCTCTGACATGGTATCATGGTAGACTTGCAGAACATGAAGTATCTTAGACATGTTCTGAGATGTCTCTCTGAATCCTCATATGGTTTCTCTCTCTTGAAGATATTTAAAAATACATTCAAAACCCTTCTAAATTAATCTTTAATTTTCTTCCCCAAAATAGTAAGGCATTCATTGTTATTAGCCTTCTGGGTTTGAGCCTTTATAGGTCACATTTTCAAGCTTATGAGCTAGAAATGTATTGTTTAATTCTTGAATGGCAGCTGGGTTTTTAACAGAGTCATATGAATTCATAAGGCAGGACTTCATGAAACACTAAATACTGTAAAGTTTGGACAAGCTGACAGCCCTGAGCCCACCCACAAAGGCAGAGGACCACTGGGGAACATCAATATAGCAGCCAGTCTGCACCAGGTCCCACTACCTCCAGCCCTACTCAGCTCCACTCAGCTCTGCTCCAGCTCAGCCTTGCTGCTGGGCACTCCCTGGGGCTGCCACTCTCAGATTCTCTTAAAAAAACAGAGTTCCTTGTGCAGGAGATCCTTTCAGAGTACACACTACTGATCCACCTTCTGCTCATCTTCCTGGCTTCTTCTCTATAGCAAAAATAGTGATTGCATGCCCTCATCCCAGTTCCTCCCCTGAAGTCAGGCCAGGTCCTATTCCATTGCCAACACACTGTCACTTCAACCAGGAGAAAATGAAATCATTTGGGGTCTCATTCTGTACCCAAATCCTAAAAGAACAATGGCCACAGCTCCCCAGAGGCTCTCCATGTCTAAACTGGAAAAATCCACATTGCATGCCCAGGGAAGGTAGGCAGAACATTCTTCTGCTGAGACTGCATGGATTGTGGAGGGATAGAAGAGATCACCATTGGGACAGAGAACGGGGAGGCTGCAAATGCAGGTGTTCTCTGAGAAGAAGCACAGCTGACAGCTCCTCTTAACAGGAGCTCCTCTTAACAGGGTAAGTTCTCCTTATATGTCATGAAGTGCAGTGGGATTCTGGTCACTGCTGTGGATTCCCAGTGTTACTATACTTACCACCATGGTCCCTCCTGGAAACGTGAAAAACTTTGTATTTTTCTATCAGAAGGTCAATCATCCCAACACCAAGCTACCCAGAAGATAGACTTTACAGAAAATAGACTGCCTAGTCTATGGGTTTATCCTCAGTCTGCAGGAAAGGTAAGAAGGATGCTGCCCATAGACTAGCAGATGACTTCTTCCAAAGCATTATCTGAGTCACTACGTGTATCTTCTCTCCCTCTAATGTGTCACCACTGTAATCTGTCCCTGTCTCTAACGATGCTTGAGCACAGGATGACGTCCACTGTAGACTACTTATTATCATAAGGTTCCAGACTCTGCTGCCAAGTCACAATATTCTCTCAGAAAGAGCACAGAAATTGTTCATGACAATGTAGAGTATAATTCTAATTCTCCATCATAGCTTCCCAAGGAGTAATTTTTTACCTTGCTCACTTTCTTATCATAACTTAGGCATCAAGAAAATGAAACATGCAAACATTCAGAAAGCAAAACTTGATTTTTAGTGCTGAAGATACACCTGAATGTCCCATCTTTCCTTGAGAGTGCAATGTCTCTCACACTGATTAATCCTCTGGTGTTGCTACTCTTTCAGTTCATACACAAAAATTGAGACTTCATCTGGGAAAAGTAAAATCATATTTTTTAATTACATCATTTAATGTCTAGCCATTTCCATGCTTATGCTTTACTGAGACTCAGGCAATGTGCTTGATTAAGAAGAGTTTGAAAACTAAATGATCAGTGCAAGGAGGAACGACTGCATGTTTACCTGCTGGTTACATCTCAGCTCACTTATTTGAGATGAGCCAAGAAACAACCAATTCTCCCAATCTAACTTTAAAATTAGCATTTTGGTTCCCCTTCCTTTGACATCAAAGATTCCTGTTTGCTCAGGACGAGGAGCAACCAGACCCAATCTGGTATTGACTTTTGGAAATTTACATGGAATTAGTAGGTCACTGAAGTTTCAATTCCTGGAAATGGCAGAGAGGCAAAAGACGTCTGGTGTGAGAAAGGGCTGGCTGGCAGAGGAATGTCAAAGGCACAGATATGTTCTAAATCCTAACACCAGCTTTTATATTAGCTTGTGCCACAGCAAAGCCTTAACTAAAGCACTATATTGACAACATTTCCTAAACTTTAATTGCTGGACTTTTAAGTGATCTAAGGTAACCTCACTACAGATCTTCTGCAGCAAAGACTAGCTCTTAACACTGCTATTGATGGGTCTCCAATACTTGCTTTAAATCAGTATATTTGCTGCAGCATTAAGGAAATTTGCATTTTCCTTATTTTCTAAGCAGATGTCTGATTTCTGTCGAAAACCACGGAGCTACAGCTTTTTTAGAGGTCAACAGTACTTGACGGGAGCAAGAGAACAGGCACACAACCCAAGTCCCAGTTTCACTGAAAGGACTGCTGAAGTCCCAGGTTCAGCAGGACCAGAAGCCTCAGCTGCTATGCGCCCTCCACCTGGCAGCCGCGATGCTCACGGAGGGACTACCAGCAGGTGGAGCTTCAGGGCAAGCCAACAGCACACTTCTTGCCTTGCCTTCCGCAGCCTTGTCTCAAAGTTGTATATCCCCAGCCAGCCCCACAAGGCTTCTTGCCAGGAAAGCAGAAGCCAAGTCACCGCAGTTACCTCTCTAGACACTTAATAACCCCCACCTGGACACACGGAGCCCATCCTGACACCTGCTTTATCTGCTCTGCGGGACATACGGCAAGAACTTACCGCACCATCCTCACGTACGCAATAGTCTATCGGCAAAGCTGCCTGCCTCCTTTCCTCAGCTTCAACAGCCGTGCAAGTATGTGTTTACTTCAAGGTATGTACACCCAAAGCCCTGGGGCCACGCAAGTGTTGCTCACTCTAATACATGTACACGCAAAGCAGTAATGCGAGTACTCTTTCCTATATGTTGTCATTCTTTACAGAACAAGGTTAATGTCTAAGAAACCATTTGTGCTCAGTCTGGAAATGCAGAAGAGGAGTTGCAAGTTCAGTAAATAACAACAAGGAAATCCTGCCTTCTACTACCATTATTTCCATCTGCTTAAAATACATATATGAGTTTATCTGAAGTTGCTTTCATTCTGTAAAGTTTGTCTCTGACTTTTGAAAGAACAGATATAGACAGATTTTTTTTTTTCTTCTTCTTTCCACAGCTTCATGCTCTGGTGCCGTTTCATTTGCTGGTATTTGGGGCACTGGGTGTCTCTGGAAGAAATTTACTTCATCCTACATTACTGGCCAATATTTTGTGTCTACCTGCTTCTCTTGCACACATTGCACCCCTAAAAGATCCATTGCTCTGTGTACTGCAGCTGTCAATGGGCAGCCTTTCCTTTTATCCTTGAGCTGAAATGCAGTGAAATAGGGAGCACATGGGTCACCTGTGACTTTCAGTGATTAATTATTTCAGATATACAAATTAACAGAGGTTAATCAAAATTATTCTTTTTCTCACTTACAAAATGTGTCATCTTGCAAGATGTGCAGTTTGGGATCCCCTTCTCTGCTCTCCCCCAACACTCCCCAGCATTCCTGCTGATTTGGATGCTCATAGTCACTGTACTTTCAGGCCTCAAGGGTTCACAGTTCCTACCACATTTAGAACCTAAAAGTTAACTTATTTTACATAAACTTACTTTCTCTCAGGTCCACCTTCCTTCAGTTCAGCTTCTTGCTTCTAACCTTTCAGCTTATGAGAATTGATTTATTTAATATAAAGTAGTGAGTTTACCTTAGATCAATTAGACCTTTTTTCTGTGCAATTTCCAATGCTTAATACATCTGTTACTGCTCAGCCGCAGGGATAACTTGTCCAGCTGGATCCTAAATTATTTCAATCCTTAATTCAATTGTATTTTTGCCACAGCCCAGCCAATGAGCATAATTCTTTTATGGCTAAGAAGCCTCTTTAGAAATAATCCAATAGCCCATATTAAAATATAGGTCATTGTGAAAACTGCCAAGTGCCTGACTTGTCATAACTTTGAAGACAGGCTCCGAGTCTCCTTTAGCATTGCAGATTCTTTCGGTGCTTGGAGGCTTAATTTTAAAACAATCAGCTCAACAAAAACAATTTACTTATAACTGTCCAAACTAGTCAGTGTTAGCTGGGAAGCTAATTTGCTGCTTGGTGCTGCACTTGGATAAATGCTACAACTGAGGGCAGCTAGAGGTCTCCAATTACTAAATCAGTTCACAGCTTGATGGACTTGTTGCTATAGAACAGCAAAGGCTTTGAACAGTAAAAATAAGTACAACCCGCTCAAACCTGTACATGAGATCACCATGTGAAAACACCTGTAAGATGAACATGTAAACCTACACAAGGCAAAACAAACAAGAAGTTCCTGAACTTTGAGAATAAGTTATTTTGGGCTTTTCAACTAACATCTTGATGAGACTGGGATCCTTCTGAAGATTTATATTGTTATAGATTCACTTTGTTTTCAGAAGCAGTAAAGAACCAGTCTTGTTCAGTGTTTTGGAAATGACTACTTTCAATTAGCTATTTTTTTTTTTCCTATCTCAAAGAGATACAATCATAATATCAAAAGCTTACAGAAGCCAGCTGACAGACACAGTGGTCTTTCTATTGAGCTACCAGCAATGGAAAGTTAATTGCTTCTGGGCAGATAAGGTGAACCTGACTTTTTTTTCTGTGCTTGTGCATGTTCAGGACCCAGCACAACAGAACTCTGACTTGGATATAACTGCAGTGTAAGTCTTGGGCAATAGAAGCATGAGCTGCTGCTTGCACGCCTTCCCTTACTGAAAGGCAGCTTGATAGAGCGCAATTTACTTTTTTCTGAGTACTTTTACAAGAAAAAAAAAAAAAAAACTTATCCAAGTGATACCCTCTCCAGATCTGTGCAGACCACAAAGCAAGTTCTGTCTCTATACCAAAGGAAATAATCTGGTCACAAATGTTAGTATTAGGACTAGCAGAAAGCAACAACAGTGAGTAATTTTCATGTTCTCACTGTTTGCTTGGGCTTTGGTGTAATCAGAGAAATTAGCTGGTTTGTGTTTGGAAGAAGAATGAGCCCTATTGTATCTTATATAGGCGCACAAGAGGTCCCTGCATGTGGGAGAGGGGTAGAATTAGATGGTATTTGAGGTCTCTTCCAGCCAAAACCTATGATTCTACTGATGCCTCTTTAAATGAATGAGACTACGTAGAGATTGGCTTTGAAATGTTCAATTATCAGGGCAGTCCACAAACTTGAGATCAGAAGCCCCTGTTAAGGTACCTATTTCTAATTAAGCAAGTTATCATTGCTCATTCTCAGTCTTTTTTTGCAACCAACACAATTGCACATATTTTACTTGCTGTACAAACAGAGAAACCAGCAAGAGACTGGCAGCAAGAGAAAGGGCAGGTCCTCTCAGCAAGCAGGGACAGATTGCTCCTGGGTTTTTTTGTTCAGTCTTTTCAACGGGAGAAAAATAATATCCAGCACCTTGCCATCAGCAGTGCAATTTTTAAAAATCTTATGTTAGGATCATCTGAAATTCACTGAGTTTTCACATTATAGTATTATTTTGGGTCATCTCTCAGTCTAGCTTTGGACATCAAGCAAGGTGTTTCCTTCAGGGTCCGACATAATTTTGACATAAATTATTAAATACCTTACAAAAGCCTTGCTTTTGGGAGATGCATATAATCCTATGACAGCATGGAGTTCCCAAGTTCAAACACTTCTCATGAATTATAACCATAGATCTACCAGCAGAGGAGGCTGCTACAAGCAAACCAAGCTTCCCAAAGGAAGCCAGAATCATCTGGTGCCTTCTTCTGACAACTGCCTTTTATAAAAGCAAGGAAAATGTGGTAGATATTAATCTCTCACTACTTCACAAAAGCAGCTGCTACAATGACACTTGTAATTGTTAGTCTGAGCAGAAGAGATAAAGATAACTAGAATTGTTAAGACAGAAAATGAACTGACTAAAGAGGATATAATACTAGGTTGTGCTATAAGGATAATTATAGGCTTGGGAGTGAGATTACCCATTGTGAAAGATCTGTTATTGGGAATGAGCTTATTAAATATTTGCATTAATAATATGCACCCAAAAGTTTGTGTTTGCTAATGAAATTTGAAGATGATGAAGTTGGCAGGCAATATTAGAATCATAGAATCATAGAATGGTCTAGGTTGGAAGAGACCTCAAAGATCATCCAGTTCCAACCCCCCGCCACAGGCAGGGACACCTCCCACTAGATCAGGACACTTAAGACCTCATCAAGCCTGGCCTTGAACACATCCAGGGAGGGAGCAGACACAACCTCCCTGGGCAACCTGTTCCAGTGCCTCACCACCCTCACTGTGAAGAATTTCTTCCTAACATCCCGTTCAAATCTCCCCTCCGCCAATTTGAACCCATTCCCCCTCATCCTGTCATTACAAGACCTTGTGAACAGTCCCTCCCCAGCCCTCCTGTAGGCCCCCCTCAGATACTGGTAGGCTGCTATAAGGTCTCCCCGAAGCCTTCTCTTCTCCAGGCTGAAAAGCCCCAACTCTCTCAGCCTGTCAGTGAAGAACAAGACTTAGACAAGGAAAAAAGAATGATGAAGTAAGAGAAATGGGATGGAATTGAAGAGAATAAAATATTAAACCCAGCCTTCAAGAATTAGAACAATGACAGAGAAGAATGGTTTCTGTGTTTATCACCTGTCTGCAGACAAGCATTCAATACAGGTGAGAAAAAGGCAAATAAGATCCTCTTCTCATTAAAGTCTTGGCCCATAAATCTGGGAATGGTTACTGTTTCATTAAATGTTGGTAGCTTATTATTTTACTCTGGAAAGGGTTGTTCCAACTAGAAGAGAAAGACTATTTGAACACAGACCATGGTGAACACAGAAGATGGACCAGAGCAGGCCCAAGTGACTAGGTCAGTGCATGCCCTTGCTCCCTTTTTGGACCTTGCACAAGCCAAGATGAGGGGAGGAGAGTGGAGTACACCTCCTGCTCAGTCAGACTGAAATTGGGAGTGGTCCCAGTTCCAACCCACTGATATGCAGCTTTGCAAGCTGCCCTTGTACAATTATCCCTGAGATAAATCTGATGCTACAGCATCACCAAGAAGCTAGTGATTCAAAACAGGTTCTGAAAAATAATATTGTCAAAGCTGAAACTGAACTATTTGTGGTGTGAACTGTTTCAGTGTAGATTTATTACCTTTAAGAGATAGTCAATGCTAGTAAGCTGGAAAGAGGCCAGAGAGGTGAAACGGGTGTACTTATAGAGTGGGGGCAATGGTGAAACTGTGAAGGATAGACCTCCTACACACACACATATTCTGTGTGATAAAATGATAACTATGTGATGGGACAGCTTGCCTGGGTGACACTGGTGGCTCCCTTGAAAAAGTTCACCTGGTGCCAGGGGTAGTAGATATCGGGCAAAATGAGCTTGGGAGGTGTGTTTTTGTGACAATCCCAAGCAACCTGATAAGGAAGGCACAAATGCTGCTATCATAAGAAAGAATGAGAGGCCTTGCCTTACCTTGTAACTTGATGTTCTTGCTCAAACGGAACACCAAAACATTGTGGAGTGTTTCTGTAATACTATTTTCAGTCTAAAGTCTGTTTGTACCATGACAGACGTTAACTGTCAAAATGCAGGGTTGGACCAACCCAAACAGGCCCTCTCAGTGAAAGAGATGCATTGCTTTGCCTCTAGGATACAGATACTATGATGACAGCCTGCTAACAATACAACACAAAGCTTTTGAATACCACTAGAATGGCAATGTGATTTTAGGGATGCTATGAAGCAAACCTACCCAACTCGCTCATAACAGTTCAAGAAGCTGGAGCTGATACGTTTACTGCCATCAAGAGGTGTCTGATACAGTCTAAACTGTGGTTTTCTTTACCTGATAACCTAGAAATATGGGCACTCCTGCCACTGCCATGTTCCCATCACTGTGAAATTGTTTTAACATTGATTCAGACAGAAGGCTGTCTACTTTGTTCCCAGTTCCTGTAGCAACTGGCTATTCCCCAAGTTTCTTCTAGCACAGAATAACCAAAGCTAACTTCATTCAGTTTATGTACTTCATTTGAAAAATATCTTTCAGTGCCAGTAAGCCCCAAAGCCAAAATGAGCTCAAGGTTTCCGTGATGTACCAGGATGTAAAATTACATAGCTGGTGTATATGTCCCCTGCCCCTTTTTGCTCTTCTCATTGTATATTATTATGTGAAAATTATGTCCTGGATCTTCAAGTCCAAATTCCAGCTCTCACAAGCAAATTCATCATACAAGCCTGCTCATAAAAACAACATCCTAAACTCCACATCTTTAGTCCCTTGTGTATTCACTGCCTTGACAATTACAACTCATCTCTTTTTTTAACTAAATTTATCATGGTTCTTTTGTCCTTAGGTTTAAATGGTGGTGGTGAGGGTTTTGTTTCCTCAGTGACATTTACCTCTATTTATTTATAAATCAATCACATCTCCTGTCTCAGTCACCGTTTTGTTTGCCTTTACTACCAAGCTCTTTGGTCAAGTGTATCAAGCATAGCACAAACCAAGACTCAGATGCTCTGGCCATAAAGTCTGAGTTCCAGCATGTTGAAGACTTTGATATAGCCTCTCTACAAAGCTGTCTCACAGGAAGGACAGTAGCCAACTCCTCTAGTTCTGTATCAATTCTGTAATAGCAGCAGCAGAGGACTGTGCTGCCAAGGGTGGGGAATCTAAACCCTGCTGCCAACAAGAAGAGTGAACCTTCACACCAGTAGCACACAGAGATGTAAAAGTACATACTACATTGTTGTTCACAGGATTTTTTTTTTTTTTTGCTTTCTAGACACCAATGTTTGACAGTGACAACCCCAACTTAATGTTACAGCTTACAGTATATTCTTCTATATATTGCAAAGAGAATGACAAAAATTTGAATAACTGATGACTCAGCTAGCTTCACCTGACTATTTTTTTAAGTAAATTGCAGTCTATTTCCCAGTCCACAGTGGAATATCACTAACACCCTGCCATCCTGCCTGGCTCCATGGAGGTTTCTAAATACAATATTCCCTTCTCTGACTTCAACTCTACCCACTGTCAGGCTCCATTAGGCATAACAAGATCCAGACAGATTGAAGATTAAGCAACTTTTTTATAAAATCCAATTGAGGACTTTCTTACCTTGAGGGTGCAGCAGATATTACATTAACCAGATTGTGCACACTTCCCATGCAAGAACTAAAGGCATATATATATATATGCATGGTGACTTAATTCTCTTAGGAAATAAGCGGGGGCTTTCTAGATTCCTCCCACCATAGACATCATGATCAGCTCAGCTAATTGAGACCTTGTGGGGAGAAGGGTGTTCCTTAGCAAGGCCTTATTTTTTTCCAGAAGCAATAAGGGAGCGCTGTTGTCTAGCGTAGGAAGTCTGTGCAGATTATTAAGACAGTAATAGTCACGTGAAGAGAGTGGAACCAGATTTAAAAAGCTCCTTACCGGCTAGGCTACAGCTTCAGCTCCCACAGAGGTGGAACCAAGGAGGAAGAATCCCCCATCAGTCATCTTCCCCTTCCTCATAGGTACCAGGGAATGGGACAGAGACATCCCCAGTGCTACCTGGTGAGTGTCAGCAAGATGGCTTTGAGGCTGGGAGCAGGGGCTCTCCTCATGTCCAGAGGAGAGCTTGTTCTTTATTTGCTATGGGAGGATGGGAATTCAGGCTCACAGAAATGTGTGGATGAGCGGCACATCAGGGTGCACTGCATAGAACATGGGTATTTGATGCATGAGCTGGCTGTGGCTAATGGTAGCTGTGTAGCTGCACACAGGTGTAAAAATATGGGTTGCATGGCACAAGCGAGCTACAAGAGTCTAAAGGGCACTACATCAGGATTACGCTCAGAGGAAGTACTTGCAGCACATTTGGCATAAGTGTCAAAAAGAATAGAGAAAATGTTCTTATGTGGTGTATTTGGAGAAGATGAGGGCAGGATACAGTAAAACAGCTAAAAGAGAATATATGAGCTGTGTGTTCTAAGCATACAGTTGCTCTGAAACAGTAAAGCTGCTGCTCAACTACTTCATACAGCTGAGTGTTTTGAAAGCCAAGTCACAACTTAGATCTTGGAGCTTGAACCAAGAGCTTTCCATGAAGAAAAAAAATATATCTGGAAACTGTCAATAGCTATTTCACTAGCATATTTGCAGCTTGTGGCCTAAAGAGAGGAGAGGAAGATGTAAATATGTGAGCTTTAACTCTGAGTTGGGATACTTTTTGACTTGTCAAGTTTGCAGAGAAACTTGGCATTCCTTTGTGAATTCTGACTAACACCTCTTCATATACTGTATCACTGATAAGTCCTAGCAGAGTGAATAAGGATGTGGTAGGCTGCTGCACCACTGACAATCCTCTGAGTTCTGACCTATTCTCATTGATGCCAGTCAGAACGGAATCTAACACAGAAGAAAGGAATGCAGTTTCTGCCTTTTGGGCTCAGATTTTATTCCCTTCACAGATGCTGAACACAGTTTCTACTCACAGCTGTAACAGGAAGAGCCCTGAAAAACTCTTTCTGCAGTTATATTTAGCCAACTTTTAGCAACAATCACTTTTGCCCTGCCAGCTAATTCTTTGTTCATCTTACATGTAAAAGCCTCGGGTTCCGTCTAGAATAGCAAAAGTAGTTAACATCCTGCAAATACCTCAACCTGGCAGTTGAACCCTACCAGCCCTGCATTTGCCAGAAAAGAAAAAGCTGGACAACCTGGCACATGAATATGTGAGTATTAGCAGTGTCCAGCTCTGCCACTTGGCCTGCAACCCACCAAGTTCTGATGTCAAAAGCCAAATTCCACTGTTTAACTACAGCCACGCTAGAAGACAGGGGAAAGGTGTCTCCGTAGTGAAGCACAGCCAGCGCAAAAGGGCAGTAAGTAGTCTGCCAGGAAAAAAGGGGAGAGGGCATTCTGCTGGGAAAGAAGGGTAGCGAGCAACCTGTTGCGGAAGAACGGCAGTGGGCACTCTGGATCAGCCCTACCTGTTGCCCGCTAAGGGCAGTTCCAGGCTGCTCGCCCAGGGGTGTGCGCTTGGCACGGGGGGACGCGCAGCAAGACAGCCCGCTGCAGGACGAGCCCTGCCTGTCCGGGTTTCGGCTGATACTGCCGCCAGTGTGCACGGGCAGTGAGGGGCTCCGGCCGGTGGCCGGGGCGGGTAAAGAGGCTGCAGCCCTGTGCCCGCCGGCGGCCGGGATATAAGCGGTGTGGCCCCAGGTGCGCCGACGGCTCTGCGAACTGCGGGCAGCGGCGCCGCGCCCGGCTGCCGGCCGCTCCCCCGCGGAGGAAGGGCGCAGGCAGCCCCGCTCCCCGGGGGCACCCCGGTCCCCCCTCTCTCGCCTCATTTGCATGGCTCTTATTACGGCTGTGCCTCGCTCCTGCCGCGCTGACACCGGCGGACTGAGCGCCGAGTCGCCTCCAGCGGGAAGTGCGCTCCCGCCCAGCCCGCCTCAGCCGCCCGTCTCTGGATGTTCAAGGCGAAGATGAACAAGCCGAGCCAGCCCGACCGCAAAGTGTCGGTGGTGGCCCCGCTGGCGGAGCGCGCGGGCCCGCCGCCCCCGCGGAAGGACGTGGAGCTGATCCTGGTGAAGGAGCACAACGGAGTGCAGTACACCAGCAGCAGCCTGCTGCCCGCCGCCCCGGCGCCGCGCTACGGCCCCCAGGACAGAGAGACCTGGGGCAAAAAGATCGACTTCCTTCTTTCCGTCATCGGCTTCGCCGTGGACCTGGCCAACGTCTGGCGGTTTCCCTACCTCTGCTACAAAAATGGAGGGGGTAAGCGCGCCGCTTGCGAGCTCCTTTTCCCCGGCCCCACGCCCCACAGCCGCACCACCGCAAGGGCGGCTCCCCACACTCCCATCGCCTTCTTCACGGAGTTTAGCGGGGAGACTGAAGAGCTGAGGCTTGCCCCGCGATGCCCGGGAGTGCTGCCCCATTCCCCTATTCCGCCGCCCGGCCCCTGCCGCGTCCTGGCCCCGAGCAGCCGGGAGGTCGCTCCCACCGTGCCGCTCCGAATAGTCACGGTAGAGGGTGGCTCGCACATCTCGCCGAGTTTAACTTAGTTTGGAGTACAGGCTAGTTTGCCTTCTGCTGGCTCTTTGGCCCGCTTAATGCTTTTTTTCGTTCACAAAAAATAGTGTCGAGAGAGGCAGAGGAAAAAAAAAACCACAACAACAAACCAAAACAAAAGCAAAAACCACAACACCAACCAAAAACAATTGAGCAGACGAACGCGGCTAGGAAAGTTATCACCGGTCCACTGAAAGGTTTCTTGGGGGCAGTTTTAACACCAGATGCGGCTTTCTGTCCTCCATTCTGCAGTCTGGGGTTCCACCCCCCACTCCAAAGCAGGCAGGAGACTTGTTACAAACAAAACTTCACCTTCTGCACAGTTTGGCAACGACAGCAACAAAAAATCACACACACAATAACTACAGTTAGCTCAGATTGTCTGGCACATCTTCAGTAAGACCTTAACTCCATCACCCCTTTTCGTCCCCCTGCAATATGCTGCGATGACTCCACACTGTGATGGAGTAACACCATCTGCGAGCCGGGCAGGTGCCTGGGATGCTCTCAAATCACACATAGGAAGAACAGAGCCTGCCTAGCAGATGGAGAACTGTTTGTGGGGATGGTGAGTGATACAGACAGAAGAACTGCTAGAGCAAAGGATGTTCTGCAAGATAGCTATGTATGGCTTGATAATGTGGTTGCCTGGTGATAAAGGCTAATGGTTCACACTTGTTACACAAAATACTTGCTTTCTGTCAAATGAGGAATGCAGGGTGGGAAAATCCCCATCAATTAACATGGAATTATACTCCTTCTTGGAACTGAATAGAATACTAGAAAGGGCTGGCACTTTAAACACTTGGTCTAGTTTGGAGCCCCCAAAACTTCTAAGGGGACACAGAAAATCTCTCTCCTTACCACCCAGACAGGCTGAATAAAGCAGTTAATACTGAAAAATAACTTTCATTCTTATTTCATCACGTTCAGAACCAATTCTAGCAATTCAGACCAAAGCAGCACAGTGCAGCATGAGGTCAGCAGACATCCACACTGTCAGGTGCAGATGTAGTGGCAGCATCACTCATGCTACTCAGTACATAAGCTCCGGTGCCAGATCTCCAGATCATCTGGCCATTGTTACGGAAAGGGATATGTTCCCCGACTTAACACTGCACAAGGTGACACCCAGAGTGCTTCAACTCTTTTCTCTTGTGTTTTAGGTCACTTAATTTCCTAACCTGCTTTCTTTACCATCTGCTGCTTGCTCAGACACAAAAGGGAACAGTCAGTTTGTGGCTCTTGTGCATTTTGTTCAGTCTCCATGCTTTATATCATGTCCGTTCAGCTAGAGAAACCTGGGTCTTCCTTGGCATCTTTTACTTCAAATACTTCCAAATTGCAGTTGAGATAGTTAACTACTACACAGCTCCAAAAGGCACCTCTCAGTGAAAAGTCTGCCCCAAACCACTAAGGGGAAACCAGCCCTTTACAATCAAAATTAGAGAGGGTCTATGTCGCCAAAGTCTAGAAATTACTGGTTACTGCTTAATGATGCAGAAATTACAAAACACTCCTTGACTCTGCTCTTTAGCAGAGAACAAGCCGCACTATGAAGTGACTAGGATGTAAATCTTGAACACATACATAGTATCACAACATCCTTTACTGCTACTGAACCCCTTATTTCACCATAAAATGAAAGTTGGGAAAATCCAGATTGTCAAAACTCATCAACGATGGGCTTTTCCTACAGAGATATTCTCACAGAAGACATACTTTAGCTAACCTGGACAAAGACACATTGGCAGTGGCTGATAGTAAGAAAGACTGATTTTTACAGTTTGATTGTGTCTGCCTTAATGATTTATACTAATACGTAGATAGTGAGGCTCTTTTTTCTTTTTCTGCACTGTTTGTTATAGTACAGCCATCACTGTGTCAGCTAGCAGCATTCAGTCACAACAGAATTTCCTGAATAGACACTGCGCTAAGCAGGGAATCGGCATATAGCCAGGGACTGGTTAACAGATCTTTGCCTTCTCTTTATTGTTGGCTCAATGGTATCTTCAAATTTTCCATCAATTCTCTGCCATACTGGACACAGATATAAATTTTTAAAAATAAAAGCTCCTGTACAAGGGTCAGGTTCTAGAAGTACTTTACTGAGTTTCAAGCCGCCTTAGTCACATCTTTCCTTCAAACTGGCTTTGGGAGTTTGTTTGCTGTGTGGGTATATTTTCCAATAAGATTACAGAACATGAAGTAATGTATAAAGCCATAAGCTATGGTGGGATTTTGCTGATATCTTTCCAGTCCTAAATCACAGATTTTCTTAAACATTATTTTTCCCCACGCTGCTATTGATGCAGGGAACCTTTCTAGCACTACAGTAAGTCTTGCTATCTCAAAAGAGTAATCCAACAGGTTTTATACTTCTGGCTTATTTATCTCCATATGGAAGAAATAATAAAAATAAAGGTACTAGTAGACATGGAGAAAACTTAATTTCATTTTCCTAATAGTTTTTCTGGACTGCTGAGCAAGCTGAAGAGACAAAATAGGGTGGCATTTCTACTTGTATAGCATGTTCAGACCCGCTCTTTAAAAAGTTTTACAAGATGTTCACAGTAGGATTACTGTGAACAAAAGTTTGCCTTTTGATATTTATAAGGGGCTACTAGGTAAATGTTAAAAAACCCCAGCACAACAAAGTAGATTCTAGTTGAATTGGATGGCCTATATAAAGTAAATCAGTGAAGAAGAGAGGTTTCTTTTTCTCTCTACTCTGAAAGCCTCAGCAATTACTCCGTCTCAGCAATTCAACTAGTGCTGAATTTAGATAGTCAAATGTAGGTTACGAAGTTGTCAATCTTCAACACAGTGATACAAATAGGCAGTGGAAGGAAACATGTTGCAATGCCAGAGTCCTAAGCCACTGAAATACTCTAACACTTGTTTCAGCGTAGCTTGTGCTATCTAGCAGAAAGAAATTCTGTTATCTTTCCAAAATTGACGCCCATCTGCTCTTAGATGTTAAACAACAGCATGGAGGACACGGAAGTGGTAGAAAATTACATTCCCTTTTACATCTGAAAGAAGAGATATGGGTGGCATGTGGACTGTTAATGTGTTCCTAAGACTGGTTATGATTAATTTGTCAGCAGACACAGTAAGAACCTTTCCATGCTTGTAAAAACATGTGGTTCTCAATAAAGCATGAGAACTTACAGGAACAGAAGGGATGTATAAATACATCCTTCATTCAAAGTTGAAAGACATGGATGCATATACACACCCACTTTGTTACACTACCCAAAGCATTGAGTTTCTAACATGTATAAACTTAAGGAAAATTTCCTGATTAAAAAGCAGCCATGGAGGCTTTCGGGTTAGATATTGAAGCTTCACAGAACTCAGGTCGTTTACTTTATGGACTTTTACTTACACGAGGCATACACCACCCAGTGGCAGTTATACAGAATTCATGGCAGGTAACTGGGAGACAGCACCAGTAGTGTTAACAAAAGTCCTATTTGTATTTTAACAAGCTCTCAGTAACAAAAAGCTAGGGAGTAAGAAGTGTCCAGCAGCAGTAAGATACTGAATGAACAGCCAAAAACATCTGTGTTTTGTGAGTAGCCTGCTGAGAGACCCCCAATGGGACTTCTGCACAAAGATAGATGGCAGAATGTAACCCTTCTGTGAGCAACTGGAGCACATTCTTGTGCTGTTAAAAAAATTATATCCTCAAACTTCAGTAAATATCTAAAAAGCTACAGCATTTTTTAAATCAGTTGCCTACTTCAACAGGACTTGCCTGCCTTACAAGGGCAGAGACTGATCCAGAGGCTTTATTATAACACAAAACAGGCCACAGAAAACTTCCAGGACAGTTTACTATGAACATACTGAGTAGGACCTTGCCCTTAGTGGCTTCTTGGAAGCAGGATATGCCCACTATGTGATCTAAACTACTTTATAAGATGGGAAGCTCTGTACAGATGGCAAAATTCTGCAAGCTATCACTAAGCAGATAAGGCAAGACTCCAAAAGGGGGACATACTCAAACATCACCTCATCTGTTTGGCTGATCAATGAACACCACAACTTACATGTGTTTGCTGAAAAAGGAGAAGCAAAAATCATTTTTGTGCAGTCCACATGTGACAGTTTCAAGGAGCAGGGTATGTCACTGGAAAAACGATTGGCTACAGTCACTTCTGCTAGCTATTCCCACAAGAGCTATACCCTTATTAAACTGATTTCTGGCAAAAGTCCCTTTTCTTTTTAAGAAACTCCCTAGCTGTATGACCCTCCCTGTCAGTGGTCAACATTAATGTACTCAAGTCTTTTTAACACAACCTTTTAAGTTGCCCCTAGTTTTTCAAGAGGCTATGCTGAATTAAAGAATGAGTAGTAAAATTAGACTCTTACCACCTTAGGAAAATACTTATCCTGATATTCTATTACATGTAAAATGTTACTGATGCCAAATGAAGTTGAGTAACACCTTGTATGATTAACTGATGTGCTCATACTGGGGGAGAATGATGCTCAGGCTTCTCTTAACAAAGCTACTGTAGTTTTTGTACAAAATACTTCTAGTATTAACGTTAATTTTTGTTTTTCTGCACAGGCATAGGTAAAATTATTATTTCCCATTGAAATTTGTGGAAAAAGGATTTACAACATGAAGTACTTTTTTTGTGAGCCAAAGCACTTGCAAGGTCAGTTGTGTTCAGAAGGAACTCATTAGGAAGCATGTAATTGTCGGATTAGTCACTGGAGACTTATTGTATCATAAGAATCAGATTAAGCTTTTCATGAATCCACAAATAGCTGCAGATAAATATTTTAGCAGTTCTCTAGCTATCATAACACAAACTTTTAATCTCCTCTGAAGCATTATTTAAGTGGTTTTGGACCACAGTATTTCTAGAAGAAATCATTTGCTTCCAAGAACAGTTTGCCAGCAATCAATACCCTTTAGAAGTATCTTACACCGTATCCTAATGCTGCCTTTCCTATTCCTCCTACTGTAAGTAGTGGTGTAGGACCAAGAAATCCACAGCACAGTTACCAAAGACAGTTGACAACCAAATTCCAGTATGCCCAAACAAGGCCAGCATGCAGTCAGGAGCCAAGAGCTGCCACACACTGAGAATGCCACCTGCGAAATTACAACCTCCCACAGAGCTGCGAGTTTGGCAAGCACACCGCTTCACCAAAAACAAGCTCTTGATGCTGGCCAGCAGCACCTTGCCTTTGTACTAGTCTTCACCCCCTGCATTTTGCCAAGTGCCTGCCACCAAATTTAATCACTGTTTTGAGAAAGAATATGATCTGGCACTTCACACTTCGAAGGTGGATGACCTTTGCCTTGGAGTATCAGGGTTTACATTCTGAAATAGCACCGATAATGATAATAAATCAACGTTGAAGTAATCTCACTGCAAAGCCTACGCCAGGAGTTTGACTCATCAATCAGTCAAAGCTTAGATGCAAATATAGTGATGTTGGTTTCTTAGAAAGGGGCTCTCAATTCCTGTTCGCACATCGAATTGGTGACCTCAGACAGGATAAACTGTTACACTGATCTCCACATTGTGACCATGAGTTTTGGGCTTCTGGGCACTGTGTGACACTGGAGACAATATTCAGCTGTGCAGTGTGACAGTACCTCCTTCCCCAGAGCTGGCTCAATGGCCAACTCACAGTGGCTCTCTTCCCACACAACTTCATTACTTCTCTTTCTTTCCTTGATCAGCCACTAACCAGCTCATGTGGCAGTTGGCAGCTACTTCTCTGGAAGTAGCTACTTCTCTGGAAGCTACTTCTCCTCTACATCTTGTTGTCACTGCGAAATTAATGTTTGGAAGGGTAACATCTGCAGGGCTTAAAGCCACTAGGTCATGTAGGTAGTACATAAGGTGCATTGTGAATAGTTGACAAGGAAGAACTGAACTTCTCTCATCTAAATACTTTGTCAGTTCTAAAATTCTAGCATGCATAGCATACAAGCTGCACACTATATGGACTTTGAGCTAAATGCCTGGCTAAGTAGAGAAGTCACCTGTCCGTAAACAATTCCAGCAGCCCTTAGACTGACAATATTACAAAGATTCTAGAGATACACAAGCAAAGAAAGATTTTTAGACAAGATACATAGTATTTAGCTTGATGTTGCACTTGAAGAGGTCCATCTTATGCATAATGGTGAGCACACATTCAGAAGCAATTTATGGGGTGCTCTAAACAATCAGCAAAAGTAGTTTTCCACCTTTGCTCCTCCATGTTAACTAAGACAAAAAAAAAGGTGATGTGATCCAAGTAAGATGTTCTGACCAAAGCAAAGATACCTTCTCTAAGCTGAATGAACACATTTTGATTACCACTCAGAAGCGCTTTACTCTAAAGAGGCAGAAAATATATCAAGTAGTATTGTGTTTTGTTGTTTAGAAATAGAAAAATCTCTGCTGAAGGTCTCCTGCCCCTCTGTCCACCTTCATTCCTGTATATCCTTCTCAATTCTGCAAAGAAACAGAAGTACTGGAATATCCCTAGAAAGCCATTCCAACAGGATATATATGCCTTCCCAACCAGTGAATTCTGGAAGTCACATTAGGAAGCCCTCCACATTCCTATTAACACCTAATAAAAGAGAAACAAGAATTTCTTACGGTTTGGCTAGGAATCTCAGCTTTTGGATACTCATTCCAACTGACAGAGCAGACAGTTCAGCTTCATGTGCTTCTAGTCTTTCTCAGTAACATCTTTTTAAGCTCTTCATTAAATTTGCTGGGAGCAACAGAAAACAGGAAGGCCACATTAGGAGAGTAGCAGCCAATGGTCCTTCTTTACTGAAGAACCCAAAATGTCTCTAAGGACACTGACAGCATTTCCCTTTCATCTTCTGGCGAGGTATCACAAACCTGTCTGTCAGTTCAGTGAGTCCATGAATACAGCTCCTGCAGTCTGAAGATGTTATTTCAAGACAGATACATTCATCCCTGTGCTTACACCAATATGAAACAGAATGCTAATAAAACTACTTACGCAAGATCAGAGAGAGTGTACAGCTTTAGTAGTGTTTAGATATGCTGTGAGGGAAACTATGATTAAAATCAGCCCACAAATTACTGAACCTCTTGCTGTGAATTAAAATGGAAACAAATGGTTTAAAGAATTTTTGAGCAGTTCTGGGAAGCAACATCAAATAGCTCATGCCTTCAATTCTGTCTTGTTTAATGAGAAGCACATCAGCAACAACCACCTCTAAAGCCTTTGTCCCAGGATAACTAATTGATTAAATAGTTAAGAACTATGCTATGGCCTTCAAATATCAGTTTGCACTGTAAACTTCAGAGCATTTACACACATTGTAGTTATTTGATGATGTTGTACATGACTGCTCTCAACCATATTACAAAATAATAAGCCAAAAATTAGATTGCATACTTAGAGATATATTTATATTCAAATATTGTAATTCAGGAGACATTAAATGGACTGTCTTCATAATAAAGTTCTAGATCTTTCAGTACTACCCTGCTCTTAGTACTTTCCACTCTCTCTATATACATCCTTCATATAGGGTAAACAAAACCAGGAGGATGAATCTGGGAGAATCTTGCAAATCTCTTGACTTGAAATCCAACAACAAGAAATCATTACAAGTTACAATCAGGGCCACTTCACTGCCCCAGTCCAATTTCAATAAGAGTAAGCAGATTGCCGGAACATAATGCTGATCACAAACTTTCAGTTTCCCTTTCTCAGAGCATTTAGAGATGAAGTATTCTTGTTAGTAGACTATTACCCATGGCTTCACAACCTGCAATTCCTTTCTCCAACTACAACTTCTTAATCTTCCCTTTTCCATCTCCCTGCCTCCAAGTTAAGCCTTGAACCTTTCATGGCAAGATTTCATCCTGACTCTCTAGGTCTTACACGATTACCTTGGAACTTGACTTCCTCATGATGGGTATCTGAGTCCTTCAGGAAATCAGCACCAAAAGTGCCTAGACCTCTCAATCTCCTGTTCTCATGGAAATTCTGGACAGAGTATTGTAGCATAATTCAACATCTTAGCTTTTGTATAGATTCAACACATTTATCTATACAGATTTGTAAACCTTTAATCCATAAAGAAAGGAGAATGGAAGGGAAACGGTTAAGCTCCTTGCCTTATGATGTATTATTCTTCATTAAGAGGAAAGAACCTCTAAACTACTTACCAAAGCTATCCTTTGTTTTATTTTCACTCTTCCCTCTCCTTTCCCCTATTCTCTGCTTAAACAATTTTTGCAATCTTTCTCCTGAAGCATGACAAAGGTAACAACACAGTACACTATTGAGAGCAAGGGTCTACCACTCAGAAACAGAAACTATCATCAGGGAGGTCTGGCTACATAAGCCACATACTTCTTTGCACTCCTATTTATACAAAGCACACCAACTTTCCTGTGTGCAGAACTCCATGACAATATATTACTAAACAAAAGTCAGACAGGACTAGACAGGCAGTTATCTTTTTCCAGTCCTTTTTACCTTTTTTTTTTTTTTTTTTTCTTTTATGACTAGCAGTTTGATTGCTGGTACACAGTAAGACAAGCTGCCCTCATTATACAAGAAGCCTTCTTATAGAAGATGATAATTTTCCCAGTGCTCCTACTCTTCCAGGCTTTATGAGCACAACTGCTCACTTCCAACAGCACAAGTGGTTGACAGAAGATGTACCCTTAATGTAGGTGTGAATTAGTTGCTGTTATTTGGCTATTACTATTGTTTAGGAAATAATATTAAGTGTCCACAATAGGATCCAGCACTTCCTGACTACATAAATATAGATCTTTTTTGGACTGCTTTGTTATAAACTGCTTGCCTAGAACAAACCCAGCAGCAGAAGAGCAGTGTTGGTTTGATCCCACTGAACTGAAACCCACAGGAGCTGTGATTCCAACAGCAGAAGAGCAGTACTCCTTCCTAGGCACTCTTTCCAAGCACTGCAATTATTGACAGAGTGAATAAAAAGTCAGATCTTGCTACAGCTCTCCTGTCAGCCTGAGAAACAGTTTTGTGACATTGATGTACAGGAAGGATCGTGGCCAGGCAATCCCATAGCATTCATCTCTGCTGAAGCCTGAAGACCTGTGGGAGGGTGCTGCTGTTCTGACCCAGCAGCAGCACACAAGAATACATCCCAAATGCCTCACTGACCACACAGACACGGTTACCAAGGGCTAGAAAAGGCAGCCAAGTGCTGGGTGTCTTATTTATTGCCAGCTATTTATCATCTATTCTGCACATTCTGAACTACGTGTGCTCAATAACACTCTTAGTGCACTGACTTTTCTTTCTCCTCTGTACTCAAACACCTCCTTCACTGTCTGTCCTGAAGCATGCTGAAGATGAAAACACATTATTTGCCCTTACCATCAGTGTCTCAAGGAAAAGCATGATACTGATTCCAGTCAAACTCCAGTTTAATAACAAAAGGGGGAGAGACCAAACTTTTTCTAGCACACCCCTCTACAGAGCAGAGTAACAAAACATTTTTTCACGCCACGAGGTGGAGCAGTAGATCCTTATAGATCTTGGCAGGTCCTACCCTAGTACACAATGTGACAGCAACTTACCGCATTTATAGAAAATAAAGAATTACCAGAGGACCTAATAGCTTGGCTCATGACTTTCAAATACAGAGCTGGCCAGTAATAGCAAAGACTGTTCCCAAGCAGACCATCTCGAATTTCCTAGTTCATTTCACTTATTAGGATATTATAGGAATGGCACCCTTTTAGTAATGCTTAATTCACATTCAGGAGGTCACCATGGCCACAATGACATCAAGGAGACAGTCTACTGATAAGAAAATGCTACCCCTTGAACACACCATTTTTAAATGAGTGCAGAATTAAAATGGAGATACAGTCTCCTCCAACCAAGGAATGATATCGGAGAAAACAATTGCTTAAATACTAAGGTTAGGAGGTACTTATCTGTAGTTCCCTCTAAAGATTTACCTTGGGAAGACAGACAAGCTCTACACAGACTTTTGCTTGTGCTCTACAGTAGCGAGCCATGCTTTGGGTTTTCTTCTGGTTTTGTTAGTTTGTTTTTTACTTTATTCCATGTCAATGCAGCCTGTCTTCCAGAAGGTCTCTGTGCTTGCCTTTTTGGCAGAAGCATTCTGATTTCACAATACCAGTAACAGAAAGCAAAGAGTTTCAGTGAACAATTGTTTATTGTATGACATTGGGCTAACCAGGATATTAGAAAATCCATGTCCAAGTGTTATCAAAACACCAAGTTCACAGCCTAGAAGATACTCTAAAGCATCATGATTCTTCATCAGCCTGCAGGACTGTATCTGTCTACTGATGTCCAGTAAGACAGATGCTAGAAGAAAGATCATAAGCTCATGTGCCCAACTGAGAGGTGATTTAGCTGTACATGGGCATCTTATTGACAAAATTTATCACAAAACTAAGGAACAGCTTGTGCTGTGCAGTGCTTTTTGTTGCCTCTCAAAAGAGATATGCAGGTGTGTCAATAAGATCATGAGGCAATTGTCGGTGACACGAAAGCCACTCCAGGATTTTGTTTTGGGGAAAGGTTGATAATCTGCTTCTTCCCTGGAGGTTGTTTCTCTCTTATGTATGGCTCTACAGCCTTAGTTAATAGCTTTTTAAACCACAAGGGAGAAATCCTGACCCAGCTGAAGTCAATGGGTGGTTTTTTTCCATTGACGTCACCAGAGCCAGGATTTCAACCCAAATAACAGCCGTCTCTCTCTTAAGGACTCCGAAATAGACAGAATTTCCAGACTAAGAATTACGTGAGAGGAAAAACGGAATAAAGTTTTGTTTTGTTTAAAAAAAAAAAAACTATTTAGACTGAACTGATACAGAAGACTTCCACTGACTAATAAGTGATCATCACTCGATGCCATAGCTCAGTACTTCACCTGATAAACAAAATGTCAGAACTCACACAGACAAAGAGCATTATTATACAAAATTAATTTACTCTGTGAGAGTTAAACTATGACCTCAGCATTCTCCTATGTAGGCCTCAAGCAATAAAAAAAGTACTATTTTAAGAAGTGCCTTTTACACTCATGGTTTCATAGAGACAAATGCTTAGGCAAGAATTTCTAACTCTCAAGGCTAAAGAGAAAAAGGTTGGAAATTAAAAAGCAACTTCCAGACTAAAAGCCAGTACGTTAAAAAGGGATTGGAATAGAAGATCTTACATTTTAAGACTTTTTAAAGTTATTCTGGGGCCTAATCCATGGTCTCTGAACTTTAAAATTTGGTGGTTGTAGGAATATAGCTGGCATCAGCTGCTCTCTCATTTTACCCTTCCCTCTAAGACAGTGAAAGAAAACAGTTACTGGGTTATTCCTAAACTGCAAGTTAATCCTCCACTGACGCATACAGAGGCTGATGACAGCATCACTGTCTCTATCTCTAAAATAAGAATTTTGAGATCTTCAAGACCACCTACAGTTTAAATTCTAATTACCATTTAAAAGTCATAAGGTATTATGCCTTTAAAAGCTGTTTAGGAATATGAAAAAGTATATAGCTGTGTGGTACGCTGAAAACACCATGCTCAGCCACACTGATTTATCATAAGGTCTGAGTAATCAGTGAACAAAATTGCTCTGCAATCTGCCCTAGCAAAAGTTTGCACTATGATGAAACAAGAAGGATTTTGCTTCAAACTATTGGTAGGCCTCTGCTTCATCTTGGCAGTGAGCTATGATGGCCCCGAGGTCATTTTCACATTCTTCTATGGCATTTCAAGCTAGGAGGCCCTGTGCAGAATGGCAGTGATAGAGTATGTACTGGACAGCTTGGACTGAGGGGAAATTTTACTTCATTGCTTGAAGCCTATTAGGAAAATAGTTCTCTAAATAAGAAGGAGCATAAAGCTTGGGTCTCAGACTCAGACTTTAAAAAAAAAAAAAAGTTTAAAAAAAATATATATACATAAATTAAAAAAAAATTAATTCCCACAGAAGATCGGGAAGGTGTTGCTACCCACTACATCTAGATTGGTGCAGCGCTGTTGTGGTTTCATCCTGGTCTACATGAGACTCACTTTACCCTTTGGAGCAAGGCAATGTCCAGAGAAGTCCTTGCAGTCCTTCTGGTGCAGAGATGATGCTGAAGAGTTTTGCTTTGTGCCCATGATGCCCAAATTCTCACGGACCACACCTGACAGCACTGCACTGCATACAAAATAGTATGAGCATTACGTGAGACTAAAGAGAATTTTTCCAAACGAAAAAAGTTTCCAAAAGGAATGCTGTGACAATTTGTGAAATTCTTGTGGTCAGTGCTAATAGAAAGGTACAACATAGCAAAGCCACAGTGATTTGGAAGCTATCCTCACCCAGACCTTCCAAAATCTTAGAACCATCTAACTATATCCTTCAGTAAGAGTACAGGGATTGTTTCACTTTTCTAGGCAATTATGCAGTTGTTGCCATCACTGCAAGTTTGCCAAAACTATTGCTAACAGCATCATACACAGCCAGTGAAGCTTACAAATAAATTTAAATGATGTAATATTTGTCTCACATAAGAGTTATTTGTGGTTAGATACCATACTATCTATTTCAAAATGGGTGTGAAATCTGCACTTTGTAGTTTATACAGAATGTCTAAGAAATACAGGTGTACCAGAAAACTACATTAAGACTACTTCCCAATAGTGCTGACAGAAAATAGGTGAGTTCAAATAAAACATGAAGAAAGGCTTTATATAGTATGCAACTGTCTGCCTTAAAGCTCTGTATAAACATGCATTATATGTAGTTTACAGCAGGGTTATTCTGCTTCCTTCAGTGGCATGAGAAAGAACATTCATCCTGAAGGCTTCATTGATGATGACTTAAGAGTAAAGTGATTTACTAGATCTCTTGTAGCTAGGAACGTGTAACTGTCTCAGACTTCAGTGACAGAACCCTTTATTGATGGAAAGAATTTAGAAGATGCTATTGTGAAAGAGTTTGTAATGTAAGATGGCACAGAAAGTATTATACTCTTACAGATAAATCTCTAATAAAACCTGGAAGAATGAGAAATGTTTTGCTTTGGTCACTGAATCAAAAATTTAGAATTACAACTTATGATTGGATTAATCACTAAATAGTAAAGCAAGTTTAAGAGTATCTCAGAGTGTTTATACTTGATTCTTCTCTTGCAGAATTTCAGGGCATTTACTTTCTATCGGTTTGCACATTAATCCTCTTGAAAGCTGCCTGGCACTTTGTCTAGAGCTGATTTAAGATGTCTTAAGCACTTTGTTTTACCCTGGCACAGTTCTGAATCTCATACTGCCTAAAATGAGTACTGTGTCCTCTGCAGAGGATGCTTAACTTTGGGGCTATTTTTCATTCTGACAACTGCCAAAGCAAAGCAGTCTTTAAGAGAAACACCCTCCATCTGAAACTGTTGTGAACCCAAAATTACACTGTTACACATGAAAACCAAAACACATTTAAACATGCTTTGTCTCACAATGCACATTAGATACTACTGTGGTACTTATCAGCTCTGCCAGGGCACACTTATCACCTCATATTAGGCACCCAAGGCAACATACACAACTCGGAGGTCCTATGCCATGAGTTTTATCAAGTCCAACTGCCAGGTTCTGCACTTTAGCCACAACAACTCCATGCAGGCTGGGGATAGAGTGGCTGGAGAGCAATCAGGCAGAAAGGGACCTGGGGGTGCTGGCTGACAGACAACTGAACATGAGCCAGCAGTGTGCTTAGGTGGCCAAGAAGGCCAACAGCATACTGACCTGTATCAGGAATAGTGTGACCAGCAGGACCAGGGAAGTCCTTCTGCCCTTGTACTCAGCACTGGTTAGGCCACACCTTGAAGCTGGACATTAGGAGGAAGTTCTTCACAGAAAATGATTGGCATTGGAATGGGCTGCCCAGGGAGGTGGTGGTGTCACCATTCCTGGAAATGTTTAAGTGAAGGCTGGATGAGGCACTTAGAGCCATGGTTTAATTATTTACAAGGGTTAGGTGATAGGTTGGACTCGATCTCTCAAGTCTTTTCCAAGCTGGTTAATTCTGTGATTCTGTGAGGTGTCTGTGTACCTTGTACAATGCACAAAGGACAGTGAGCAGATCCAACAAGGGCAGCTCAGAAAACGTTAGAGCAGAAGGACCAAAGCAAACTATGACTGCCTAAATGAGGGACAGAAATTTACAGGATTCACCCGAGGCTCTTTTCTAGTAGATAGATGAGCATATCAGGGGTTATAAACTTGGTATTTCTGATCTGCTAATGCACAGCTCATAAAGTGGGTACCATAACTTCATGTGGGTACAAAAAGTGCTGACATAACTCTTTAGCCTGCCAAAGTATGAGCCTGTTACACCAAGAAATACCTGCAAGGTGAGAACTGGAGAGAGAAAAGTAGGAATCACTATCACGATGTATTAGCTTAGTTCACTAGGTCTCTTCAGATAAAGAATGTTGAAATACTTGATTGCAGTGCTTAATCAAATTCACTGTGAAGAGGATTTCAATTTATTAAGAAAGGCACTGCCACGGGCAAATACCAGGTATATCCAGATTAGAAATAATTATTCTTTTTTAAAAAACGGACAAAAACTTGTTATAAAACAAAAGTTATTAACCTGTGTAATGAACTACCAAAACTGTAAGTTCTCCTGTCTGAAACTCTAGTATATGTTAGGAAATATCTGACAATCCATTCTGGCATCAAAATTCAATGGATCCATGAATTTTAAAGCATTCAATTTTGTCTCAGTCAGCTGTAAGCTAAACAAATATAAGTGAACACAGAAGTTCTCTGAGAAGGAAGAGAAAGCTAAGAATAACAGTCTACATCTGAACAAAGTAAAACTAGTTGCCAAAATTTCCCTGGCATCAAGCAAGGACTTCCCTACAATTAAGAGACAGTTAAAGCTGATGAAGTAGTATTTCCTCTCATGCACATGGCTATACTCTGTACCTCACTAAGTTTTCCTTGAAACATATGTACTGAAGAATTGTCACATGTGGTTATGTGATTACAGATTTTCTAGTGCTGGACTCCAGAAAAACCTGCTTATCTTGATCCATAGCAAATAGCCTCACAGCAGATAGCTTCTGATATCTTGATTCAGAGCTATATTTAGCCATGGTTGTTCTGCCACCAATAAATCAGGCACATTTTGACAGACACCTGATTTTGCACATCTCAAATACAGCCTACACCTTACATGGGTGGTTTTGTTGATATGCAATTGCAGGTGAATATATCCTTGTGTCACCCCCAATAACTGCAAGGCTGGGGAAAAACACGAATAGAACACTCCTATTAATAAAATTATAGAATAGTATTTTTTTCCTCTTAGTTTAGCATCTCTTAAGCTTGCAGTGGTGTCTATTGTGAAGCAGCAGCATTCTCCAGCTAGGTACCTGAACTCTGAACTGGCAGTCCAGTTCTATGAACTTCCCCTGCATCTTCCAAAGACTTTGTGAACTAGAAAGCTTGTTGCTTCGTTCCCAATGGTGTTAGCTGTTCCAGAAAACGATACTATCACTCCTACTAACCCTGTCCTATTGAACATTAGTAGAAGGGATTTAATAAATAACACAACAAAATAGCCTAAAAGTTGGCTCCATGTTGCAGCTCACTTACTCATTTTTTTTTAGTTACCAGTAAGGTAGTGGGAAAAAAAAAAAGGCACAAAACCCACAAGGTGGACTTAGGCAGGAATGTTAGTAATTAAATCTTCACATGGTCACAAAGTACTGTCAAAACTCACCTAGATGCCAATTAACTTATTAATTATTTAAGAGGAAAGATGCCAGCTCCAATAATACTTCTGCTATAAGAAGGCATAACATTAAGATTGTGCAGGTGTCATTGTAAACTTGTAAAACAGACTTTTGGACTTTCCATGGTCACTCTCATGGCAGAAGGCAGGAACAACTTAAATTTCCTAAGCTAGCAGCAGTCAGAAGAGGAGGAACCCCCCAAAAACCTCCAAAACTCCCAGTACCACACTGGCCACCCTGGACCAACTTGACTTCTATTCTCTCAAGTCCATCATTCCATTATTCTTTAATTTCCTATGAAACAACAAAGGCCAGGCTTCTGTTCTTATACATCCCTGTGATTACCTTTAAAATACACACACTATTGTAAATGTGATCATTTCATTAATTTATGTAAACAGGACCTTGGCCAATGACTTGGGAGTTATTTATGAATGAATTGTGCTGCTCTGAGTGGCTTGGAATAGTTAACTCTCATTAATTTGTTCAAAATAGCTACTAATGGGTTTTTTTGGCTCATTACTCTTGTAACAAAAAGCCAAAGAGATGACCGAGTTTGTATGGGCTTGAGTAATCCTCACTATTACAACCCATCAAACACATTATAAATCCATGGCACTTCAAGTCATTTTAAGTGATTTCAAGGCAGCAGAAGGTTAACTGCTCAAGACCAAAAAAAAAAAATAAATAGGGTTCATTTGGTATCAGCCTGTGGACAGGATTGAATGTTTCTGGAAAGTATTTGTTTTTCTTTTCTTTTGAGTGAAAGGAACACTATTAAAATTAGAATTCTGGAAAAAATGAAGGCTCTGAGCCCAAATTGAGAGTAGAAATATAAATAGATAGAAATCTAGCAGCAGTTTGTTGGAGGGAGTAGCTAAATATAAGGGCTTCAAAAGAAACATGTCACTCACCATAGTATAGCTCCACTGAGTTTATGATTCAGAAATACTTTCCATGAAAGAGGTTGCATACTTGGAAGATTTTATGGTATACTTGCAGGATTTTATGTCTGCAAAGTGCTGCTGAAGTTTTTATAGTATGTCATGCAATCTCTTCCACAGAGAAAAATCTTATTTTTGACTATTAGAATCTGCTGCTGGCTGGACTCAACATCATTACAACAGCTGCTGTTAGAATCTTGCATTTGGCCTTGATGCTGGGGTTATACAATGCTCCTTTGTATCTCTCACTTCTCTTTGCTCTACCACACAAACCCGTGTTGGTTTAAATCTCAGGTCTTTCACCACTGATGATCCTACTCCTCCCATTACTGAGTTTTTCTATCTGTCTTCATCTGGTACAGTCTAGATTTCAAGATCTCTGCATCAGGGACGTTCTTTCTCATTCACAGGAGTTTCCACAACTTACAGCTTCCACTCATTTTGCTTGTTGTTCAAGCACGTGTATTGCATTCTATCAACTGTTTTGCTGATAGCGTTTGAAGTCCTATTTATACTGGATGAAAGAAAAACAGTGTTGATCAGACATGGAGACTGACTTGTGTTTCAGTGCACCAGTTGGGAGATCTTTGTTTTTAGACCCTTTTCCTGCACAAATACTGGAAACACTCCTATCTGAAAATATACTGTATTATTTGCTCAAAGTTTGTTGTTTTAGCAGATAGTGCTGCCAGTTAACATTTTGACTGAATAACCATGGTAACAAAGGCAGAAGGCTAATAAGCACAAATAGTTCAAAGTCATATCAACTACCCCTGGCCTGGCCTGCTTCTTTGTGCAGCAAAAAATCCTTTTAGGATAACAGCAGCTGTTTAAATGATCTTTTTTCAGTCATTAGTAAATTAATGCTTCCCTCTTCCTAGTATTTAAAAGCAAGAGAAGACCTCATTGTAGGACCAAGAGCAGTATTTAGAGCTGTATTCCTTTTTGTTTCCCACCCCCTAGGATGCTGTGAATGCTTAAGAAAAGAGGGAGGAGATGTTCTTTGTGTGGATCCTGTTAGACCAAAATTAAGAAGTTGTTCTGGCATTGAACACAGGAATGCAAAGCCTGTCTTCTATTTTGTCCTTCATTAATTACATGTAATAGTTGTGTTCTTTAAAAAAAAAAACTGCTTAAGTTTCCACTTGAAGTTTTACACAGATGGTTCTTGCAGAAACTGAGGGTTTGACTTCCTCTAGCTTTGCGTAAGAGACAAGGCTGTCTCAACTCCATGCATACACCTTAGGGGATGTATGTGAACCCCATGAAATCTGTTAACAGAGAGATGCAGGAATTTGTAACAGTCTATGGCCTGTAAGCTGCATGTGACTCAGTAGCAAGTTAAGCATACTGGCTCTTATGCCAGGGCTGTAATACAGCTGTTATTATCTTCAGAGTTTTAGCTGTAAAGGGAAATCAGGAACCATAGGGACTATTGAGACCAGTATTGCCCTGTGAGATGCAGCTGCATGCTCAGTCCCATCCCATCACTCAGTGGGCGAGTGGAACTCTCTTGAGTGCTGTCTGTATGTTACTGCCAACACAGCCATCTCACAGATTGCATTCCCTCGGCTCTCTGAGGTAGGGCAATTTTGGCCAGCTAGTCTGAAATGTTAGCCAAACTGTGCTCTCTCAGAGTTCAGCTGTCTGGGCTACATAAATCCAACTGGCCCCTTAGATTCAGGCAAATAAAGCACACCAGCTTCTGCGGCCAGCAGCATGGGTGGGAGTGACAGAACTGCCATCACGTTGCTCTTTGTAACAGATTTTGACTTCATAAGGCCAAGCTGCTCTTTCAGAGAAGTCTGACAGGATGCTCATGTTGACACCACTAGACCTAAAGCAAGAGGTCCACTATGACATCAGTTTGCCTCCTCCTTGGCTCACAGGACATTAACACATGCAGGACAGTATGAGGTCTGCTTCCATACAAGGCCTCTGTTCATACACAAACCAGTCACAATATCACAGAATGATTCAGTATGAGGGTGGTGGGATTCTGAAACAGGCTGCCCAATGAGGCTGTGGAAGCCTCCTCCCTGGGGATATTCAAGGCCAGGCTGGAAACTGAGGTCTTGAGCATCTGAGTTGAGCCCTTGAGCAGTCAAGTCTAATTGTGGGGAGGTTGGAGTAGATGATCTCTAAGGTCTCATCCAACCTAAGCCATTCTATGATAGGGGTTGGAAGGGAGATCAAGCTCAACCCACCTGCCGAAACAGGTTCATCTACAGCAGGTTGTACAGGACAATGTCTAGGTGGGCTTTAAACTACTCCAGAGCTGAAGACTCCATCACCTCTCTAGGCGGTCTGTTCCAGTGCTCTACCACCCTCAAAGTAAAGAAATTCCTCCTCATGTTTAGACAGAACTTCCTATGTTCAAGTTGGTGAACTAGAAAGCTGTTACCTCTTGTCTTCAGTGCCACTGAAAAGAGAGTTCTACGATGGAGCCCCTGTGCAATCATTGAGGTTGATCATGTATCACACATACCTTGTTTATAAGTATTTACATACTGTCCTGGTTAGCAGCAATGTAAATGACACTTTGACCATAATTTATTTCCCTTTGAAGTACCCATGATCTCAGAGAGAGAGTTCAGTGACCATCATGAAGCATGATTCTGGATATTGGCTAAAAAAAAAAGAGAAGAGAAAACAGCTAGATATTTAGAAATACCTATTTTTGGGACGTACTTTTCACCTAAGCAAAAAACACTAAACAAGAAGTTTCCAGAAGTTTCCAAAACATAAAGTCAACTTCATGTGACTAAGCACCCTTAGTTTGATATTTATCTCCATTTCAAAATACTTCAATCATTTAGTTACCTGAAAAGCCACCCTGCTATACTGTAACTGCTCTTTGCTGAAAATTACACCACATTTACTAATGCCTTGCGGGGGCAGGGCGGGGGAAGGGGGAAAAAAAGAAAGAAAGCTCCTCTAACTAAAGCCTGGAATGACTCGCAGCCAAATAGATGACGCTTAAGCAAGCATGCCTAAGTACAATACACTTCACAGTTCATCATGCTGTTAGTCATATTTAACAACCACGTATTTTAAACTAACATTTAATAGGTATGTCCACTACACATCCTTAGTATTAGTTTTCTCTCACACGAATTTATTCCATTTGTGGTATCATGTTTTCCAGTCTCTTGACATTAAAGTTAGTCAAACATCACTCTGTGCAAACTCCATACCTCCCAACAAGCTCGGTTGGTGAGTCAGCTCCACACACTGTAATACTATCAAAGCAAGACAAGTATGGCACTTCAAAGGCTGTCACTTGCAAGGAATCTGACAGTGAAACCACCTAAAATAGTTTTTCCAGGTACTAGACAGAGTGAAAGCAAAATCAGGTATCCCAGACTGGTTCAGCCAAGCATGTTTCAAACACTGCAAAGAGCTCAGAACTGCAGGCTATCAAGTGGCTGTTGAATACAAATCTCTCTCTACAATATCCAAACACATGACAGTTCACCCTGACAGCTTATCAACATCAACGACATATTAGTAAAATGTGTTTCCTTGGCACTGCAGTAGCTTTTATGAATGCATGTTGTAGTCACACTACACTCCTTACAAACATAGTGAATAAGAAGATTCTTGTCCCCAGTCAATGCACTTCAGCTTTTAGGACACATTCTCAAAGCTTAAACTGTTCTTTATTTCTGTTGGTATGCCTTGTGGCTCTTTCAAGGCAAGATTTTAATGCCTAAATTTAGGACTTAAGTCTGACTACATTATCCTTACCATTATGATACAGCATGATCCTTTTAGAAGTGGATTTGTGGTATGTCTAAGAGAACAGAGTTTGGTTTTTTCATTCATATTCTCTAGTATATGCTCAAAATCCCCTCTCTGAACAGCCATGCTAGGCAGCTTACACTACTAATACCTGTGAAAAGCCAAGATGAAAGGTTAAAAGTGCAACAACTATTCAGGCTATGAAAAGCACAACAGTAGTTTCGGAAGCACTTTTTAAGAATGCAGTTTGTTCAACTTAGAGAAGATGTGCATAAACTTTTATAAAAGTTGGTACATTGGGAAGCAATGCAAAACTGCTTCCTTTTGCAAAGAAGTTTTCAAATTACTAAACCAAACACAAACCCCACTTACAAGGTCTACAACTCTCTTCAGTGGTTCTGTCTCTGAGAACTTAACAAAAATACTGGAAAGGGACAAGAGAACACGAGTTCATCCTTGCTGGTGTTTCCTTTCTAATTCCCAAAGGCAGAGACTTTGACTGTAGCCAGTATAAGTAAGTATCAGAAAGAAAACTGTTGCCCAAACATAGATTATAATGTCTAACTATTCCCTTTCCAGGTGCTTTTCTTATTCCCTATATTCTCTTCTTAATCATTGCTGGAATGCCCCTGTTCTATATGGAATTAGCACTGGGACAGTATAACCGAGAAGGGGCTGCCACTGTGTGGAAAATCTGCCCAGTTTTCAAAGGTAAGTGGTCCCTCTGCTCACTTGAACAGCACTGTGAGGGTGCCACACACTTTTGATCACAGAGGTCTCTCATCTTTTCACAGACAGTATGGTATTTGATGACCTTTCTCCAACACTTTAAGTCAGAAGTATTTTTGCAGCACAAAATGAAAAAGCCACAGAAATCATCTTCGGGGTGACTGTTGAGAAGTGCAGCAAAGAGCAACGTGCAGGAGCAGTTTATCCCTGTCCTTCCTTTCCCTTGGATGACAGGGGCCGAGAGGAACTGCGTATCTCTAGGTAGAGCAAGGAATTGACAATACATTTAGAAACAGCAAATCCATCCAGATCAGTTCAACTGTGCCTCTCCCAAAGACTAAGAAAACCAATGACTCCAGTTCATTGTGTGGAGTTTTCTCTGCAGAGGTCAGTGTACCACAGTGGCTAGAACACTAAATGGAGTGGTGAAGCCTGCAGTTCAGCCACTAGACTTGAACATCACGTAAGTTATCTATAGCTCTGTAGTATGAGAGCAATGATTCTGATTTTGTAAAGTGGTTTTTAAATCCAGCAACGAAAAGCTCTTAATAAAACATGAAGATTATTATTATTTTTTAATGTTTTCAGCTAGAGCTAACCTCAACCATCACTGAATAAAAAGCTGTAGTGTGGTGTCCAGGACACTGAGTTGCAATCGTACTGCAAAAAAAGAAATAGCTGAGATCAGGGTGCTTGGCACAGCAGAGATAAAATCAATCTGCCTGGCTGAAAGAGACTGTATGCTTTCTGTACATGCAACAGTTATTTGTTAAGGAGCCTCAAGAATTTTCCTAAGCATTGCTTACCAGCCAGAAGTGTAAATTCCTTGGTATCTACACTAGACTATCTAAAAATCTTAGGTAGCAACCTCTTCAACACAGAGCTCTCTGAAATGAAACCAGTCAAGCTTAGCTGAATTTAGAAGCTTAAAATTCAGATCGTGTTCATCCCACCACTGTCAAAAGCTGAGGAGCTTAACAATAGCAATCCAAACTTGGCGGATCCAGTGCTTGGATATAGGTTACACTGAGTAAATATTAGTCTTCTTTCTCAAAATGCAGTTTTCCTCTTCAAGGAGGCCAGTGTTGCAGAATAGAAAAACCTCAAGTTCTTTTTGTTATCAGTCAAACCCAAAGCTTGCAGCAAAATTAGAGATATAATAAAAAATAAGCATGCTTATATAATATGTGCCATTCACACAGATTTACCTAGCCCTTTTATAATCCCTTCAGATGAGAGAGAATTCATCAAAACACCTCAGAACCTGAAGACCCTTGCTCTATCAGAATTCCTGCTGGTAGCAGTTAATACCCTTGGATGGTAAAGAAGGTTTTGCAAACTTAACTGCAAAATTTAGACCTGAAGGATCTCAGTGTTTGATCCAAATACCACTGCGCTCAGAGGTGTTCTATCTGTTGACTTCAGGATTGAAAAGATTATGAGAAAGGAAAACAGAATTTATTTCATGTATAGTTGTGTTGACATTCCAGCTGTGTTTTTAAGCTGACATTTTCAAGGTGGACTAAACATACCTTGCTGTTGATTTTTAAGTGTTCTTATTACTAGGATATAGAGTCACATAAGTTATTAGATTCTCAAATAGTAATAGGCATGGTGTTGCATTTGCACCTCAGTGCTAGAATAAACTCAGCACTTCTAACATTCTGGGCAAGTTTTCTGATAACACACAAACACGTTTTACTGCTAATTCTTTAAAGTCATTTTGGATAACTCAAACATCTCAGTCAAGTGAGAAGTACAGAGTTTACACAAATTTATAACAGCTTCTCCAAAGGAACAGCACTGTAGTACTGATTTTAGCTATGAATATTACTGCAATGAACTCTTAGGACTCTGCTTCCAAAGAGATGCTCTCATGCAACAAAAAATACTCCCTGTAACCTTTGCAACACAGACTGCTTCCATCACTGCACTTTCCAGGCTCAAGTGGGTGGTGTAGCATTATTTTTAAAGAAAAGCTAGACTTAGAAACAGGAAAACAAATTACCTCCTGAACATTCTTATGACTTCAGAGCAGTGACATTTAAGGTACACTTGATCCAGTACTTTTTAATCTTGGTATTAAATATCATTGTCCTCTTGAATAGGAGGAGTTTTATAGCTGCTTTTTGATAACAGGTATCATCCAATTTCAGTGCAACATTCAGTTGTTTGTACTTATTTTAACATTCACATTAAGAATTAGCCCCTTGGGTGATTCTTCCCTCTTCTCCACTCTACTGATGATAATTAACACTCCATGTCCAGCGATAGACATACTGGATTCACATAAGCCCCAGGAATGTGAAGGTACAGTTTTATCTTTACTTTCACAATCATTTGTTAGGAGTGAGTAAACCGCTCCATGTATTAAAAGCCTCCTGAAGTGCAGAGTAATTTTAGTGTATGCAGCAGTCTTTGTACTGCTAGCTGCTTCAGGTGCAGCATTTGTTCCTTATGCAAATTTTAAACCAAGGAGTAATACTCAGTGTATGCTATTTCCCTGTTTCATCAAGAAATATGAAAACCCAGCCATCTCCCACTGCTAGGCCTCAAAAGAAACTAAACTGAAGAAAACTAGAAGCAAATGTTTACACTTAGGTGCTGAGACAGTACAGTGATGACAGTCATAAAAAAGCTGTAGTATCTACCTCATTGTATCCAATACCTACAACTCTGGGGTAGCATGCAGAGAACAGCATTGCAGAGTGAAGGAAGATGACAAATGGCAAGGTAAAGCAAGTTTCCTGAACAATTTTGACAACAAACTTTTGTTGTGCTCTGACTTAACTACCAAAGCTTCCCCTCAAACCACTGGAAAATGTCCATTTTTATGAGAAGAACACTCACTCTCATTAAAGAGACCCTCCGAGCACACTTGAGAGTAGGCAAAAACACAAAACAAATGTTCAAAATCAAAAGAAAATGCTTACAGTGGGAATTCTGTAATCCTGTGGAGACTATAAAATGGTCTGAAGGTCCACACACAGTTTAGCCCCAAGCTCAATATTCACCAGGATTTACTGGCATGTCAAATAACCACTCAGTGCCTCTAAGTGGAAGAACACAGACTGTTTAATGTGTGTTCTGGACCTAGTTACATGCTGATGGAAGCCAGTCTGGAGACTCACAATGGGAAAGAAACAGGAGAGGGGATTGGTGTTTGTTCCAGACTAGCTCAGAGTGGGAACGTGAGCCACAGGGAAACTTCACTTAAGTCTCAAGCTTTACTTTTCCAAAACAAGTTGCCAAGGAGTCTGACATTATGAAGAGGAAGCAAGTTCCACTCCTAACATGGGATTGCAATCTTCTACATTGGAAGTAAATTAGCAATGGAGTTGTACATGAGCAAATATTGACATTGCACTGATTTCTTTTTCTGGCAACCAAACAGATTTATTAAAATACAGTAATTTCCCAAAATCATTAACATAGTTATTTTTGCTTTAAGGGCAATGGTTGTGTCTGCATTTGCATATATGAATGTAAAAAAAAAAAGTCCCTTTATTGATCTGAAGAGCTAAACCAAATTTGCAGCCATGTATGGTTGAGTTCAAACAAAATGTTTGCATATATTGTTGCACATAAAACAATACATAATCTAGTTTTCCTTTGTCTTCAGGTGTAGGCTATGCAGTGATACTCATAGCCCTCTACGTGGGTTTCTACTACAACGTTATCATAGCTTGGTCTCTGTATTATCTGTTTTCATCATTCACATTTGAGCTCCCTTGGACAAACTGCCACAACAGCTGGAACAGTCCAAACTGTACAGATCCCAAACTCTTCAACGCATCAGTGCTTGGGAACGGTACCAAATACTCAAAGTACAAGCTCACTCCTGCAGCTGAATTTTATGAGTAAGTGTTGACTTTACTATTTATTCCAAATCCTACGTCTAAGTGTGCTTCCTCTGGACAGTGAAATCACTTAGCACACAGCCTCTAGAATAGGAATCAAAAGCCTAAGGTTAAAATGCTGTCATAATGATCTGTTTTCCTGTGTCATTAAAACTACTGTCTCTGCAAGCAAGGGATCAGTACTGGGACTAGTTCTGTTCAGTATATTCATCAATGACCTGGATGAGGGCACAGATGCACTATCAGCAAGTTTGGTAATGACACCAAACTGGGCAGAGTGGCTGCCACACCAGAAGGCTGTTCTGCCATTCAGTGAGATTTGGACAGGCCGGAGGGTTGGGCAGGGCAAAATTTAATGAAATTCAACACGGACATGTGTTGAGTCTTGCACCTGGGAAAGAACAACCCCAGAGATCAGTATAAGTTGGGGACTGATCTGTTGGAAAGGAGTGAAGTGGAAAAGGATTTGGGAGTCATAGTTGATGGGAGGTTGACCACGAGCCAGCCATGTGCTCTTGTGGCCAGGAGGGGCAGTACCATTCTGGGGTGTATCAGAAGGGGTGTGGCTAGTATGTTGAGAGAGGTTCTCCTGCCCCTCTACTCTGCCCTGGTGAGGCCACATACGGAGTACTGTGTTCAGTCCTGGGACCCCGCAGTTCAAGAGGGACATAGAACTGCTTGAGAGAGTCCAGTGCAGAGCCACAAAGATGATTAAGGGAATGGAACATCTCTCTTACAAGGACAGACTGAGGGAGCTGGGGCTCTTTAGCTTGGAGAAAAGGAGATTGAGAGGTGACCTCATCAATGTTTATAAATACGTAAAGGGCGAGTGCCAAGAGGATGGAGCCAGGCTCTTCTTGGTGATGTCTGATGACAGGACAGCTGAGGCATAGGAAACTTCATTGCAACACGAGGAGGAACTTCTTCATTGTGAGGGTGACAGAACACTGAAACAGCCTGCCCAGGGGAGGTGTGGAGCCTCCCTTTCTGGAGATATTCAAAACCTGCCTGGATGTGTTCCTTTGTGATCTGGTATAGGTGATCCTGCTCTGGCAATGGGGTTAGACTAGATGATCTTTCAAGGTCCTTCCAACCCCTGACATTATGTGATTCTAGGGTTTCTCCTGTGCTAATGCAGTGCTTGCCCCTGACCAAAACAAAATTGGACAGAAGATGAGAATCTTCCCTGATGCACCTCCCTGGCTTGCACAAACTTTGCCAGGCTTGAAAACACAGCAATATTCTGGCAAAGAAGTCTATAAGCCACACTGAACTGACTTCAAGGCTCTAAAATAATCATTAGTTCAACAGACTTGGCCTGCTTCTTCACCTGTGAGGTATCTCAAAGAAGACCTCTGCTCAACTGCTTCAATAGTTCAAGGAAGCGAGATGAAACTCTGAGCAGGAAAGCACCACAGTTGTAGAAAGATGAGCTTTTTCTAATTCCTAAGCAAGTATGGGCCCAGACAGGCCCATACCCATGCAAAGGCACACTCAAATCAAACACTTGAAATCAAAACCAAAGAGGTATATAAATGAACAACTGAACTACATGATCTGTGTATCAGTAGTTGCTTTATGGACCTCCAGAAGAAAATGGGATTTTATTAGGATAAAGAGAGGAGGATGGGCACCAGGCTAATTGAATGAGCTGCTAAATTAATCTGAATAGTCAATTAAGGTTTCTGTGTTGGAAATAAAAGAGCATAAGGGCACAAAAACCTGCTGAGCAGACAGTCCAAGTCCGTAGAAACAAAGGGGCACCACCATTACCACAAATAACCTAGCATGTATTACACCATGCCTGCCTACAGTAGGGATCATAAGGTCTGTGTTTATACAACTGAAACATTTGGGGCTGCTACTTCTCGAAGACAACACAGTGAAAGATCAGTAGTGATACACAAACTGTTCTCAGGGGTTTGGGTAAACTGAATTCAGTGCTTTGAGAAGTCCAATCTGAGTTCAATGGAACTCACTACAATGGTAAATCATGAGAGCCAGGCAATCTACTGCCCTGACAGAGACAACATATGTGTTTGTAAGACAAATCATTTATAGCAAAATGCTGTATATGCATGCAGTCAGGTAAAGGTTGTCTTTAAAATATTCTTGTGTTTAAGTAAAGCATAATACAGTCTTGGTGTTCTTGCTTTGCTCCTTCACAGTTTAAAGTGGTTATATGTATTTTCCATTACCATGTAATGCTTGGGGTATGATTTTGACTTTGTAGTGGGTGACACTGTGATAGAATCACTGTTTTGATTTAGTTCCACTAATCTCAGGAACAGCTCAATTTATGATTTTGTCTGTACACTGAAACTTGGAATATCAGAGTTCATTCCTAACCATGGAATAGAAGGTGTAGGTTTCAAAAGGTAAGAATAAAAAGAGATTTTGACATTTCATTATGCTTTGATTCCTGACTTTTTGAAGCTGTAATTCAGTCCCTAGGCCCTGTACTTACTAGCAACTAGATTATATTGCAAAAATTAGAATAAGCACTTGCAAGATCTTTGACATCTGTTTTCCTAGCTGTAAAGCCACAGATTCAGAAGAGGTATTGTGTTCACTTATCCAGTATTTGGATTCACTCACCAAGTCCAGCTGTACAGCTCAGGTGTGGAAGCAAACTTGTGCAAAGCTTTAGGGTATTCAGATCTAACCTAGTGGAGACAGCCAATTCAGAGAACGGTGCTTCTTGTGTTACAGCAAATAACCTAACACCAGGGGGTTTGTACAGCAGAAAGAGATGGATCTTCTTACTATAAAGCTTCATATTATGTGCAACAGGTATATAGAAGTGGCAATGTAATACTCAACTCGCATCAGTGTAGTGACATTACAAAACAACACACCATTTTTGGATGCTGTATGTTGAGTGACAGAGGTCTTGACTGGCTACATTCCCTCTGAAAATCCCTTCAAGTAAAGGCTGAATATTCTTTTAAGAATATTGGGTGTCCCCATCCCATATTACACTCCTGCTGAACTTGAGCCAAGCATACCTGATTCTTCCTGGTCAGTAGTCACTAGCCACTTCTTAACCAACACATCCTTTCCAGAGGAGGACAGTTCCTGATCCAATAGTTTGTGTAAGGTCAGCCTATTCCTTACAAACAAAAATCCTAAATTATAAACTGGGTAGCTAATTGATCCATCATCAGGAATACTGTGGACGAGAACTATTTTAATCAACAACATCACAAAGACACAGTTTTCCAAATTCTATGATTATGGGTATTCAAGGTATCTAGCCATCTATCCAGTGGTGCAAGGTATTAGCAATAACAAAAATCATTACTTTGGGGGCAGTAGTATGGCAGATTTCACATTTTGAGCTTTGATACAGAGAAAGGAGGAAATAGAGCAGCTACTTCTATACCAGAGGGAAATCAAACTTTGCCAGTCAAACTTCAATGGGATAGCTGTGCAAGCCCAGCCTCTGCACTGACACAAGGCATAATAATTAGCATTAGTAAAACAGGGATTTCAAACAGCAGTAGCACTGCTGCCCACTCTAAGAATATCACAGAATGTAAGTGATTTTGCCAATGGAAGTGACAATAAGTTCTATTAATCTTATCAATACTACCAAGGTGTATGTGAGACCATCCAATTTGGCATATCTGGGGCTGTGCTTTTAATTACACTAACTAGTGTAACAAGAACATGTTACTGGAATACAGTACAGTGTACGGAAAATTCCTTAAGGATGGGAAATGCACCCAAGCACTTATGTCTTCAGACTCAAGACTACATGGGAAGTGGTACAGATTCTCTAGGTTGTATGTGTAGATCAAAAACATTCTGGTGAGCAGAGAAACAAGACCAAATATCTATTTTGTAGTTGAAGAACAAAAAGAGGTACTCCCAAAGAAAACCAAAAGCAAAAAGTGTGTGGTTACCCTTCAGAAAAGGAGATACTTCTCCCTGAGACTTGATTTTTTCACATAAATTTGACTGTGTTTAGAATAGGTTATTTACTAAAACCATGCAGCTGCCAGAGCAGACTGTATCTCCACTAGCACAGGAAGAAACTGTAGGAAGCAGTGGGAGTACTGTATAAGTGATAGCCCATCTAATACTACAAGGAAGGCACCTCTAACTTCAACAGCAATATGCTGATTCTCACCATTTACCATCTGAGTGAGAGAAGGAAAAACTTGCTAGGAATCTTGGCCAAATGTTTCAGCTGGCAAGGAAGGAAAGCAGGGAGAAACCTCTAAGCCTCAGACTTGGAAGAAATCACTTCAAACTGCAATTTCGATGCCAAGGCAGTGACAGGCAGACTTTTAACAAACATTTGGCTTGTTTTCAAGCTCTAAGAATTGAGCAATAAGTCAGGTTGAAGTAGTTCTTAGACTTTCTAGAGTGTTTCATTTTACTAACTCTGATTTCAGTCATTCAGGTTCAATTCAGGCAAAGGTGCTACTGACCTCAACAAGAGTTACAACAGAAGGAATGGGAGTTCTAAAGTGCTTCATTAGAGATGGTTAAAGTGAATTATTAAATATCTATACACTGCAAACAAGCACTCCCAAATCTGACAACTGCTTCAGTCATAAGAGAAATCCAGTTAGCAATCAAATGTCACCTTCATATTTCCTTGGAGACACACTTGAATGACATCTCTCCATAGTGGTTTGGAATTAAACATACAAAATGTAGAGGATCTCCTATCCTTTCAATGTTGTTAAAATAAGTCATCACAATTTTTATTTTTTTTTTAAAGAACACCAGTGCATTACTGGAAACAAAAGCTTCCCCCATGTACTCTATATCACTCTTATTTCAATGCTTTATCTAAATACAGGGAAATTTTACATTTGTACTCTCCATTCTTGCATCTGGGAGAAGTTTGTTACCATCTTGGTTTCATTTGCACTGACAATTAATACCAGTTTGGAGGAACAAAAGCCCTATTCTTCTCATGAGGCACTGTGCCTGTATAACATCATCATCTGTTCTAGGAAAAAATCCTGGCTATTGTTAACTAAAACAGTGAAATTGTCAACAAATGTTTGGAGCTATGACTATCTTCTCCTTTATTGAACTTTTTCTCAGGTCTGTAAGCTTTCTTTCTGCACAGGAAAGAAAAGACATTTTTACAGGGAAATTATCAGATTCAGTAAGGGAAATTCACTGAATTCAGAAGTCTGTCCAGCTATAAGTAACTGAAACAAGTTACCTAACAAGGAATAAAAGTAGTGTTCAGTCATAGCAGTCTACATCTAACTATATTTATAAACACAAATTTATGAGAACTGTGTGAACCAAGAATATCCTGGAAAAAACCTCACTGTATATAGCAAAGACCTCTTCTATAGACTAACAGACTTGTGTTTTGGAGTGCAAGTCTTCACCAAAAATACCACCACAGACCAAAGGGTCTTCATAGTTCAGTATCATGTCAAATTGATTGATTTACATTATGTGTTCTAAAGGAAGATGCAGAAACCTATCCTCATAAAACAACTATGAAGTGACCTCTCACAAAAGAGAGAAAACACCACATCAATAGGTTCCTATAAATGCTTGTAATAACTAAATCAGCTAACAAGAACCAATGAGAGTGGTTAGCCCTACATTCTGCTAATCATAGCTAGTTAAAAAAAAAAATCTAAGCTCATGCTAAAAATGATCTCCAGTTCTCAACTGCACACCACTTTGCTGGACAACAAAGCTCCACTGAATACATCTGAAGCTTCTTTAAGGTGTTTCATCATACAATATCCATACCCTATTAACTGATTATACAGCTGGTAAGGAGCAAGAAATTAAGAACCTTTCCTGACATTTAGGCTTACTCATCTTTGCGTCTTAATTGAAAGAGAAGTTTTCAGATGTTTCTGACAGACCTGAAGTCACATAGCAGTCATCTGTGTATTCTTCGTAGTGATCACACAGTCAAAGACTAACAACTCCAGCCAAGTTCTGTACCTTCTTACCCCTACAAAACCCCCTGAACATAATAGAGTGCTGTGCAGACTTGAATGTGCTGAAGTGTGGCACAAACAGCAGGGGAGGTCAGAATTACCTAAGTTAATGGGAGAATTATGCAACTTCAATGAGTTGAGTTAAGCATCCTCGATGAATGAAATATTTAGTCCTAGTGGCCACATATAATTTCAGGATTGGCTCAAAAAGAAATACAGTACAGTATTCAGTACACATAATAATTTAATATAGGCCAGCCAGGGTGACACTGGTAAATTATCTTTCTATGAATGATTCCCAAAGCCTAGGCTTAAGTCTATTCTCCAACACAAGAGGGAGCTGAAATATCTTACCAGAAAAATCCAAACCACAAAAATATTGGCAAAAAACAATGCAGCACCCAACAAACCTGGAGTGAGCATGTTCCATTGAAGCCAAGCTGGCTGATGCAGAGTTCCTGACACCCCTCTAAAACACCCTCGTCACTTAGGATAGGGAAGAGGTCTGTAGTGCACATGTAGCAGTGCACCTCAGCTAGCTTGGCACTATCCATGCACCTGTGCTCTTGGCTGTAGGAGAGCATTCTTTTGGAGCCAGGCTATCCTTATGCATTGCAGTGACACCACACGCAAAGCATTTTACAAAGAGCCCAAAGGCACCTAAGCATCTCAGACAGCAGCTATATGTATGTCAGAGCTAGGTGTGTGTCAGGCTAACCCCAATGAACTCGGCTGACTTCACGTGGAAGCCACTCTGCTACCTCACAGCAAGGAGACACTAGTGTTCCATCTGTATGGAGCCAGCTCAGGTCTGCAGGACTGGCATCACAAACTGTCCCAAACAGCTATAAATATATGCATTGTGAACACAAACTGTCATAGAAACAGAACAGCTGAATTTAAGCAGAGCTGTACCTGAAGCAAAACCACCTGGAGCCTAGAAAAACTGTGCAAAAATAATTCTATTCACTACTACCTAATGCAAATATCTTGAGCTTTCACAGAGAAATGAGCCAATCCATTTCATCCTCTGAAGGGAACTGGCAGCAATGACAGCTGAACTGTGGTTGTCCCAATATATAGCACAGGAGACGCAGGTAGGAGAGCCTTTTAATTGGGGACAATTACCATTCTTCAAATTGCCTTCTAAAGTAAGTATGTAATTTAATTTCTATAGATTGCACACTGTGTATACTGACAGTCCTTTTAGCATCTTCCATCCACAATTTGCATTAAGTTTTTAATTATTTAAAACTACCAGAGCAGGGGATGAAGCTCAGGAGACCAGGACTATAGCTATTTATATCTTAGCCAATTTGTAGATATTCAAGCCATTTGGGAATGATCCTGTAAAAGAGACACATAACGTAGACATACTTAAATATTATTGGAAGTATTTGATATGTTAACTAAATAAAGGTATTTGTTAGTTCGCACGGTAACCTGCTGACAAGCTGATGACATTTTTGCAATCTGAACAAATCTGAATCGCACCTCCAAAATCCCCAAATTATTCCAGTGAAGGAGAGAATGCTATCATTGTGGCACTCTGGTGCTAAACAGACACTGGTGTGCCAGTGAGACCATAAAGGTGTTGTGGAAAGAAGTAGGATACATGGTTTCACAGAAGATTTCACCAACTGCTAGCAGTGTCAGCGGGGTAACTATTACTGCAGAGCAGCACCCATTTCTGCTGCCCACAGAGGGTGAGAGATGGAAAAGCCTTTTCACGCCAGTAAATACACTTTGTTTTCTTGTATCTGATACGTAGGCGAGGAGTTCTACACCTGCACGAAAGCCGTGGAATCCACGACCTTGGCTTGCCTCGCTGGCAACTTTCCCTCTGCCTCTTGGTGGTGGTAATCATTCTTTTCTTTAGTCTGTGGAAAGGTGTGAAGACTTCAGGAAAGGTAGAGTTAATATTGTCCTTCTATCTCAACTACATTCTTTGCTTCCTTTATGCCTCCTAATTTTAGAAAGCAAGAGACTAAATCACTGCTTCTGAGAGATCCTCAGGGACCAAACCATGTGAGAGGCCTTCAGATACCTACAGTGAAAATACACATTCCCTTTAATTCATTTGAAATCTTTCCTCCTGTGATGTTCCAATCAGAAGTTTTATTACTATATGGTGTCTAACTCAACCTTAGCAGTCTCATCCAGAAGGTATTTTGAAAGACTATAAATTGCCTTAAATGTGCTTCCTGTTCTTAGCCAAATCTACTAAGATTCCAACAGTTTAAAATGCTTTGGGTTTAGATATAAAATGCCATGACAAGATGAAAGTCATTAGAAATTACTTCAACATACCTCAGAAAACACCTCAACAGACATTCTAGGGTTGACACATTTGAGAGCTTTTTGCTCTTTTCCATGAAAGTATCACCTAATATCAGGCAATGACTATACTTGTTTAGTAAGTAATATGTAGTTGAACAGCTAATAAGCATCTAACACATAACAGTAATTTCTAAGCACTCTTCTGTTAGTCAAAACTATCCTGTATCTGTAAGCATATGTACATAAAAACTCCTGATTTTCCCCAAAACATCCTGTAGAGTTTCTCCATTGAATGGAATGGACAAAATCAAGAGAGGGCTGTACTTTTCACACATTCTAAATTTTCTATAACAGTTGATTAACCTTGGGGATCTCTGTTGTCTGCAGGTTGTTTGGATAACAGCCACTTTGCCTTATGTTGTATTATTTGTCTTGTTAATACATGGAATAACCCTGCCTGGTGCATACAATGGAATAAATGCATACCTGCACATAGATTTCAGAAGATTAAAAGAAGCCACAGTAAGTGTACTCTTCTGCTATCATTCCTGTGATGATATTAAGCCTGCTGGGTTTGTTATTAAAACTGAAATTCAGAGCCACACTTCTGCTTCTGCATAACCACTAGCCCAGTGCGCTGATCATCTACCTTTCCAACACTGTAACAGGACTATCTCAGCCTGAACCCAAACTGTTATCACAGAAACCAACTTAGTGAAAAGTCCTGGCCTACGAAAACCTTGCTAAATCTGCTAAGTCAGGACTAACTCACCTAATCAAATAATGAGATTTTCAGTAGTGCAGTGTTATGCTAATATTGAAAACAATGTATAATGCAGTGTCATTTAACAATGTTGCAAGATATTATTAAATATAGTAACTAATTAAATATATTATTAAATATCTCTATTGGTGGAGTTACCTTGGAATTAAGAATTACTTTATCCATTCTAAAAGCAAGATCTGCAAGTATAGTCACTACATCATGGAATTATCAGCATTTCAGACCTACAAAGAACAAAGACATGACAACTCAAGAGAGATCTTACCACTGTGGTATTTGAAAAATACCATAAATAATTGGTAAGACAGTGGTATCTCTGTGGATGGGTCACAAGGCCACACAAATGTTTACAAAACTGTAAAGTGAAAAAACCATTCTACTAGAAAGAAATGGACTATCTTGAATATTTGCAGCTTTCAGAGATAACTGTAATCTATATATCACTATACATTCCCTATGCATCCTACCTTGAATTTCCTCAATTATTAAAAATACCTTGACTGTTGAAATACAGATTCTAGCAAAATGATCCTTCCTTAAGTTTGTAATATTAAACTTGGAAACAGGATTTTACAGTACTCAATTTTTTTTGAAACTTCAAAAACCGAAGTTACTACCAGAAGTCAGACTCCATCTCACATTATTTTGGAATCAACAAACCAAACTTCAGATATGAGACTTCCATCCAGGTTTGTCACCTAGAAGCCATCTCAGTAAATCACTTTTGTGCATACATATGAATACAAGGACACAAGAGTGAACAAAGGAGGTGCTTAAATTTTTCTTATGGATGTTAAGTGCTGTTTGAAAAAACAAAAAAAAAAAACCAAAAAAAACCCACAAATTGTTATTGACAGTAATGAGGACGCACTAAGGTTTTTTGGAAGAGCAGTGGCAAGGCCCTCTGTTGGTCACTACTGTTTGTGACTTACAACCAGAAGTCTATGGAGCTGTGGCAACTAGGCCTCCATACCTGTCTTCTGCTTTTAGAAGAATATTCTGTGCACTAGTCCTTGGCTTAATATTTCTGTAGTTGCTATTTGGATGAGCCTAAAATTATGTTTCTAAGACCACATTTTTCAGACAACAACAACAAAAAAGTTGCTCTATAATAATAAAATACTCAAGACAAATTATAAGAAGTTGCAGACTGTTTTGTCACATCAGGCTTTCTCATGTTCAGAGGCTGGGATTCCTACTGCTCCTGCAACAAGCTTGTGTTTAATCTTTGTCCTCAGGCTCCAAAGAATAGACTCCTGCTTCAGTTCTACACCAATGCATCCCAAAAATCTTCTGATTTATGTCTCTTCTCCCCATAAATAAAGAATATAACAAATAACTATTTTAAGTTATAAACAGTAATGACCAACAGAGGGCCCTGCCACTGCTCTAAAAAAACACAGCATCCTGATCACTGCCAGGGCCTACCTCATACTGCACAGCAGGTAGCAAGCCCTGAGACACTTCAGTTTTCAGTTCTGAATTCACAGGCTATGACTTTAAAAAGGAAAGAAAGATACTCACTTGGGGATCTCTTAACCAGACCAATGCCTAACTATGATACTTGCTGAAAGTCCAAGAGCTACAAAGCTACAATACTTACATCTCGACTGTACAAAGGGATACATTAAACATCTATGTGAAACAACAACTTAGCTTCTGTTCTGCTAAAAGATCAGAGTTTAACACAGAGTTGAATCAGACATGAGGAACACACTCTTTCATACACCTTCACAAGTTTCCTGAAGATCACATACCATCTGGAGGTGTGCAAAATGTTTCCTCTCCACTAAGAACAGTAATTCTTCAAACCCATGTAAACAAGAAAAAATATACACAAAATTTATAATGGCTTGAACAACTATGGATAAATCTGGAAAAACTGATACTGCCTATTGTAAAATAGTTCTATTTTTCCATCTTCAATGCATGCAAAGACAATACTGTACCATAAAACACATTAGCTCACGCATCAATCAAACCATTCAGCTGAAGTGACCAGAGAACACGGGAAGAAACCGCAGAACAACCAGCCCCACTCTGTTTCACATCCTGCTTTGTTGTAACACAAGCAATATTTCGCAGTTAGTCTTACTTCTAAAGGACTTTTTGTTTTTCCCCTCACCTTGGTCATCTCAATTTGTTTGCTAATCAGATACTATGAGCCAAGACTTACTCAACAGATACTTAAGCACATGTATAACCCCTTTGGTAGGCAGCAGGTACTAGGCTCTTATTCTGCTCAACAGGAATTAAGCATATATTTAACAGTGCTCAGATCCTAAGAAAGGAGAAGTATGAGTATAGCTTCACTAGCTAGACACAGACAAGATAGAGAACCACTAAAATCACCTTACAGTAGCAGCATGGAGATTACCTACATTTTAAGATAAATTTATTTTTTTAAAAATGTCAGGAACTTCATTAATGACACAAATTACAAGAAGTTATAAAACAAGAAAAATTATAGAAAACTTTGCATCCCTCCTTCTGCACTCTCATCCACAGAAACACTCTTCAGAGAGCACAACCCTATTTGATCTCAATCTTCGTGCAGATATAGAAGATTATGGCATAATTTGGTATACAAAATGAATGAGCAAGGAATTAATTTTACAGGATTGTTTTACTATTGATACTGAAAAGCCCTGTATGAACTGCAATTTGAGTGAAAATTGAGCCATGAATCAGTTACAATCATGAAAAAAAAAAAGCTCACTAGCATAAATGTATTCATATAGCATTTTATCTTTTTCCACTAACCCAAATGCAAAAACTTAGCATTAAAATCCCAATACAGACAGAGCTCATAAGCTTAGATCTGTTAAAAAGCTGCTGCTGAATAGATACACTGCATCAGATCTGCAGAGACATAAGGAGATTAAGTACTTTTCATAGTCTTGAGCACGTGGCAGATTTAACATTGAAGGCCACCTTTTGAGAAATGTCGAGTGTTATTCGCTCCATTAGCTTCATTACCCTTGTTGAAGATGTTTAAGTATCTCTGTCTAACAACTGTGTAAGTGAAACCCTCACTAGCGAACACAGGCTATTTTCAGGCTTCTGACTGAGGAAAGCAGTGCTGTGGCACTGCTCCTGACTGCTGCCTGAATACCTTGAATGAGTGGATATTTAGATGAAGGGTCACTTTGAAAATGTTACAGTACTAAAAAGGTGTTTCCTAGTGAACAATCCTTGAAAATACCAAGCTGCATCTAAACTGACATTTAGGGACTATCACAGGAATAATTGTTGTTTGGAAGGTGGCAGATGAACTGCATAGGTCTGTTCACATCAAGTCAGTCATTCTTCAGCTTCTGAAACAAGCAAGCATCGTATAAAGTGCACTAACAGTCCCATGAAAAAAAACTGTCTTTATGGGAAAGAAAATATCCCATTACTCTTGACCCATTAGCTATTTTTAGGTTTCTAGTTGTACATTCCAAACTAACTTGGAACAAAAACTATTACAAGTGTATTTCAGTCACCCAGGAGAAAAATCATGTAATCATTTCAGTACAAAGTAAATGCTCAGAAGTACAGACCCCAGTAGTACACTCCGTTGCTGGTTCAAAGTGTGTGCATGAAGAACTTGCCCATTGCCTTGGCCCTTGGCAGGTTAAGCCATTCCAGACCATGACTATGCTAATGGGAGTGGAAGAATCACTTCCACTCTCATTAAGCATCAACACTAATCCTTTTTCAAAAGCCACATGTTGTGTACACTTCTTGTATATATCTTTTGGACTGAACTGACTCTGATAATGTTGGTGTCATTACACAGGTGTGGATTGATGCAGCTACTCAGATATTTTACTCCTTAGGAGCAGGGTTTGGTGTTTTAATTGCATTTGCCAGTTACAATAAGTTTGACAACAACTGTTACAGGTAAGACAGCCCATTCTTTCATTAGTGCTTCAGAATGCTACTATTTTAATGAAGCTGAATTGAGAACTGTGCTATCTCATTATCTTCAGTCATTTATTAATGATGGTCAGTCTTCTGTAAACATAGCAGCCAACCCAAATCTTGAAACACCATCTTTCTTACTGAAGTTTTAGTAACAGGAACCTGCCAAGATATCTGCTGTACAGCAAAACAGAATGGGATTAGGTTTGGACTTTAGACAGCTGTGTAAACTGTGCTTGTGTTTGCCTTTCAAAAGTACCATTAAGTGCAACAGTGAACACAGGATGAAATCTTACTGGTTCAGGAAGGAAAAGCAGAAAGATTCCAGTTTCCAAAAATGTTTCTGTACTTTGGGATAACATTTCTGATATTTTATGTTGAGCTCAAATGTAGGAATGCACTTTAAATCAAGCCAGTTTGCAAGTGTTTTGCTGAATCACCGCCATGGAAATTCAACCAGAGCTGCTCAAGTTTTGTTAACATTCCATTTTGGAATGAAAACAAGCATCACTTTAATTTTCCCATGAAATATAAATTCAGAAAGAACATGTATTATAAATACATTATGGACTGGAGGATGGGAGGTGGGGATGGGAAGTTAAAGTGGAAAAACTACAAGAAAATATATAGATTTAAACTGCTTTACACAAATTGAAAGCCAAAATAATGGAATACTTTGGATAACTTCAGAAGGCTGTGTAATTAACCCTGAGCAACTACTAGGTGCTGATTATTTTCGGCAGGTAATATTATCAGTTTTGAGAACTCTGCCATAGCAGTCTTTATAAATAATATTTATCATCTCTAGCAAGTAGCTTTGCATTAATTTCAGAGCAGCTCCCTCTATTATCTGTTCACATCAACTGATGAATAGTAAACCTCTGTCAGTTCAGGGTACTCTTGTGTTACAGCCACTTGCTAGGATAATGATGTTACTCTTCAATAACTTAATATTTTATATAGCTTCATGGATTTTTTTTTTTAATAGAACTTGGTCTTAAATCAAAATAGTAGATGGAAGTAGGTCACTTCCTAGCACAGCATGCTGAGCTGATGTTTTGATCATCAGGATAATTGCACATTCAGCATTTTCACAAATTTCTTCCTGTTGCTGTAAGAAAATCCCCATCTAGTTCTTAAAGTGTTCACTTTTTTCTTCACTGGGCTGTTCTCTTTATCATTAGGGATGCCTTGCTGACTAGTACCATTAACTGTGTCACAAGCTTCATCTCAGGATTTGCAATTTTCTCCATACTGGGCTACATGGCTCATGAGCACAAAGTTAAAATCGAGGATGTAGCTACTGAAGGTATGAAGTTTATCTTATATGATGTTATCCTTTTTTGTCCACCATTTATTTGCAAATGTGGTTACAAACAAGCATGTTAATACCTGATGGAAATTACCTGAACTAATTCACTTGGAACTAGAACTCTGCGTGTAAATTCAAGTCTCAACTGTATTGATGCACCTCACTTCTACTGGATTGAAGCTCCCCATCATTTTGCCCCTCACAAGTTTGCCATTTACCACTATATATTATCTTGAAAAAGTATTGCTGTTCAGTGACATAAGTTACCGGTTTGGATGGTTCTGGCAAGCTTAGCCGTGGAGTCCTTTCAATGGTAACAGGTCACTCATTATTTGAGCACTCACCATATCTGAGATTCTCCTGCAAAACACCGGAGCCCACATCCACGTGGTTTCTTTGCAACTGCATCACTGAAAAATAGCTAATAAGGTTGTGAGTCCCCTAAAACATTACTAAAAGTGGGGAAACAATGGGATAGATTTCTCTCTTTTTTTTTTTTTTTTCCAATACAAAACTGTAATGAGTACCTTATTAAAGCATTTTGGATATATTGGTGTAATGCACACTTTGTTTGGACAGCTACTCAGTACGAGGTGGACTGATGTAAAAGTCAATTTAGCTACAACTTATTAAAATAATACTTTTGTGAAGCTAAGAAACATCATTTATTCATACTTTTCTATTTCAGGAGCTGGTTTAGTTTTCATCCTGTATCCAGAGGCAATTTCAACTCTTTCAGGATCTACATTTTGGGCTGTGGTATTCTTCATCATGCTCCTTACTCTTGGTATCGATAGTTCTGTGAGTACTTTTTTTCTTTTAGCCTTGACATTTTCCCTTCACTTATATTCTGAAACCGGACAGGTAAAATCTTAAGCAGAGGATTTATTATACTTCAAATAAACATTCTGTTCATTTCCTAAACCTGTTTTCACCATCACAGCCAACATACCAGTAGTATTATCCATGGCACTATATTTAAAGACTCACAGTATTTAAGAGACATAGGAAAAGACCAGATCTTTTACAAGCCCACAAATAATTACTCTCTGCTACTTTTTTTTGACCTGTCAGAGGGGCTCTTCAGCAACAGTTAATGTTCAATGGTACAATGCCACATTAGTGCTATGAGCTATTGCTACTACAAACCTGCAGTAAGGTTTTGGAACTCTACTTCCAAAACATAAGCCACAGTAAGGCTTTAAGCAGAGTAGTTTCTAGAAGAGATTTGTAAAAGTGCTGAAATTCATTAGTCAGCTCAAGGTAGACAAAGACTAAAGGCAATCTAATATTATCCTGCAAGCAATGATACAGAATTTCTTGTAAATGTGCCCACAATCTAAAACTCACACCGAGTATTTCCATAGAGGTTTCATTTTACTTCAACATCTACTGTACCATGATATTCAGGATCACAGAAACATCAAACCAGGAAATATCACAAAGACCCCTGACAACTTTTGTAAGGCTTCATTCCTGTCAACGAGGCATTAAGTCCTCCTCTTATACTTACCTTAAAGGTTGATTAATTTCTGGGAAAAACAGTCTTTAAGAGACAGTGAACCACAAACAAACATTCACAGTTTTCAGAAGTGTTGGGGTTTCCCAGTACTGTAAACCATAGAATTATCTGTTGTCATCCTGAACGTACAAAGCTGATCCAGGAATTTCTTGCTGGAAATGGCAAATTGCAGCATTTCCATTGCTTACAACTTCAGAAAACTTCATTTATTTTAAAGAACAAGAAGGGAGAAGAACGCATTGACCCGGGGGACAGCAAAGCAAAGAAAAATGAGTTTGCAGCAGGAAGCTTTGATAATCACTGGCGCATACCTGAATGAGACCTTGTGGAGTGAGGTCTGCTCTGTAAATGTCACATTCAGGTCCAAATGTTTCCAAAGTGCCTGGATTTTTGGATTACAGCACAAGTTCAATTAAGTTTGTCTTTAGACACCAAGATCTGGATTCTTATTCAAAAGTTTTAGGCAAAATTATGTCTGAGTTTGTAGCCTGGCTATTTCAACTGTAAAAAAACATGAAGGATGAAAAGGAAAGGTTCTGCACCCTGGAAGGACATGAATGATCAGTAGAAACAGGGCATAATTATGAATTAAACATAGGCTCCAAAATGTTTAGATCCAAAAGAATTAACTTTCCATAAGCATTACATTTAAGGCAATGTAAAGAAATAATCCACTTAGGATATTTTTCATCACTTACCCAAGAAAACTCAGGTTTTTATGATGGTCTTTTCAACTCTCTTCCAACATTGGACTGATCATGCCCTAAAAGGAAAATGTAAATTTTTAAGTCTAAAAAAAAAAAAAAAAAATCAAACAACCCTAAAGCTAAAGAGGAACAATTTTACATGAATATATTTATTCATGCACTGGCACAGAAATACAGACATCTGTACAAAAATGCAAATGTCAAAATGTTTAAGCTAAGAGAAATCTGATCATGCAAGTTTGAGTAAGCAGCAATAAAAAGGACAAAAAACGGAACAATGTTTGCAAACAGTTTTTAGAACATTTATCTAGTGTAGCATAGGGAATTCACAAGGACTGTAAATCATAACACATTAAGAAGTGGTTCTTCATCAAAATAAGACAAGCTGCCTCTTTTCATTTCCACTTTCTTTAAGATCTTGAAGTGCCAAAACAGTAATAACTTCTGCAAATGTCAAATATTAACCCATCTTAACTGAAGGGCACTCACTGATGCCCCCCCTAGACCTTAGAAAATATAAGCCTGCACTAGGTTCTGGGGACATTTTACTTGTGAACATCAGTTAACCTAAATAAAGAATGTACTGCCTAAAATAACTAGGCTTTAGACAGGAATAATTCAAATTCTGAATTCAACAAGAGACATGGGATTCATCCAATTTTTAAAGGGAAAGGACAGCCTATATCAGCACCTGCTAACCAACTGTTGTACTGCACCAAGGACTCCAGGCCTTGCCATGATCTTTCAGCATCAGGGAAAGCATGAAATTCAGCCTCCACAAAATAGTAAATAGATTTATTTGTTATGACAGGATACTAGGATCCATTTTCACAGCTTCTTGGTGGAGGGGGCAGAAAGCTTTTATTGGTGGAAAGAAATTAAAATTAATAACCACCTACATAATCCAGCAGTTTCCATGAAGACCTGGAAAGTAACTTTCCTGTGTTGCAAAATAATGGCTAACCTTCAAGGTTAACTGCTAGAAAACAAAGTAAAATTCTTTCCATCAAGCTGCCTATGTAGTAGCTCTCCTGGGTCTGTAATGACATTTGCCAAACAATTTGGTTAATTGATAGCTCAACAGAATCTTTGTTCAATACATTTTCCCCAGCGGCTTCATATCAGAAATCTCTTAAAGAGTTTGTTAGTTAGGCTACCAACTTTTTCCCCCAAATATTTTAAGATGTGTATTACTTTTTCCCAAGGCAGTGCCTGCTAACTATCCTCATGAGTCAGTAAGGAGTCTGCAAAAAATATGGATAGCAATCCAACAAGCATGGCACTTGATGTTCAGTTGCCTAACTCAGCTCTCTACCATGACAAAGTAAATTATCTCTCAGTACACCTATGATCTGCAGCTGAAATATCAGAAATCATGCAGTGGTTAAGAATTAATTATACTGCTACTTTATGTTCTTTGGTCAGTGTTTAACCAGACCTCTTGCCTTCCCTTTCTCAGATGGGAGGAATGGAGGCTGTCATCACCGGCTTGGCAGATGACTTCCAAATTCTGAAGCAGCATAGAAAGCTCTTCACCTTTGGTGTTTCTTTTGGCACTTTCCTACTTGCCCTTTTCTGCATCACCAATGTAAGTGCAACAAACATTTCCATCAACAAGCTATTCAGTTAACCTCATCACAAATCTAAATAAGCTCAAAGTGACACTTGTTGTTACACGTTTCAGTTCTTATGTAACTTTATGGTCAAAACATTACTTTTAGTCTTATCTACATGAGGCTACTGTGGTTTTTTTGCACAGGATCACTAGCTATCGAGCAAATCTATAGGCCTGTGTTCCAAAGAACTATCTGAGCTATTGCTGATTTGATTTGGTTTTATGTGTTTTTTATTTTTTTTTTTAAACCACTTAAAACAGGAAGGTGCTGAGTACTTACTCCTACACATCTTATTATTCTGAAGAACTAAGAATTTCAAGTGTCCAGATCCTTAGTCATCTTGCTATTCTCCTCTTGAGCAAATAATGAGCACTCACTTCCCGTGAAAGGAGTTCAGAGTAATGATCTCCTCTCCCTTATGGTTTCCTAATGTTCCTTCATGAACCTAGATCTTATCTTTTAGTCATAAAACATCATAGAAAACACACATATCTTATCCTGAACATCTAATAACCTCTATTTATCACTACTATCATCCAGAATGATCTGCCTCACGAGGCTTTTGACAACTAATTAAAGGATAAGAATTACAGAGTACTGGCCTGGACACAACTATGATTTTTTTTTTTTTTCAAGAGAGGAAAAAAAAATTATTAAAAAGCCCAGTTAAAAAAGATGCCAAAATTGTCAGAAAACAACTGACACTTGAGGTCACCATTATGAAAGCAGATGTGCTGAATCTCTCCTTCCCTAAATCTCTCATTCCCTACTAGAATATCCCAATATTTTTCCTCTAGCTTCCTCAAACTAGAAAACATTTGAGACACTAAAAATAGATATCTCAATTTAAATATCTGTCCTTTTATTATGATTCTATCTCATTTGGTATCTAAGGAACTGAACATCTTTCTTCATTATTCTAAGTTTCAAATGCAATAAAACTTCCTGAAGTATGCAATCAAAAGAAACTCAGTGGTTAAGAACCTGAACAGCTGTCAGTGGGTGCAATTCCACTGTCTTCAAGTAAGTTAACGCTTTTAAATAATGGCACCTGCTTAGACTTAAGATCACCCCTCCAGCTGGAATGCAAAACACTGCCCAGACTTGTCCAAATATACTGATCTGCATAACTGAAGAAGAACATTTCTGATGCATACAAAATAAAATTAACCCCCCTTGCATTAAACTAATCTGCTTGAGTTTGTTTTCAACACATTTCATTACAAAACCATATTTACCATTCATAGTGATGGAATTCATTCAGAGCAAGTGTAAGAGCAAAAACAAGAGGTCAAACTCCAGTGTCATTCAATAAGCAACATTTTCTTTCAGATACAACAACCAAAGTTCATTTAGTTTCCATACAAGACCCCAGAGAATTCAAAACCCAGACAAGGCCTAAGCAGTGTTCTCTCTGTTTTTGTAAATATGCACAGCTGTTTCATAAACCACCTTTTTTGTAAAAAAGAAAAAAGAAAAAAAAAAGTATGCAGAGATTAAAATCACCTGGAAATCTCAAAGGCACATAAACTGCTGTTAGAAACAGTTTCTCTCATTCAGAAAAAGTTTAGTCATAAAAGAAGATTTAAACAAAAATCTGCTGCAACTGCAAACATTTCAGTTGCTTACATGTGGCAGAATGTCCTGAAACACTTGATTCAGCATCATTTTGAAACACATAAACATACCCATAGTCTTCTATTCCTCATTAAGCCCAAACTAAATAAAATGAAAGGTAGTTTACACAAATTCATGCCACTTTGTAAAATGAGTCCAAAAACAGTTAAATTGCAACTAAAAAAAATTAAAATTTTTAATGAACGAATAAAGCAAGACTTTAATAACAGCATTTTCAGTTCTGAGGCCTGAACCACTGGAATACAGAAACATGTTATGAAGGAAGATGACCTCATTCGCTTCCTCCACTGAGAAAAGTTTGCTAATACCAGAGCCAAGAAATGGAGTGGAGCTGCTTCCATACTGGGCTGGTAACAGACTTCACATGGAACTGCTCCCTTTGCAGGAACACTAGGAAGGAGAGATGCAGGCAGCCTGGGAAAAGGCAACACAGATTCACTGGACTACAGAATGACTCTCAGGAACAGACAGAGTGATAATGGCTTGTGGAAACTCTCATAGTGCATAATTCCTGACTGTAATAAAGGTCTTCCTAAATTAAGTGCTTTAGACAGGCCCTGTCCTACAAACCGCTGACCATTTTCCCAAACAGGTACTGCCTTCAACTTTCACGGAGTGCCAAGAGCACTCATTAATCATGCTAAGTTGAGGCTTCTTTTTCTCACTTAGAAGAGGACACAAGTGAAAGGAAGTCACTTCAGAAGAGATGAAAGATATGCATGAGCTCTATATTAAGATACTTAGTTTAAGATAACATTTCAAGTGAAGCAGATTCTTATTAACTAGATACTAAATTACTAAGGTGATTCTGTTCCTAACTGTTCATCTTTTAATCCCTCAACGCTAGGGTGGAATTTATGTGCTCACACTGCTGGACACATTTGCAGCTGGAACTTCAATATTGTTTGCAGTTCTAATGGAAGCAATTGGAGTTTCCTGGTTTTATGGTAAGCACTTCATTTTGCACCTAAAAATTAAAATATGAAAATCTAACAAATTTAATTTTCTAAAATTCCAAGTGCTTATGACAAGATTACATGTTGATTTACAGAAAAACAGTACACCTTTGTATACATGAAACTACAAGTCAGGTTTCATACGCAGTGTTAGTAAAAGTATAAGGACCTCAAAAAGAATATCTCATTTTCTCCAAATCATAGAATCATAGAAATGTCAGGGCTGGAAAGGACCTCAAGGATCACCTAGTTTCAAATCCCCTGTCATAGGCAGGGACACCTAACACTAGGTCAGGTTGCTCAGAGCCCCATCAATCCTGGTCTTAAAGACCAAAGACCTTAGACAAATAAACAAAACAATAGGACATTTTTTATCTCAGGTCTTTTACAAGTCACCTCACTGCAACAGTTCAAATTATCTGCTATATCTCAAGTTTCTTAAGTGCTTGGGGTTTCCCCTTGATTTTCTTAATTCTCACACATCATACTTTCTGGAAGGTCACATCTCTCATTACTACCACATTTCAATGTCATAGCAGCCTGCAAATATCCTTCCCATTCAAGTCTGTATTGAACTGGTGGCTTGATTCCCAGGTTATTCTTCCCCAGAAATTCACCTTCTTTTCTAATCACTGTTTATAATTAACGTGCAATTCAGAAGGCTCCTAGACATCATCATTCTTACTGCCATTTACCTGCAGCAATCACTTATTTATCTATCTGTCCTTTGTCACCATCATCTTCTAGTCAAACTCTCTCTTGAAGTTAAAAACTGTTGATGACCAATGAGGTGAAGGAATGGTGTTAATCTATAAAGCTGTTCAATCTACTAAAGAAACAGTTTTAGCTTTAATGTACACATGCTGTCACCTGACATCAGCATGGAGCTAGCAGCTCATATGCTGTTCTCTCTCAAAATAGTAGAGGTGCTAGATTTTACAAACAAGTGCCTTTAACTCCTGTAAAAAAAGTGAATGCAGAAGAGTGATCATAGCTTAGCTTGGAAACAGATGGAGTGTTAAGAATCTATATTAATTTTGATAACCAGGAAAAGATTGCTAACACTAAATCTCACCAGAAAACTTATTTACAATGTTCAAAATGCACGTTTTGGATACTTATACATACAGGGAACAGGCAACCTAGAACACTTAAAGAAATAACTAGCAAATACAAGCATTAAACTTAAAATAGGAAAGACGTTCTTAGTTTCAATTATACTATTTGCCCACTAGGGAACTCGAGAGGCTCCTTTCTGCTACTAAAGCAGAAGGCACAATAGAATCTAGTTTCAGAATGTCTTGTAAAGAGGCAGTATCCAAACACTTGAAAGGAGTTCTATTGGTGTCTTGAAAGTTGTTGCAAGCTAAGGAGAGCGTAATGTGGCAGGGCAGAGGAGGCAAAGCAAAGGTGAAAGCAAAAGCAGCACAGGTATGTGGCAAAAGCCTATTTTATTGTTTGCTCGAATGTAATTCCCACCTCGGCCACAGAGAGTCACCAATCACAATGGCACCCTGCCAAACCTGACCATATTAGGTGAAGTCAGGAGTTTGCATTCCTGTATTTGGGATGAAAAAGTCCGGACCCTCAAAGTGGATGTCTGCAAGCGTTTTGTCTTCTCCCTGAACTCTGCTTCCCACTCCCAGCAGAGGGAAGACAGACCACGGGATCATGCCTGGGCAAGCCAGGATATGTATCTTCCACATGTTATCCCCAAATTATCCTCTGCTGCTACGAAAAGAGGATTTACTGCACTTGACAATAGCTAGGATTCATACATCATTCACACACTAAGTCAAGGTTAGTCAAATTTTATTTGTTTTAACTTATGCCCTTATTCATCTTTTCCTTTCTCCTCCCTGCCTCCCCATAACCAAGAAAATATCCACTTATTTGTCTTAGCAGCTGACAGATGTTTTTACAACATGACCTGCTGCTTTATAAAGAACTTATTACAGCCCAGGGGTACTATTTAAACTGATTAAATCTGACATGGTCTTGTCTACATCTTTTTTTCTGATAGACCTCACTTGCCTTAATGACCCAGACAAATATTAAGCCAGCCTGAAGGCAAGCACTGACATTTTGGCACAGACCAAAACCATGGACATTTAGTCAAAATTGCATGTGTGACCAGTTCCTATGAAGCCTCTTCTTGCAAATGCCAGCTGTATGTGTAAGATTGAGTTTGGTTTACTGTACAGATGTATTTCAGTTATAACTGCCAGCTTGTTACCATTCCTCCTCTTTTACAAACCTACTATCATTGCTCTGATGAACATTCTAAGAAAAGCCAGTCACAGCCAAATTGCTCTTTGATTTCATTTGCAGAAAAAAAAAAAAAAAAATCTGCTCAGATTTTACTGTGAAATCCCTCTGAATGACCAGAATAAGCTCAGACACGATGATGACTGAGCCAGCAATGATCTTCATCCTCACCCACAACTGTACTGTTTTCATTTACTTAAATATTTTTTTCAAAAAATCTATACTGAAATTTCAGGCTCAAACGTTTGATTTTACACATGCTCTGAGAAGAAAGCCTACCAGGAAGTTATTAAGAGTCAGGCTTTTCACTGAGGTGCACAGTGGGAGAAAAGGAGATTGTTATCAAAGTGAAGGGAGGAAAATAAATTTTTCTATTATGAGTATGATTTCACCTAGGAACAGTTTGCCTAGAGAGTACCTGATGACTCTCTTCTTGGAGGTTTTCAACACCCAACTGAACAAAGCCAAGAGAAAGTGTTCTGAATTGTGCTGATCTTGATTTGAGCAAGAACCTGAAGTAGACATCTCCCAAGATCCCCTCCAAGAGGAATTTTTTGACAGTTCTATGATTTACTGTAATTCACAAGGGTCAAAATACAGGATGAATCAATGAAGCAGTTTCACTACAGCTGTTCATCTGCATCCACACTGTGAGCTCAAAATGCTGCATGTCCACACAAGTAAAACTCAATATGGGAGAAAAAACAATGCAGCAATATTCATAGGGAAAGGTAGTTATGTGCAAACAGCTTCCAAGATTCAGCCAGTATATCTTTTTACTTATTGCTATGTTATTTCAATGTAGTAATTTGGAGGAGTTGAGATTAATTTATATGATATGTGTGGCATTAAAGACATAATTACTAACTTTTACTTTCCAAATTAAAATAAAATTCCAAGAATATAAAAAAAAAAGCAAACATGCTAATTAAACAAGACAGGAGGAGAAAGCAACATGTACAGAGATTGGTTGTAGGGGTCCAAATGATTGTTGATGCTATAACACTACTGTGCCCACAAATTATTTAGCTACGGCCACTAAGCTGTTTCATCTCACCCCAGGGCTTCTGTGCATATGAATAGTTCTGAAGCCATTGCTTTAGCCTATAGAGCAAAGTGACTTACAAAGTCCTAGCAGGCAGCAGGTGCAAAAGGTACTAGTAACATGCAGACTTTCATTCTACCTGAACTCTGATCTCTGCATCACTCAGATGAAATGTCCCCATGTAAAGAGGGTAAGTCACATTTATAGCCAAATCTACTCTTCATTTTCCTCTTCTCCTTTTTTTGCATATTCCCTTGACAACACAATGTTATGCACATAGAGAACAAGCCAATTTTTTTGTGCCACTTAAGAGACCAACTGCAGTGGTGACGCTCTCAGATAGATACAGTCTTTATTATTTCATTGTTACACTGACATTTTCTTCAGGGTTAGTTTGTTTAACCAGGACCCAATCATAAATTTTAATTATCACTTACTACTTCTTCAGTGGAAAAGCAAGGAGATCATTTCCATATTCAACACTAAGTCTCCAGCAAGTAATCTGCTGTTTTGTCTGTAGTACAGCAGTTGCTTCCGGTAACTAAGAGTCGCCCATGCTTTCAGTTTATCCTACAGATAAACACCAAAAACTAGGTGAATGCTTTCAAGAAAAACACAAACCCTGTAGGTGTTATCATATTTAGCTATAGCTATGTTCTGCTTTACAGGTCAATTCTTAGAACAGTTAGTTGAAGACATAGTGTAGAAAGTGCATGCTGTTGCAAAAGCAGTGTGAGAATGTGTCCTACTCATTCCCCTTTTCAGCAGAAACTGAGCACCAAGCACTATTTGAGCTCTGGGTATGTTTGCAAGGAAATCTATAAATATTTTTTTTAAAAGATACCTAGCCCTGTCTTTGACCTTCTACATTGATAAATTTCACTCAGAATTCATAGCAGTGGAAATTCAGTCACTTTAAAGTTCACAGAAAGCACTGCAAACAGAATTAGATTAAATTGAAGGAGCATTTGCAGATGCTTTTGGCTATATTTCTTCACCTGTAGATAATACCAAGGGATGGAAATCCAAGGGAAGCTTACTCTCAAATGTACAAACCTTGTAAATACATTACATCCGGTCTGCATGCAAAAGACTAACTCAAACTGTACATTAAATACACCAAATAAATCCTATTGATCTGATCCACATGAAGAGAAACAATTATCATGCTAAATTATACAACCTCTTTAACAAACAGTAATGAAAAAAAAGGCATTACTGCTATTTACCTAATGGTGTTCAGGATTGAAAGTAAACTTCCTCAACATATCAAGTATAATAAATTACAAACTAGTAGTCTGATATGACAGACTGCACAGAGAGAACTACTCTGTGAGCCAGTGCCTCTAAGGAATATACTCAGATATGAATTTAACTTTGTTATCAGTAAGCAGTCTATGTGAGCAAAGGTTCTGCATTTTTCTTCAGTGTACCCATAGTAATATTAATTATGTTACAGTAGCCCACAACTATTAAAAAACAAACAAACACACAAATATCTCATTCACAAGTTAAATTCTAGGTTATTGTAACACGCCCCTTTTGGATGCTATTTGCAATAGGCCCTAAGTGCTTGTGGGCATTTAAGTTTTATGTACAGTGATGTCAGACATGCCATTGTTATTTCATGCCTTCTGATTTGGGTAATCACTCATGTCTGAAAAAGATGTTTCAGGGTGTGTCAGCCATCTCCTCAGACTAGCATAAATCCAAATTGATATTCACATCCCTTCTAGGTGTAGACAGATTCAGTGAAGATATCCAACAAATGATGGGCTTCAAGCCAGGCCTCTACTGGAGATTGTGCTGGAAATTTGTTAGCCCCGCTTTTTTATTGGTAAGTGTGGATAATTATTTTAGTGTGAAAAGAATGCTAGTATGTCCTACAATACCCCTTGCTACGCTAGATATTGTCAGGATGAACAGAAAATGTTCCAACATAATTCTTTTCTCTCCTCAATCACACAGATTATATTTTGTAGAACACAGGTCAGTTCTGAAAGAGAAACAGATTGTGCTTGTGGTCATCTTGTGTTCCTTCCCCTTAGCAGGATTTAAATAAAGCAACTTTTCTTAAGGATGCTGGACACTTGAACTCTGTGCCCCCAGCATCCATGTGTATTAAACACAAATAGTTCTGTTGGGAAAATAAGCTACCCAGGGATAAAGGGTTGTGTTAGCAAGAATTTTTTTTCTGTTGGAGGATACTGAGATCCCTGAATTGTGGAATGACATCTTAGGAAAAACAATATCCAACTATACCCAGTTATAAGCTCTGTAAAACACTGAAGAGATGTATTAAATACACCTTCTGAGATACCTGGTGTAAAAAAACAAGTGCTTCATTTAATTTGGGGGAAAAAAATCCCTAAGCATGAGTTGGGTTGCTTTGTGTAAAGGTTAGATTCAGAACGAAACTAGTTTTATATTGAGATCTTTTCCTATGCATATTTGTAAATCAAAAGGTCAGGATGAAAAATATGGAAATTTGATTCCACTATGATTTTAGGAGACCCTTAAAGCTGTGCATTCTTAAGGCACTGTTGGTATTCCAAAGGTACATTGGCTAGGCTTTTATGACAGCTTTAGGGTCAACTTACTATTTTAACATCAAAGTTTCTGGCCTCAACTTATGAGAAAACATTTACCAAAAGTATTATTCGCCCTTTTAAACTTTTCTATAAGAAAGCCTGTATGAAACTATAATCCGCAGCCCTTCACACAGGCTGACTCAACTGGACTGATAAAATGCTGCACCAAGCACCTTAGGTTTCGCACACCAGGAGACTTGAAAATTTACATTTTAGAAAGAGTTCCATGAAACTAGCTAGCAACTGCTGGAATGACTGTCATTCTAACCTTCAGATAGCTTCAGGTAGGATATCTAGGTAACGAATATTTGGCCATCACAATGAACATATTTTTTTCCAACTGCAAGTGCTAAAACCTGCAACACAACAATGCAATTACTGGACACTAATTAATTTTAAACCACATGCGAATGATACCACACTGCATAGGGGACAATTGGCAGTTTCATTAAGGCTGTACATTTACACAGTTTTCTAAAAAGCAGTAGGGACATTACAATCTTAGAATCACAGAATTATTTTGTTTGGCAAAAACCTTTAAGATCATCAAGTCCAAACATTACTCTGTCCATAACTCTGTCAAGGCTGGGACCAACCCATGTGCCTCAGCACCCCTCTTCTTTGTCCTTCAAATGTTTTCGGGAAAAGTAAATATAATTTACCTTCTTAAAGTCTGTCTTCTGAGTTCGTTATTCAGCATAGTAAGAAAATAAAACTAATTAAATTGACCAATGTAGTATAACATGAATTTATAAGTACAAACTATAAAGACAGTCACTATCAATATTAGCCTCCATAATTAAAAACTGCAAATTCTAGAAATTTGGTCACTTGATGTAAGAACCAGCATTTTTACTTCCACCTGTATGAAGGACAAACTGCCTCACCAGACCATAGCATAGTAAATGCAAATGAAAGAAAAAAAAAAAAAAAACCACCAACAGACATCACTTCCTTGAGATAGGATATAGTTTTTGATAACTCGGAAAAGACTGTAAAATTGTCAGTATAGTTTTTGCTTCAACAATCCCATGTGTGCTTACTACAAAGTGGCCCCTGTTTGGGACTTAATCATGTATTATAGACATTATTAGTGATAAATAACTATTCTCTAAAAGGAAAAGTTAAGTTGGAGATGGTCAGGTATCTGATATTAGGAAATATCATCTCCATATTATCTGAATCTATGTACATCATTCCAAGAGAAATCTCAATATGGAACTGGTATTTTCTAATGAGATTTCACACTATTTGCTTCCTTGAACCCACTCCAGTACTCTCCTTGCATAGTCTTTGAAATTGTATGATTAAAATGTTCTCATTTGAAATACTTATATGGACAGAACGTAGAGGCCTAGAGAGCCAAATTAAGGAGCTGTGCATATTACACAAATCATATGTATTAGACAGGAGGGAAATGAGGTTTCCTTCTTGTGCATTCCTTCTTGCATCTAGTACTGGACAAGGTAACAGCAGCAGACAAAACCCAACTTTGTTTTTCAAGCCTTAAGGCTGCATGACCTTTTCTCAGTAAATTCAAGACACTGGAGTCTGTGTTATGCCTCTCACTGAAAAATGGGTACAAAACTTCTAAATAAAGACTTCTGCCTCTTAGAAATAAAGAAGGGAAAAACAATGGAACCTGCAGAAGTTTTTGTGGAATACAGTATCTCTTTTTTTTATCTGTAACATTAGTCTCAATTATGCAGTACCAGACAACAGCTTGATCTTCCTACTAAAATTTAAAATAGTCTGAGTCCAGAGTAGCTAAAATGAACTGTTAATACTAGTAAATGCATCAAGAGCTACATCAAGTCAAACAGTAAGAGGCACAAAGTAAATAGGACAAAGGTAAACGGTAGAGCTAAGTTGAAATATACCTTAGGGTGGCTCCTAGCTTAAATGATCACAGGAAATTTGTTTTCCATTAAGTATCTCAATCTCAAAAGTGTGATTCTTTTTCTTCTTTCTTCCCTAGTTTGTAGTGATAGTCAGCATAATAAACTTCAAACCTCTGACCTATGATGACTACACCTTCCCTCTCTGGGCAAACCGCATTGGCTGGGGAATAGCATTGTCTTCAATGATACTTGTGCCTGCCTATATTATCTATAAATTTATGAATGCACATGGGACCTTTAAAGAAGTAAGTAGAATGCTAACAAAATATCATGAAATGTTGTTATGAAATGAAATGGCTAGGTCTAGAGTTGGCAGTTTGTTTCTCTTATTACTTCCAAGGGACCTTTCAGATTCAATTGTCAAATGGATTGGAGTTTCGATGCAGGATGTTTGATGCAGCTGTTTGAGTTTCTAGACAGGAATTAGCTCTCCAGGCAGCACTACAATAATTCTGAAAAATTATTATTGATGCATGTAATTAACCCAGTTGGTAAGATTCTATTACCCTTAGTTAAAAAAACCCAAACAAACAAAACCAAAAAACAACCCATATAAATTAGTGCATCTTCATATTCAGCTCTGAGCTATGGTCTTCACTCACTTCTTTATAAAAAGAGTTTGGTCCAAGGTGTACTTTATCACTTTATACTGGAATGTTGTAAGCAGTTAAACATGCAAAGTTAATTCAGACCACTCCTATCTTAGCGTTATGAGAGTCTCTAAGCGTATAACCATGTGCTGGGAGGGGAGATGTGCTCCCAGAGTGGCCCTGTGTTCAGAAGGGCCTTTGTTCATTTAATAATCACCCAGCAAGGACAGAAGAAATGCCTTACTGGGTCACAGCAATAGATCCATTTAGCCCACTATTCTATCTTTAACAGCAGCCACTTCATATTTGATTTTCTCTGTCAAGTATGTATCTTTATCCCCTATTTATTGGAATTATTTCAAATTTCTGCCAAGGCTAGAATCACTGTTTTCTATTGTGCTCAGCACAGATACCCAGAATGTTTGAAGAACCTTAATATTCAAGATAGATCAAGGTACAAAACCAGTCCAGAAACCAAGAAAATTCTGATACAGGCGCTGCTTATGGTCTCATCTAGCCTACTGGTTTTTAACTACTTCAGTAAAAAGAAAGGAAAAAAAAAATCACTGCAAATCTGGTCTGCAGAAATTGAGGGACAATCATATTGTGCCTTTCTTACTCTAACAATTTGCTTAACAGTAAGAAAATTCACAACTAACCAAAATCTACATGATGATACAGCATAGAGTAGGCAAGACAGAGGAGATGGGAAATAGGTCAGTAACTCCTTTCTCTCCCACTGGGACCAGGCAACCCCATTTCAAAACTCAGAGTAAAGGGCACATTTAGAGGACGTAATGCCTGTGATACCCACTTGTTCCTGATGTTCTGCTCCATATGCACTTGATGAATATTTGGATTTAGTATTTGCATACACTTTCTACTGTTACTTCTAATATACCAAGGGGCATATATTAAGCTTGTTCTCTGCAGAACTAAGTTAAAGGTGCATAATGCAGGGATATCAAAGATTTAAGTTACTGATTTAAATAAAGTTCATGTTATTTTCCCCATTATAGATTGGGGATTACAGACAATCTCATTTCACGTGGCTGACTTTTTCTTCTTCTCCCCATTTGGTTTAGAGACTAGCATACTGCATCACACCTGAAAATGAACACCAACTTGTGGCCCAAGGAAATGTCAGGCAATTTAAGGTTTGTGCTCCTTTCACCATGCTTCCTCTCCCAATACCAACTCTCTCTCTGTCTTCAGTAAAACCACAGGTTTGCTCCTGACTGTGAATACCTTTGCACATCTGCGGTTCTTTTTTTCCGCCGGGATGACAAGGTGCAGGAAGCTCAGTACCACATGCTCCAAGTCTGTTGGAAAGCTTTAGGCACCTTCTTTCTTTGACTAAGCAAACCCCACAATTTGACAGATCACCTGAACACAGTATTTTAGGTTGTATCCAAATACAGTGAGATGTCACCAAGAGATGAAGGTATTTCCAAACTATCATGTGCATGCATGTAGGTCAGAGCCTCTCCCTCATTCATTGCACAGAAATTTGAAGCTGTTTTTCCTAAACTCCAGCTATGTACCACAACACATAGTAAGCAGCAAAACAAATATCCAGTGTCAGAGCTTGGACATTACAGCCATGATGAAATATGTTAGGTTATGAGGGATAGGCTTTCCCCACAGGCCTACAGTTGACTAAAAACACTGCTGGAGACTTCTTAAGCAGCTATGAAAGACAAGCTACAGGTTTCCAAATACTGCTTTCCTTTTAGCAAATAAAATGAGCTTAGTGAAATGAGGTCCTTTTTGTAGAAGATAAAAAGGATGCAAATACAGAGCTTGTTACACTTAGCATTCATCTAGACTGTTTTCTGCCTTCAAAGTTGAAAGCAACTACAATTATGCACATCACCTCCAAACATGACCCAGATTTTATAGTGGCGGTTTGTATTGAAAAAGTAAGTTTGCTTATTCCAAAAAAAAAAAGCTGTTTGAAATATAAGTTTGATTTTTCAAGGAAATAATCAAACTGTAGATTTATGGGATGCAGAATGCAAGCAGGAAGAAAAGGCTTCCTGTTCTCATGACTGCAATCTATTTGATGTGGCCAAGAACATGTAGTAGAACAGAACCTCTTCCTGCCTGCTCTTTCCCCTATTCCTGTCCTCAGTTGTCTGTAGGTATAACATTCCAGCTCTAAGTAATAACTTGGTTGTTCCAGAGACAGATGTTCTGTGCATACAGGCTATAAATAGCTATTGCTGCACAGCACTGATCTTCTGACCTCAAGTCTGCAATGCCAAAATTGAAGCAAATTGACTTCCTTTAAATTAGAAAAGATAGTAAACAGAACTAAGTTCCTAGTGATACTTCAAACCATGCCAAACACTGGGATATATTAATTTGTTTCTGTCTTCAACAAACACCTAAAGGACACCATTTTTATTGCTGATGCACAGTTAGGTCTTTGTTCACAATGTTTAAGTTTCTAAATAAAGTATTAGCTACCTTAACCTAACAAGTACAAAAGTTTTCCATTCATACATGGTCAGCAGTTTAAAACTTGTAAAATTCAAATGAAAGCTGACTCAATAGGTTTTGTATTCAGCACATTTCTCACTGTGAACTGGAAACCCCAGAAATTTAGTTACAATCCACTATTTGTAACTCTGATTTTGTCAACCAATGTATTTAATACATCTCTTACTACCATAACTTGAATCAATAATGTTATTAAGCAGCTACTTCTGTTCCCTTACAGCTTCAGCACTGGCTAACAATATGACAACTGACAGCCTGAGGAAAAAGCCAATACTTTAAGCTCAACTGAGAATACAGAAAGTTCAAAGCTCCCTCAATTATGCTTGGACCAGGCTGGCTCAGAGCTTACCTACAGACTCTTTTGAGGGAAGACATCTGCTCTCTGTTCTCAATGCCTCCCTTCTGTTCTGGCTTCAAACAATCTTTAAAGACTCCATTTAATTTTTCATATATCTTTTGGTGCCATGCGATCCCTACATTGACCAAAACTTGTGAGTTTTGCTATTGGCAGAAGTGGAGGAGGGGGGAGCAGAGAAAAAAAATGCAATCAACATAAGTTAAATGCTCTTTTGTTGTGAAGAAGTGAATTAAACTTTTCTGACAGTAATAATTACTTCAGATATTCATGCCATGACCTATTTTAAACCAATGACACCAAAACATTCTTAGAAGTAAGGAAAGAGTACATCTCAATAGTGAGAAAAGAGCAATCTTAGCTGTGTACTAATATCATTAGCTTCTTGCCATACTATCCTTTGGGATATGAGTTTGCATTCTTCTGAAGTGAAGACTGAGTGCTTAATTTTCAGTAGTTTATTAGTTTCTTCTCTTGCTGAAGAAGGTTGTCTTTGCTGTATGTGCCCATGCTATTCTCTGCCCAGTGTAATTGCACAAGCTGAAAAACAGCAGGAGCAGAATTCCTGCCACAGCTGTTAAGTACAAGATACGGTTTAATACCATACTGTGCTTAGTGAAAAATGCATTCTCTTACATCAACATTTGAAATGGCTTTATCATGTAATCCATGGTCCAAAGATGTTTTCACCTAAGTATGAAAGTTACTGGCAGGTAGACAGACTCATCTTTTGTTACAGGTTGTTTCAAGTAAAGAATGTAAAATACTTAGGAAGAAGGAACATTTTTTTTTCATAACATAATCTACCCAGAGGCACCAAAATGTGAAAACTCTGGCTTTATTCTCCTGCTGTGAACATGCTACTACTATAATTTAACATGGATTCACCTACCAAAACATAGTAGGATTATGCTGAATAAATTAGAAGGGTATTTCAGGCATACTCCGCTCTTTAAGCCTATTCCAGCTCTTCTCTCTGGCAGTATTATGCAATGTAGAAGATAGAGAACAAACTCTGCATTTGGGTGCTGTTCATATTCCATGGTCACTTAACACTGTAGTATCTTCCCAGTGATCACATTTGATAAAGTTTTGAGTTATTTCTTATACTTCTTTATCACTAGATCTACAGTAACTTTCAGAAGCAGTAGCTTCTCTGCTGAATCCAGTCCAAGGTCTGCTTCCGGACCTAGGAACATGTATGCCTGTATACATTCAATTCAACTTGTAATTTAAATGTAAGTAGTGCTTCCTCTGTTGTTCTTTTTTTGTTTGGTTGGTTTGGTTTGTTTTATCTCAAAGGTTGGGGGGTTATTTATAAAACAACTTCTGTTCAGTATTTTTATTTTCCTCTTTTGAAGTAGCCCAGTTTAGAAGCCCCAGGTGATTTTGGCCTTTTGCACTTAACAACAGAAGAACAGAAAGGAAATTTCTCTCTCCATTCATCCATTTCCTCAAATATTAATCAATACTTTGGAACATATCAAGTATTGTTCTTCTCTTAAAAAGAATCTGTTACAAACAGCAGCTTTAATTAAACAGAGGTTTAAACCCAAACCTATTTTTTTATTACTATAAAGGAAGTAATATTTTCTGGCCCAGATGATGGTCACTTTGTTGTTAAAAATATTTCAATAATAAAATAATTTAATAGTTAATCCCATTTTTATTGTTTGCTGAACTATATAAGAATATTTTAATTGTTACAAAGTTTATTTTCAATAATACATCTACTACAATCACTAGCTTGGCATGGCATAAAAACCTCTTAGCATACATATAATTATCATGTTTTGAAACTCATTGAGGCTTTTTAATGTGGAAGTTTGACAACTTGTCCCGTTATGTGGCTTGCTCATGATTGGAAATGCTAACAACCTGCACAAATGTTCGCTTAGGACATACTCCATCTCCACCAGCCATATCACAAAATCCACGCTGGAAAAATTCCATTTCATCACCACTCCACTCTGAAACAGGAGCAAAACTATCTTAAGATGGGAATGAAATCAGCTTTACCACCATGCTAGGGTCTGACTGCATTTCTCATAACTACTACCAAGGCAATTACCTACTGCATTATTTTTATTTCCATTGCCATATCACTTCTTTGGTTTAGTGTAGTATTTATAGCTCAGGACTCCATCACACTATTGCCATCTTATTTTGAGGTTTTATAGACAGACAACTTGTAATCTATACAGGATACCACAGATGAATCAAAGAAAACAAGCATCTTACTACCACGAATAGTCCAAATGAAAAAGAAAGGTAATAAACATTGCCTGACTGCACAGCTAGGCTTTAAGTTCAGGATGCTTCCCAGAACCCTCCCTCAAAATACCAGGACCTCTGTCCCAGAGATGAACAATAACTCAGTTCTCCATAGAATAAGATACTCAACTACCTCATGCCTCTTGGACAATAGATGATACCATTAACACAAACTAGCATCCATTCAAACAACAAATAACTTTGTAAAACCCAGGTTATATTCTTTGCTTCCACTGAGCGATATGCCACAGGTAGTCCAACAAGAAGCCACAGGTCTGGCACCGAACTCCTCTTAGGCACCTGCTTTGAGCTCCCAAACACATTTTCAATGTGGAAAATATCAGCCACCACATCTCTCTTCAGCTGAGGTCCTTATTACCCATCTATTTTAACTGCAAGTCTTCCTCTAACTCAGTCTTGAATTTTCAGTCAAGCAGCTCACACTTTCCCTCAGCTATGCCTACTGTGGAAACAGACCCGCTCTGGGGAATGGTGCTCTCCCAGATATCCCTGTGGGACAAGAGTATGCAGGCAGAGTAGATAGTCCACTTCCAATAGAATAACATTTTTTTAAATACAAGTTTATTCAAGATGCAGTACCATTTGCTTGTTAATTATGTTGGATGTTTTAAGCAACAAGCAATTATGAGGAATTCAGTGAAGCAATTAGGTAGCTCATTTGTCAGTTGTAGAAAATATTGTCTTGAAATTGTTTTCCTTAATTAGCTAAAGGAAGCAGATGTCACATATCAACATCACTTCTGACCTTCCATCCTGCCAGTGAAAAAGAACTGCCTGTGATCCATATTGCATCATCAAGCCACAGAAAGTTAGCAGCAAGGAAGGAAACCCTCCATTTTCTTTATACACTCCCGTCACTCAGGATGATTCCTTGTATAGTTGGTACTTTTCTAAATTCACATCACTAATCCTCCAAAGAGTCAGATTTCTGGTAGAAACAGTGAATTTTTCATAGGCAATAGTCCAAAAAGCACTTGCATTATTGAGTACTCAGCCCCTGTTTGAACTATATCCTTTTTTGTCAGCCCATCTTGTTCTGCCATGTCCTGAGGCATACACTCTGGCAACACTTGAAAGACACCTTACCATAGCAATGGATTCTGCAGGAAATCCAGGATCAAACATGATATTTTAAGTACAGAATGTAGGAGAAATACTTGACTGTTACTACTGTATATGTTCCCTGGTTGCACATGCAGTGTTGTTGGATGTAATTTTCCCAAAGGAAATTTCCTATAACTGGTCATTTCTCCTCAGCAAAATACCATTTAAGTGCTTATTTTAAAAGATCGAGCCCAGACATTCTGTATGTACATCCACCTCCTATGCTATTTTTTCAACATGAATTAAATTTATTTCGTACTCTTAGGTTGTAGATGGCCACATGGAAAGTTCTTTTGCAGTTCTTAAAATTCATAGAGCAGCAATTACCAGGTACTTGCTTTCTTGGCATTAAGCAGCTTTCATTCACATCCTGGACTAGCTGACTAACTTGCATGAGGCACTGGCAATTGTTTAAGTATCTCTTTCCTAAGAAGCAAATGTAAACTACAGGTCAGCAATTATAAAATATATGAGACTTTAAAATGTTTTATTTGCAGTGCCCTGTTAAATTATTTGACAATGAACCTTAAGGACTCAAAGACAGTTGTCACAGCTCAACAAGAGACACAATAGAACATATCTGCAGAAATCAGGTCTGCAGTCTGAGGCTCTCAGAGCAGTAAAATAGGGTATTTTTGTTACAGTAAACTATTTTCTCAGGGCTGATAATATTTACAGTCCACAGATGGACTTGTGCAAGACCTCAATCTCCGTAATTTAAAGGCCCACACGTTGTTTCAGATTAGACCCTTGAACAAGTTTGGATTCTTCTGCCTATAGTACAGGGAAGCAGCTTTTCTCAAAACATCTCCAGATAGTCTCCTGCAAAGGAAAATACTTTTTCAGTCTGCCTTCCTCTGACTCATACTCACATTCCTGTTGGTGACTGTGGCTGACCTAGCTAATCAGTAGAAAGCTGTTAGAAAATTAAGCTAAACTGCTTATACAATATAACATAGAAATCAGAAACAGGACCTTGTAAGTGCCAAAAATAGTATATGGACTGTTTCAAGGAAACCTGTCCAGAACCCATCATACAAGACTGAACCTGTGAGCTGATGGGCACCTGAACTTTATTAAACTGTTAGCCAGTATGTAAGAAAGACAGGTTCTGACTTCCTTTAGGAAAAAAAAAAAAAAGTACATTAGTACAGAATACTGCAAAATGCTCTGACAAAGTTTTTAGAACTTAAAGAAGGTAAGCCTCCAGTTAAGCCTCATTACATCTGTGCCCTTGCACCACTATTCACAGAAAATAGCTCTCAAGCATATATTTTTGAGTGGCTCTGCACTATGGAAAACAGTATCCTTTTCAGTCGTTTCAGTTTGTTGTAACTTAGATTTCAGTTGGAGCATTTCACTGAGCACTTGCCACCAACTAGCCAAGGCTACTCAGACTGACCCAGGTAGGCATGCACATGCTCCTTAGCACTAGCATCACTTGGGTTTGCCTGCTTAATCTTAGCTGGCTAATGACAAGACTTGGAAACTGTGCCATGCACAAATAAATTTTTCCCAGGTCAGAAAACTTCAGATTTATTGCACATTGTTCTAAACAAAAATTAAATCAGCATAGGACCAAGATTCCACACAAAGATCCATAGCTGGTACTTAATTTCTGCAGTGGTATTGTTCAGTTTCTGAGACTGAATTTAAATGCATCTACATGCAGCAGAAACCAGCAACCAGAGGGAAAGTAGAATTGTAAGCACAGAATTTGATGCCTTTTCCTTCACAATTTAAAAACTATGTTTAGACCAACTGTAATCAGGGTATGCAGAGACAGACAATCAGAAGACCATTAAGTTACACAGATATTGTATTAAATATTATTGTATTGAATGAAACTCTCCTTAGAAAAAAAAAATGTAGGTGTCTAGATGCAAGTGGCTGTGAGGGAGCCAAGAAGAGGAAGAACCAAGAGGCTTAAGCCTCAGACCAGACTTCATGCAAGTTAACCATTGCTGCCCTTGGTTTTCATGATGAGAACATGAACCTTTTTATCCAAGCACTGAAAGCAAGATTAGGCCACCTGTGTTCTTCGCATTCCTCCCTTCTGAAAGTGTTTCTGCACTTGTGTGATTTTGTTAATAAGGGAAGAGATTTAATACAGTGAACTAATAAAATAAATAAGGCTTAAGCTGGCTTTCTTAAAGGTGTCATGTCCACAAAATCAGGGAATGCCAGGTTGGAAGGGAACCCAGGGATCACGTGGTCCGACCTTTCCAGATGATAGCATAGTTGAAATGAGCTGGCCCAGCACCCTTGTCAAGCTCTGTCTTAAAACTGTCCAATGGAGGGGTATCCACTACTTCCCCCGAAAGAAGATTCCAGTGTCTGACAGTTGTCATGGTGAAAAACTTTCTTCTGGATTCCAATCATCAGTAACTTGCACTCCTCACCCCTTGTCTTTTCCATGTGACTCCTTGTATAAAGGGAGTCTCCATCCTCCCGGTAGCCATCCCTTATGTACCAGTGTTCCTCAGTCACTGCCAAGAGGCCTCAAACTTGCAGGTGACCTGCAGCTGTAATTTATGTTGCACTTTCTGTGAACCTATCTGCAAGACTTAGCTGTTCTTAGCTAGGAGTAGTATCAGTTAAAGGGAGAATCTCCAAATAATGCATTTCTAATAGGTGTGATGAAGATTTGCCTTACAAATAAAAGCTTTATAGTGAGCGTTTACTTGGTTTACACCAGTGTTTTACTTAATTTTTAATGCCTTTTTATAGCAGTGACTAGACTTTACCTTAGACAAGGGTACTTCTGTATAGGAAATATTTTAATATTTTTACCAGTTTTTTTAATTTTCATAGAATATAAAGTATATTGTAAGGCAAGAAATTCAGCTTTGATGTAACAAGGTTATCACACAAAACCTATTTCTCTGTTAGAAAACTTTGTAGTCAGTCTAGTTCAGTATGTTGGCCTTTGCTTATAAATGTAAAAATGTGATAAAGGAGAACATAATATTATCTACAGCTAATGCACACTGTAGCGCAATATTCTCCATTGCTGCCTTAATCTTATAAGAAGCCGTGTGTTTTCCATTCACATTCTAAAAAAAAAAAAAACCAAAACATCCAGAGCCTCCTTTGGCTGCAATTTTGTGGTGTTAGACAACACAATATTAAACTAAATGTGCTAGTATCCAGTCGGTCCACTTCCAAAGCAAGAGATCACATTGCAGTTGTCAGGAATAAGTTTTCATGGGAGTTCAAAACTTGTCACCAGTGGAAAAATCAAACCCTCCAAAATGCCCCAGTGACCAAAAGTGTTCAGACACAGCTACCACATTTCCATGCCTGATTCCACTGTACAATCTGCAGGTCCATTTGCCTTTTTTGGTTGGTTGGTTTTGGCCTTTTCTGCTTTTGTTTGGGTTCTTTTTTTTTTTTTTTTGGGTTTTTGGTTGTCCAGGGGAAATGGCATTTCAATTACTTTTTTTTTTTTTGGTTTTTGGTTTTCCCGGGGAAATTGCATTTCAATTTTTTTTTTTTTTTTTTTTTTTTTTAAGGGAGATGTCTACATACCCATTTGTAGTTAGAAAAAACTAAGTTTCTTATAAATATGGTTGTGGATGTGCTTGATGTGTGCCGGTTAACTACACTTAAAATGCTGATAAAGATGGTGAATGTAAAGTATTTGTCCTCATTCCTCTATCTCTGTCGTCAGTGTACATAAGAACTGTTTTAAGCTGTGCATTAATGTAATAGACTACTCCAATACTGTGTATAAAATTATTTAAATAAAATCTGACAAATATGCACATAAAAAGAGTATAAAGAAAAATCTTATGGACCAAGAATTTACTCATGACTGTCAATTAAAAGCTGAAATACAAGTTCTGCCTGTTGTTCCAGCCCATAGACTTCAGTATGTCTAAGTGGTGCAGCAGGTCACCAACCATCTCTTGGATTTTGGGGGCTCCATTCTGCTCCCCATCTTCCATCTCAGAGGGCTGGATACCTAGCAAATAAGAAGTCTTACTACTAAAGAAGGTATTGAGTACCCCAGTCTTTTCCTGTATGTTCCCCTCTGCATTCAACAAAGGAAAGAGATTATCCTCAGGCCTGCTTTCATTCCTAATACATTTGTAGGAGGAGGATTTTTTTTGTTCTCTTCAACAGCTGAATCCAAATTAATTTCCACTTGGACTTTGGTCCTTCTGATTTTCTCCCTGCCTAGCTGCACAACCTCATAATCCTCCTGAGTGGCCTGCCTGTTCTGCCTATGACCAGAAACTCTCTTTTTCTCACAGAGTTCATGAGACAGTTCACAGCCTTTTGGTGTCCAGAGAGTGCAGTGAACAGATGAATTTCTACATGTGAACTCCTTTCAGAAATATAATTAAATAAATTAAATGAAGCTTTCACAAGCACACACTGCAAGGAAAAAAGATATTTTAGGAATATGAATCAAAATGCACAGCAGAAAAGTAGTAACCCCCCATGGCTATGTTGTTGCCCTTTTTACAAGCAATTCCATTTGTCCCTTTAACTTTACCAGCAATACCAATACAAATGTTCTTAATTCATGGGTCAGCCAGGAAATGGCTACTCTTACCCAACTGTTTTACTAAACTAATTTTATTACCACATGGAACACCACTAAATGGTAAGAAGCACTCTTTCCAAAGGTACACTTAGGCAGTCTCAATTATCTACATACTAATTTCACTTTGCCCATACAAAGGCTAACCTACTTCCCTCAGCACTTCTTTTAAACAGATCTTACTGTTATTAATCATTTCTATTCCTCTACTGCCTTCAAGCAAGTAAGAAAATAAATTAAACCATGTTTTCTAATTATCTGAAAAACTGAGTATGTTTGTATGTCAGTTTTTAATACTGTAAAACACTTGAAGTCACAAATTTGTATTAAAGTAATGCAAAGGAAATTAATTTCCAAGTGCTTTAAGTGTTTCACAGAAGTTTCTCCTAGTTTATCTTGTTGTTCAACAAAAGCCTGATTACAAAATTTTCGGTTTTCACTACTCTCCACTCTCCCATTTACTATTTTCACTAGACTTCAGTCAACTAATAAATCTTGTAGACCAGTATTAGCATACTATTCTGAAAGTAAAACTAGACAGGTCTTTCTTAAAATAACAGAGGAGTTCTGTCCTCTTCAAAGTACTGTAGAAAACAAGTTTTTTCTCTGCCTATGGATCACTAGGCCTTCTCTTTTGATATTCCCCTAATTTCCTCTAAAAGCAGGAATTTTATTTTTGCAACACCCAAAACAGAAGAGGTAGACTAGATACCCTTGGTACTAGTAGTAAAGACAACTGCTTCAGTGCCTATGATACTTCAGTTTCGTACATGTGAACATTCAATTTCAGTTTGCCCTCTAGCCTGAGCTAATATTTATAACGTGATTTAAAAAGCTGAAGCACAACAACAACAAAAACTTAGAAAACTGAAAAAAAGTCAGAATAGATCTGAATCTTCCATCATTACAACATAAATCAACAGTGCTGCCAAAATGTTCAGACAGTAAACTATCCTGAATGCAAATCAAATTATAAGAGAAAACCAGATGTGATCTGTTTAAAAGTAGCACTTACTTTTTAAAACAGCTCAAAGAGACAAACCTTTTAAAACTGAAAATGTACTGCTATAGTTGACAACCATAAACGTTCACTTGCATAATCCTCCAATGTGTAATTCCAGCTACAAATCAAAAATAATTCCTAGAGAACAGAAAGGCTCTCGGCTTCCTCAGTTGTAAAACCTTCATCTGCACATCTCCAAGTTTTGCAAGACTTTTGAAGGATCACAGTTATGGCATACACAAGCCAAATAACACAATCCTTGACTCCTACAGTTACTAAAACTTACTAAAGCACAAAAAACTGCCAGAAGTTGCACTCTCCTATAATTACTTCTATACTTTGAAAGAAATTTGCCCTAATGTCATTTCCTTTCTGGACTGAAGAGCATTATTTTCAGTTAAGGGCTTTAAATCATACAAGTGACAAAACCACTCTGCCTTTGAAACAGTCTGCATTTTATCTGGTTCCAAAGCAACTTCCCCAACAAAACTCTCTGCTGCTGCCTGCTTTCTCTTCTCCCAGTCCACCCATATGCTTGCTTCTCTTATTCCTGTTTTATTCAGCACTACTTTCAGAGTCACCTCTGAATTTTATGGGATTTTCAGTATCCTCCTGAAAGCAACCCAGCAGCCTCTTTGTGCCTGTAACTTCCTAACACCCTCCTAAGAGCCTATCAGTCCCAGTTACACAAGTCCTAGGCAGACACAGGCCCAGATTCACACCCCTCAGACATGCCTTGGTCTGCAATATCAGAAGTCCATCACCTCCTCTCAGAGACTTTTGTCTCCAAAAAGGTGCGTATGCACACACACATACAGGAAGCTTGCTGTCTAACATAGTTCTGTGGATTCCAGTATGAGAGACAAGAACCGAAAAACTATGCTTTCGGATCTCTAGCCCCATCATCAGCCCTGCCCTCAAACTTGGCCAAAGTTGCAATAGATAATTTCCCTTTTCAGGCCAGCAGTGGACTTGCGAAAAATCACTGTGTAATACAGACTAAGGTAAGAATGCCCAGTCACAATGCTTCAGCTAACCAACCACTGCAGCACTCAAGATATACTCTGGTATTTCTCTTATGCCTCTAGATGCAAGTTAAGACACGTGCAAAATTGGATCAGGTATCCACTTATGTATTTTGAGTGCTGTGAATAGAAAAGATTAAACTGAATTTAGAGAAATAACTTTTAGAGTGACTACTACAGTTTTCTCATAACAGTATGATCTTCCCCCGCACTATCACAATTCATTGTTTAAACACTTGAAATAAAATCTTCTTTATACTCTCGATGCCAAATTAGCAATTCGTTGGCAGAGCAGAGTAGGTCAGCGCTCACTGTGTTCCTTCAGAATACAGTGATAACAGCATGCAATAAACTTACAGGCTAAGGATGGGCATACAGCCAAACATCTTGTATTTTCCACTGAATTATTCTATATATCAGATTATATTTAACATTACCATTCTGCAGCACAGCTCTCTGATTTCATAGAAACACAACATGGAATCAATCCTCTCATGTTCTAAGAAGCTCAATAAACTATCCACCTCAGCCAACAATGAATATCTGGAGCCAGCAAGGACCCAGTTAAAGGAACATTTACATAAACATACACAAATAAGTTGCAGAAGGAAACAGGCATTGTTGAACATTCAACATAAACTGATATATTCTAGAGCTGCATGAAGTTGATATTTATCCCCCCAAAACCCACAAACCACCTTATTATGCTAAATCCAAGCATAATCTACATGACTCCTTTCACTTGAGACTGAAAAACATCAGCTGTGGGCAGATGTACGAACAGAATGAGATATGAGAAATATAATCAGCTGGTGCCATGACCAAATAAATGATTGTGCTACATTACCTTCAACCAAAAACTAAATACACAATAAACCAAACTACAAAAATTTCTATCTTGACTGCCTTTTGATTATCCTGCTTTGGGTCCATTCTAATCAAGTAAAACCCCAAGGCACCAAACAAGCGCTCAGGAACACAGGTTATTGTGTTTACATCTCACAATGCTGCCAGCTCCAAGTGTTTGCTTGATTCATTCTAAAATAGTTATCTGTTGTATCTTGAACTCATGTCCTGTTCTGATGCTATAATCTTAAAACCAAACAAACAGAATCATTTCAGGGTACTGGCTGATGAGAAGCTCAACATAAGCCAACAACATGCATTTGCAGCCCAGATAGCCAACTGTGTCCTGGGCTGCATTGAAAGAACTGTGGCCAGAAGATCTAGGAGATGATTCTCTCCCTCTTCTCTGGTGAGACCCCACCTACAGTACTGTGTCCAGCTGGGGAGTTATCAGCATAAAGACATGGACTTGTTGAAACAGTTGCAAAGGGCCACAAAGATGATCAGAGAGCTGGAACAACCCCTACAAGGAGAGGCTGAGGGAGCTATGGTTGTTCAGCCTAGGGAAGAGAAGGCTCAGGGGAGACCTTATTGCTCTCTACAACTACCTGAAAGGAGATTATAGCAAAGAAGGGGTTGGGCTCTTCTCCCAGGCAATCAGTGACAGAACAAGAGGACACAGTCTCAAGCTGCACCACGGCAGGTTTAGTCTGTGCCAGGGCAGGTTTAGGCTGGATGTTAAGAAGTTTCTCATAGAAAGTGATTGACATTGGAATGGACTACCTGGGGAGGTGATGGAGTCACCACACCTGGAGGTGTATAAAAAGAGACTAGATGAGGCACTTAGTGCCATGGTTTAGTTAATTAGAAGCTATTAAGTGAGATGCTGGACTTGACTACAAAAGTCTTTTCCAACCTGGTTAAATCTGTGGTCTGTGTGGAGACATGCTGAGAGAGATGGAGTTGTTCAGTCTGGAGAAGAACAGGCTCCAATGAGACATTATTGGGGTATTCCAATACCTAAAGGCAGCCTGCTAGAAAACTAGAGAGTGGCTTTTTAGAAGGGCTTGTAGTGACAGGATGAAGGGTTTAGGTTTTAGATGGAAATGGGAAAGACTTAGATTCTATGCAAGGAAGATGTTCTTCACTGTGAGTGTGGTGAGGCAGTGGAACAGGCTACCCAGAAAGGTTGTGGATTCCATCCCCCTCCCTGGAAGTATTCAAAGCCAGGTTGGATGGGGCTTTGAGTAGCCTAGTCTAGTTTATTCCTTCAACCACAGCTACCACCCAGCATTTTTCCTTTCAAGCATTGCCTCTCTAAGGCAAACTACAGCAATTTAATCCAAAAATCAAACACAGGGACATATTAACTGCAGAATTACACCCCCAAGAAGCAAATATTTCCTCAAGACTACATTTGAGAATGCAGCTTGAGTCACTGGAAAGATATGGATGTTGGGGTGTTGTAGTTCAATGTAGTTGAAGAAAAGAAGCCTTTGCTCTTACAAATCACTTTGGAGTAAGTAGCACTTGTGCAAGATGAAACCAAACTAATTCTCCCTTTCCCATGGTTTGCAGTAAAGAGCAAAAGACAACCATTTTCTTGTTTGGTATCTACAAAATGTCTGTAGAAACATTTACAGCTTTTAATGAAGAGCTGTTACTCATTATGCAAATAATCACTGAGACAAACTGAGAAGCTAAGTATCAGTACCTACTGCTCTTAATTTCTCCTTATACACATAAGCAGACTAAAAACAAGTTCAGCCATCCATTAATTCACTTTTCTGCAGTGTCATATTAAAATGCAATTGTGAAGTTCACTGTCATTTCAGGTGAAGATGTATGCTCAAGCCATTGATTTTCATTTGAGCAAAGATTTTGTTCTCAAAGTACACAGACAGACATCAACTTTAACCAGAATGTGTGACACTGCATACATTTTCACAAGGCAACGTTGAGGTTTTATTACTTGTAGTCACTAAGACTCAGAAAACAGAAGATAATTTAAGATTCTTGCATAACTCTGAAACATTTTTAAATTAAAATCCGTTTTTTTGGTAATTTCCTTTCTTTCTTCCAAAGACAGAAAACAATCAAGCTGGGAATATAGTTGTTCAATACTGTTTTTCTACATTCCTGATCACAAATTTCCCATAGACTAACTTGTAAAACAACACTTGAAGTTCAAGTCATCTTAACTATTTCACACACAATAAAATTTTTGGTAAATTCATGGGACAAATGCTCAGAATTCAGTTTTATCCACAAAAGCATTTGCTTTCCACAAATACTAACGTGATAATTATTGCCTCTAGATGTGTTTCTGCAAGCAGCTATTTGCAACAGTATTAACATAACAGTTTACAAAGAGAGAACAAAATCGACATTTTGGTCCAAGTGTTTATGAACAATTTGGGGAAATATTTGTTCAGCTGTGCCTTTCTAAGTTGGACTTAAAATACTAGACTACTCAGTTTCACAGGTTGATTTTTGGTCTTAGTGGATGATGATGCATTTCCAGTGCTGTAAAGACTGTTCCAATCCCCTGGGAACTTCCCCTTTGTACACATCTGCACTCAGAACCCACTCCTGAAATTCACTTTCATTGTGTGCTCCTTTATTCTAGGACATAGAACACTTTTTAGCATTAAACCACTGTGCCCTTTTCCTGCCAAATTAAGTATGCAGAACACAACCATTTTTGCTGTAAAGTCATTTTTGCAATGCACTGATTCTAGGTAGCTGAGTAACACACAACATGGAAGAATTCTGAGTACCTTCACATGGAGTCTTATATTTTTGTGAATTCAAACAAGGACTAGGACTTTGCCAGTGACCAGCAGCATTGACATGTGACCACCCATTCGTTCACCAGGTCTGTTACACTGTGGCTGGTCAAGGATCAGCTAGTCTAATTCATACAAATATTCATTAGAGACCTTGGAGATTGATTATACCTTGGTTTGGTTTCCATGAACATAAGACAGGCAGAATTAAGGCTCCATAGGACCAGTTAGCTCCCATTCCCTCAACCTGAAAGAACAAAATGGCGACATGCTTAAACAGGTTGTCTTTTTAGTTCAGTGTAGTAATATCAATTCCTGCCTCATTAATTGCCCCAACTAATATACTGACTGTAAAAGTCAGAAGGAAGAAATATTCCCAACATGAATGCTTCTACTCAGTAATTCCAACTCAGTTCATGGAAGTATTTGTTCTTGTAATATTTGTACTTTAAGAAGATTGATTTTCATGCAGAAGTAAGCTTGCAAAAGAACCTGAGTCACTACTTGGCTTTTAAAGAAAAAATTCAATTTATGTTACTGCTTTGTTTATTGTAGAAACTGGTCAAAGACAAAAGAACCATGTCAAAAGGAGGGTTCATAGCAGCTTGTTCTGTTTTATTTCAAAGGATGACTTTTCAGAAATTCATGGTCTACACAAATCACTCCCTTATTGAAAGATGCACAAAACATCTGCATATTCACTAAAACAACCATGTTAAACACACAGGAAAGAGCACATTTTTCTCAGCTACACCTAACAGTTCATTACATAAACGAAACAAGTTTCAATCAAGCTTATTCTCTGAAGATGTAACGACCAATTTTGAGATCCCATTAGATATAAACCACATGCACTGACTGCAGCAGTTTGCTTCTAAAGCTAATAATTTATTATGTTCCCATAAATGTTTTAGGAAGAAACATCAAAATACAAAAGGTGACAGTCTAATTTCCCAAATGATCAATTAAGTTTGGGGCTGGTAGTTTAATTTCAAGAACAGAATCATCACCCACATGAAGTTAGTAAGGTGTTTTCCAACTTTCCAAATACCAGAAAAATAAAGCCTATATTAAGGCATGTGAAAATAATAGATTTGATGCAACACTGAGACAACACAGTGAAACCAGTGTTAGTAATCACCTGCATCTGCAACCTTTTTTGTATATTACAGAAGATGACTCAATGAAAAGCCAGAACTGCTCTTGCTTTCAATTTTCATACATGTGCTTATCCTCATACACAGAGGTGGTTGTATTCCACACTCCCTATATTGAACTTGTAGATACTTGTACAGAATGCAAGAAGTCTAGGTCCAAATCCTGTTTTAAGACCTGGTTTTAATCTCACTTTTAAGAGGTTTATCTACAGAGCATTATTCACCGAGAGTCAGTGCCACAGACTGGTTTCCAGCCCAAATATTACAGTGAGCTGTTCCTGACCCTGTTTTGAATCTGGCAGTGACTATGCAGTTTAGCTCTACTTGGTACCTGTTACTGTCACCGAACACTGACCAGAAATTGCATTCCTTTAGAAGTTTCACCTGTATCAATATATTTCTACTAAATCTGGGGTTTTATAACTTATTACCTTTCACCTAAACCTTTCCAGGAAGCTCCAGCAGAAATAAAGCACACATAGATAGCAAAAATGACAGAAAGCCATAATTTCTGGCAGATTAACAATAACTACCTTTGAAAGAAGAGATGCTTGACACTTCATTCTGTGGTGTCCGTGAATCTTTTGAGAAATGTATTTTGTCATTGAATGTGACTGGAAACAATCACAGCTACAGCTATTCAGCTGCAGAATTCGAGTTTCATAATCACTATTGCTTTTTTATTATTTGGAAAAATGAAAAAAATCACAGACAGGAAAAATATTACAAACTGAAAAGGTGATTCTATTCTAATCTCTAACCTGTGCAACAGCAGAATGCTCTGATAGTGCTGACTCCCTTTGTGAGAGCTGCCCATCTGAAAACCTCTGCAGAGGCTCAACATCATTCAGCATCAAGACAAGAAAAATCTACTCTGTTTACAAGACAGAAGTCACCAAAACAAACAGAATCAACATGGCTGCCGAGGAACTCCTGAGCACAGGTGACCCAATTATACAGAAAGCTTCTGTTCTTTTTCCAAGTGCAATATAAGGTCAAAAAAGTGAAACCTTTTCAATACATAGTTAACGAAGGCTAATTCCTCCCTCCTTGAGAAGGGAAGCTTACCCTGAATGAAGGCTTAAAGTAAACAACAGGTGATTTGCCTGTAACCAAATACACATATATCTAAACCATTTCCCAACTTCTTTTCAGTACACACATTAAAACAATCACAGACCAGACTTTTTGAGCCTGAGGTGAAACAGACACTGACTGCAAGATAATGGATCAGTCCTGGTTTTAGTTCCCAGAACTGATTGATTTTTATGCCACCTACTGTATTCGTTAGAACTTCAGTCCTGAGAACTGAACAACATTCAGTCTTCCATGTTCTGCTAAGAGGTCACTGACAGCTTCCCTTAAGCTTCTGCTTTTAGACCATGAAAGTAATTAAACTTGACTGTAAACAGTATTAACTTTACAGCCAACTTTAATTCTGCTTTTACCATCAGTAACAAAAATCCTGAAGGGGACAAAGTCATTATAGGGCTGCATGGTAAGAAACCAATGACCAAGAATTTTGTGTGGAGAAAGCAGAGCCCTCTGAAAGAATACACAGGGTTAATGTTGTAAGGCTATGGCACACTGTCTGCTGTCAGCTCTGCTAGCTCATATTAGTACTGTACTCAAACTACCACAGTCAAAATTTTGTTCTCCTTTCTCAGCCTATAGTCTGATTTCTCATTGAAATCCTCCAATTAGTTCAAACCAGCACACCTCTTAAGTCAAAAGGCTTCAAGTCACTTCTGCTGTTTGAATCTAAAGCTCAGTCACTTCAGGACAATTAACATCCCTGCCATCCCTTTCAAATAGAATGAAGCATCAAGTTTTCCATAGAACAATCCATAATCTAAAAAGCCACAGATAATAGTCCTCAAATGCAGAGCCTTATCTTTGAATGGTAGAAAGAATTGATGTGATTTTATTTATTATATAAAGACTCCATTTGGCTTCCTGTGGCAGTAAGCTTCAATGGCCCCTTTCCTATCAGGGCAGTAAATAAGGCTGAAAATTACCTGTGTAAAGGACACTGATTTCCTAGTTCTGGAAAAGAACACACCATGTGTCAATTTCTCATTGTCACACCCAAAAGAATGGCAAGAAAGACCAGGGTGCTGATTGAGTGGCAGTGCACCCGCCCAGAAAGGCCAGAAGCCCACATCAGCCTTGCTTTAGTCTAAAACACTTACGAAGCCTAGGAATTTCAAGCTCTTACTGACTATTCTGCTCTTTTGCTTTTTGTTAAGTATTCTATAAAGCAGATAACTAAATGCACCTACTGAACTGACCCTGAATCCCTTGAACTATTTTGTTATTAATTTCTTAAACTATTTTATTTTAAAAACAAAACTGATATATTCATGTCCCTTCTAGGCACATAGTCTATTCTTCGCTATCCAAGAACAGAACAAGCTGTTTTCTCCTTATTTGATTTGATGTTTTTGTCTTTGCAATATGCCAGTTCAGTAGTTCACATTTTCCACTGACTTTTCGATGCCTTCTGAAGACCAAATGACATTACCCTTTAAGTACATGAGGCTGCAGTCATCAAGACAGAGGTAGCACAGAAAAGTCACTGTTTACAAAGCTATGATACAATTAAACAACTAAAAAGAAAAACTAATACCGATCAAGCCTTTTTGCTCCCATTCACCCCTTCCAACAGGGCCCTGTTGGAGATACATCAGCTCTGATATTCCTCACAATACAAATTAGGATAACAGGCAAGATCAGATCAGGAAGAGTTCAGTTCAGGCTCTGTGGGGGTTTTTTTGTTTTGTTTTTTCCCAGACATGAGCCCAATACATGACGAAATTTCAAAGACACCTTACTACCCTATTCTAGATCACAGAAACATTCCTGTTGGAAAAGACCCTCAGGATCATCAAGTCCAACCATTATCTCTACACCACAAAGTTCACCCTTAAACCATATCCTCAAGCACCACATCCAAACAACTTTTACACACGTCCAGGTGACTCAACCACCTCCCTGGGCAGCACACTGCAAGGCCTGTTCACTCTTTCCATGAGAAAATGTATCCTAATGTCCAGTCCAAATCTACCCAGTCCCAGCTTGAGGCCTTCAAGCAGTAACGCTTACAACTTATTTTAGGCATTATACAACAACTGCCCCAACAACTAGGATGCTTTAGTTCATATTTTTAAGAAATCTACTTTACTCTTCCCTGAGTTTTGAGTTCTCACCCATGAAATATGATTTACCATAGAATGGTTTAGGTTGGAAGTGACCTCAAAGACCATCCAGTTCTAACCCTGCCATAGGCAGGGACACCTCCCACTAGAACAAGTAGCTCAAGGCCTCATCCAACCTGCCCTTGAACACCTGCAGGGAGGGAGCAGCCACAGCCACTCTGGGAAACCTGTTCCAGTGTCTCACCACCATCACTGTCAAGAATTTCTTCCTCATCTGCACTCTCAATCTTCCCTTTTCCAGTTTAAACCCATTACCCCTTGTCCTGCCATTACAAGGCCTTGTAAATAGTCCCTCCCTAGCCTTCCTGTAGGCCCCCTTAAGATACTGGAAGGCTACTACAAGGCCTCCTCGAAGCCTTCTCTTCTCCAGGCTGCAGAGTTCCAACTCTCTCAGCCTGTCCTTGTAGCAGAGGTGCTGCAACCCTCTGGGCACCTTCGTGGCCCTCCTCTGGACTTGCTCCAACAGTTCCACTACTTTTCCATTAGCTATAATTAGCATCTATCCATCAGCAGTAACAGCTCTATTTCAAAGAACATCTTCAACCCACCTCCATATCCTTTATTACACCAAAATAGGCTTTTTGGATTACTTTGTTAGCAACATCACTCTCTGTAAGATTAACATTCAATTTGACCAAATGAGGGCCTCACTAAACTGAACAAAAGGCTTATGAGCTAAATATTTTGTAAAACATCAACTGTATTTTTAGGCAAGAAGTTACAACTTCTGTCAAGAAAACTAAGCTACCTCTCCCGAAGTTACACTTCAGAATTTTTTTTCTTCATGAAGCAGAGAATTACTGTTTTGTTCTGCACAATAATTTGCTGTAATTTCAGCAAAAAACAGCTAATTTATGTATATTGAATAGTTACCTTTTACTCAAATATTTAGTAAGACCAAAATAAGTTAAAAGAAAAAGTAGAGATGGCAGAGCTAGTTCAGTGCCTTCGCCTGGATCCTGAGTTCCTTTAACTCATGGTGCATTCCTATTTCTGGGCCAAACACAAAATGACAACCTACAAGGATGTTTATTAGATTGAATTGAACAGTTACCTTTTACTCAAATATTTAGTAAGGCAAAAATAAGTTAAAAGAAAAAGTAGAGATGGCAGAGCTAGTTCAATGCCTTCGACTGGATCCTGAGTTCCTTTAACTCAGGGTACCTTCCCATTTCTGGGCCAAACACAAAATGAGAACCTACAAGGATGCACATGCAAAAAAAATGGTTCCATACGGACTACAACCCTGCAGAGCCAGGGTTAGAAACAACCGTGTACTCACGGTGCAGAGCTGCAGCACGACGCGGGCGAGCGAAGCGGCGCAGCCTGTGAGGAAGCGCCCGGCCGCTGCCTTCCCTCCATCACCCCCTGCCGGCCAGGGGCAGTGTTGCAGCGCCTGCAGATGAAGGCACGAGCGCGTTCCCGCCTTCGCGGGATGAGGCAGCTGTGGTGAGCCGCGAGGGCAGGCCGCCCCGCACCGGTCTGGGGACGATAAATCATCCCGCACCGTTCCTCAGCACCCCCCTGGGGCGCTGCCTCCACTACCGCCCTGAGCAGCCTGGTTCAATGCCTGACCACTCTTTCAATAAAGAATTATTTTCCTAATATCCAACTTAAACCTTCAGTTTGAGACCATTTCCTCTCATACTGTCAGCTGATGCTAAGTAAAAGAGGCCAACCCCCACCTTACTGCAATCTCCTCTCAGGGAGTTTGAGAGAACGAGGAGATATCCCCTCGGCTTTCTCTTCATCGCACTAAACAATCCCCAGCTGTTCCTCATAAGGCTTGTTCTCTAAGATACTAAATTGCAACAAACTATAATTAAATTCTCCATAGTAAACCATAAACTCCCTAGAGATGGGGGGGGAGGGGGTTCACCATTAAAAAAAAAAAAAAAAACCAAACCTCACAGCAGCAATGATTTCATAAAATATTCACCCAGAAACATAACCAGAGTCAACTGTGTGAACACACCCACATCTGCCTAGCTGAATGGACTGGGAAGAGCTGCAGGAAATTGTCAGGCTTGGTCATTCACCAAGCAGCCAGCCTCGTTGGAAATGTTCACAGAGACACCTAAAATACAGATTAGCGGAAACAGAGGGGAACACCAATGCATGAACACGCACTGGAATTGAACGTGAAATTGTGAACTGATGAGTCCTGCAAATATGAAAGGCTTTTTTTTCCCCCTCAAAGACTGAAAGAAGCTCTTTGCCATCCAATTAATAGCTTGTGTTAAACTGCTACAGAATACTGTAGGACCCCAAACCTGTGCAGTCACTCACTTCAGTAGAACTGCTTCAATGACCACATCACTTTTGATATTTTTATGCCATATGTGACTTTTAAGTCGTAAGAAAAGTCAAATATCTTCTGTTCCATTTCAAACAGTGAGCTCACCACCTCTGTGATCTGGACACCACCACAGAAGGTAAGCTGCGCTGAAGATTGCCCTAATATTGCTCCACGCAAGACAGAAATTTGAGGAGAAACAAATAGGAAATGTGTATTAAAAATGTAATCCTGATATGAATTTAAATAGTGACGTATACACATTTAGACTTCCTCTGCAGTCCACAGCAAAAGGCATCACCAGAGAGCATTAAAGATTCAGATCTTTAATAGGCTGAATTGCTTTCTGAAATATCTTTGTCTTTACTCTTCATCAGTTAGATCCTCTAGTTACAAGTCTCACTTAGAGTGTAAGAGATTCACATTTTATATGGAGTAGCATCCTAACTGAGCCACCAAATGCTACCTTCTCCAACATCAGCTCTCTTGAAAAAGCTGGATATGTAGATGAACTGTTTGCAAGCATCTCTTCTGACATGGACAGTCTGAGAACACAAGCACTTGTAAGTGACACAGGTAAATAAAGATAGATTTGAATTAGCCACTTCAAAGAGCATTTGAAAAGAAATTGGGGGGAAAAAAACCCAAAACTTTAAATCAAACAAACAAACAAACAAAAAATGCATTCAAAGATTTTCTCTCTTTAACAGAAGTTTTATACCAGGAAGAAAAGAAGGAGGTGAGGAGTTGTTTTGTGAGTCACTAACAGCTGGACAGCTGTGTTTTCCTGCCTAATATATGAAGCAGATGAGCAGAGCTTCCAACAGTTTCACAATGATTACACCTTTCTATTAACACTGGAGAACTTTAGACTTTGGCCTGCTTAGATCATTTTTTTTCTTTAAATCTTATTAAATAAAATCAAATCAAGAACACAGCAGAGGAATTTCTGAACATTTAATCTGAAACCACAGATACTCCTACAATGTCAGGCTAAATGTAGTTTTGTTTTGCATTCCGTGCTATTTGAAAATAGTAAACAAACTTGTACTGTTAGCTTGTCAGCTGAGGTAGTAGAGCAACATCTGTAGGTTATTCCTTGCTTCTGTCAGCTACAGTACAGGCCTTGGCAGATGACTGTGAAAATGTTTCCCAAACATTTTGAAGGAATCACACATCCTCTTTGGCTCTTAGTGGAAGACATTGTCCTTTTCTTTGAAAAAAACAAATGGACTTCTCTGGTGATTTCATTTGAGCCAAAGACAAAGCATGTATATATTCCCAGAGAAATGTCTCTGGGATTACATAAGAATCAGGTTACTGACATAATTGTAACAGGAAGATGAAGGTTTCATTAGCTGTTGCTGCAATTATTTTTTTTTTTTTCCCCCAAATCTGGAACAGCCTTATTAGAATTCTAGATGGAAGCTTACCTTTCCCCATCTTACTACTGTTAAATTGCAATCTCCAAGAAAAAAGCCTCAGCAATTTATAAACAAGGTTTACTATAGGCTACACATATGATCCCTATAAATAACAACTTTCTTTGTCAGATATATATAAAAACTACCAAAATGTTAGTGATTGTTCCCAAGTCACCAGATTAATTTGTTTACATGGTTAGGAAACTCAAATGAAAGTGTACACCTGCTATACTCAAAGACTTTGAAGCCTGTGACCTAGCAAGCTGATCTGAAGCACGATAAAAACTCTAACCTGTAAAACAAAATGCCCACTCCCTTCTGAATGAATAAGGCTTGTTTGCACACGTGAAAACTGTGATGAGCTGCAGAGTGGTTTCACTGTCCCAAAGAAGAGCACTGGCAATACTTGAACTCCATCACCAGCACACACTCTTGTGGTGGCACAGCTAGACCAGGAGGAAGAACACACAGATACACAACCACAGCACATATGCACTGCTTTACGTTGGTGTGCAAATTACACAAACGTTGTGACCTCTGTCTCCTAAGGCACAGCATCACCAATGCCTAAGATACAGCCACAAGGCAAAACCATTACAATAAACAATTTTACTTCCACTCATATGCCCTTTTCCCCATGTCTTGCCAACTAAAAGTAAGCCAGGTCATGTGTCATTTCCTACACAGCAAAGTTTTTATGAGTTGCAGTTCCACCACAGAGTATGGTTCCCAAATGTAAAACCTTTGCTGAAGAAGTTGGTATTTATTCTGGGGGTAAGTTAATCACACATGCTCTTGCTGCATAGCATGACAATAAACAAAGCTTGCTCTATATATTTTCTGGCTCACAGACAAATGCCATGCAATTAAATGTCAAATTAACTTGTGTAGCAGCTGCTAATAGTTTTCACATATTTGAGAAACAGAGCAATCGTTGTCTGTTAAAAATTACTTAAGGCTGACTCATTTTCAGAGTTTCTTAGCACCATAGGGTTCCACAGCTATTTGTGACTGCTTTGCTTTCATAAAAATAACACCAAAGAAAATTTAGAAGTAATGATAATAAACAAGCCTGACATGACCTACTGGGGATTTTTATTACAAAACCTATTTAGACAACAATATCTAGAGGCAGAAGAGATCTCTTTAGCAATAACAAATAACTATTTTTTAGCCTCGTGAAGTTCTTCTTACCAGCATTTCCCACTGATACCAAAATTTGGTGTTAGATCAGACTCTGAAGTACCCTGCAGTACAATGTTGTGGGTTTTTTAAAATGTGAAATAAGTATTATACAATTTTAAATGCTTATTACCAAGACTTGTGGCATAGGTTTAGATAACCCTATCCTGCCTTACTCTTAAACACTCTTCATGAAGTAAACCCTGCGATATTTAATTCCCTCACAGAAATAAGCTTATTCATATAAGTTCTAAGAAAAAGAAAAGGAGTTAATTTAATAAAATTTCTTGGCTCTTCTGATTAACACAGAATACAGAGCTGCTACTGATTCAAGTGGGAACTATGGCTATGATACATATCATCTCACTTTTGTTTTTTCCTCCACTGTTAGAAGTACCCACAACAGCAGAGCAAGGGAGAATCAAAAACTGGCCTTCCAAAGAAAAAGGGTGAGCATCCAGAGGGTTTGGGTTGGATTAGACCTTCTGAAAATGTAAGAAAGAACATCTGATTACAGTATTCACTTCTCTCTGGCTGGAGGGTGAGGTTTACACTCCCTTTTCTCTGTCATTATTAGGTCATGTAGGTGTTAATGTTATTAGGAACTTCACTTCAGGTGTTTTTGCTCTCCTTCTAGATTTTATAACCAAAGAGGCAGAAAAGGAAACTTGCCTGTGCAATCCACTGCAGCAGTAACAATAATCTTCCAGCATTAACTCCTTACTGAAAACTGTACCACATCTAAGAGATTACCATAAAAGGACATCTTTTTAGCCCCTGTGCATTACTGGGAAGTCATTGTGCTATTTACAGGATCCTGCAGGAAGATAATAGTTCATTAAATACAAGAAAGCTGGAATACAACCTTATCTACCAATTCCAAAAGTCATCATGGGGCATGTGAGGTCAGCTCATACCCTTATGTCATGTATCTCACAGCATTCATCTTTCCATGACACAAAGAGACTAAAGCTGCTGGGAAAACCTGCAGGCACCACAGCGTCTCCAGCAGCAGTTCAAGGCCACTGACACAGCACAATTAATCAGTGCGTGCAAAGCATATTCCACAGAAGTTATCCAGACCCAGTTCTAGCTGCTGCCCTTCTGACCACAGGGTGCTCACATCTACAGTGCAGCACAGCTGCCTTGGCTTTCAAACAAGCGGAAAGGTGAGGGATAGTATTGTCAAGGGAGAAACAGGATGAAACAGAGATTCAGTTACCGCTTTTTCTATGAGAAATGGGCCTGAATGACCTTCCTACCATGACATTCTACACACACAGACTGCCCCTTGCTCACACATGAGTGTCTCTGCCAGCTCTGCTTCTCCCCGAGGTCTGTGCAGAAGGCATGATACAAGCTTTGTTTGCCTTTAAGAAAGAGACAGACTAATCGAGAATGCCAGAGAAATACATAAAGTTGCACAGCTTTCACTTCAGGAATCCTGTGCCAGTTATATACAACTTCAAACAGAACTTGGGCTATGACAAGGCACCAGAACGTTGGCGTATCTGTAGAATTTTACAATGATTTCAGAGGCTGAGGCCACAGTGCTTATTGCTGCATGGAAGACGAGGGAAGATACAAACCCAGCTCTCCTCTTGCAAAGGAGTTAGAGTTCATCAGATGAGCACCATTAAAGAATCTTAGACTCATCTTGGCAGCCACTGAAGCCAGAAGATCACCACTATACATGCTTGAAGTGAAGCACATAATTTTGATAGTGTCACAGTCAGGACTCCCAAAGCCTTAGCAGGCTCTGAAATCTCTCTAAACCTGGGGAGGGAGGGGATGTGTGAGGTGTGTGGAATTTTTTTAGATAGATAAATAAAATACATAAAATCTTCAGGGCCTTTCAAAACCAACCAACCAACCAAAATGTATTCATGAAAATAACCCAAACATGTAAACATTTTAGAAGTTATAAGAAGAATCTAATGTTTTTTTTCTCAACTACTTCTGTGTAAGTGAAATTTAACCAGCTAGGTGTTTTGTTTAAAAGAGACATCATCAGCTTCTGTTCAGCTGCATTGCTAAATATTTGGAATTAAAAAGTGACTATTTGTTTACAGCTCAACACCATAGCAGGTCACAAAGTCCTATCATAAAGAGCAGCAGCAGCTTATGCTGTTTCTTTCATGAAGAAAGACAAGAATAGTGACAACCAAAATATACTATGCATTCACAGGAATTCCTCATTCTAAAGCAAAAGCTGCAACCCAGCAAAGCTTCATGTAGAATGAAGTCACTTTGGCAAGACATGATGTGCAGTTTTCTTCAACCAAAGATGGTCACTTAAACTTTGCTGCAACTATTGACATTCTTGAATTTTTGTGTTTCGAACCTTGTGGCAGAAGCCCTATATCATTTAAAAGCTAATGCCCTCTTAAAAAAAACCCAACTGCATATTTGTGGAGTTGTTTTAATTTTCATCACTTCATTCAACATTACATAGAGTGCAATTCAAGCACATATGTCCCAAATAGATTATTTAATTTCCCCATTTATGGTAGCCAGAACAAATCAAGGCAAAGACCTTCTGTTACCTTTTCCCACTTGTCTTCCTTCTGTCTAAACCACATAATTTCTAAAGAACAGAGCAGGTTGGGAATCTCTTCATGAGTGTTTGACATGGGTTTCTTTGATGATGCCAATATGCAAATTGACATGGACATCTGGGGTTGAAGAATGTCCAATTTTTCAGTTACAAAGGAAGGGTCAATTTCTTAGCCAATTGTGGTATCTGTGAGATACACCTTAAAGCAAAATAAACGTCAGCATTAAGAGAAGGTCAACTTCACTAAAATAAGTAGGCTTTCTCCTCTAAACATTTTATCCGTAGGACTATTGACTTTCTAAGTTGCCTTCTCTGCTTCTTATAAAATATGCCACTGCATGCCCATTTTAAAGACATTATTGAGTTTCCTAAAAATACTAAGAGGCAAGTTGTAGTACCCAGGATTTGATTGTGGGCATATGGTTAGAAATGAGATTCTAATTAGATTTTGATCCTTAAGCCTGATGTGAGAAGGGTCAGTTTCTTAATCGTGTTAGACTTGGAAGAGATTACAGGAGTGACTTTTTCCTCCTTACAGACTCTGCACTAAGAGCTGCCTCTATTTAACTAGATTGTGACACTAAATGTAGCCTGATAAATGTTGGCATAATGCTGTGTTGGCTATGAAATCACACATACAAATATATTCATTTTGTAACCCCATAGCACTGAATTGCAGTATAAAAAAGGACACCCCACACATATTCCTGCTAGAGTAAACTTTCGGCAGAATCACAAATGTCAAAGTAAACAAGCACTGAATTCTAACAGAACTTGTCTTTGTAGACTTCACTGACAGAGGTGAATTAACACAAAGAGAAGACTGAAACTTCAGTCTTCAAGTAAGTTTTCTCTGGCTTGCTTCGTTTTTGTTGTAACTTCATGCAAAATAAGGGGTTCAGGAAAATGAACACTACTTTGGTATTAGAGGAAAGCTAAAGATGAGGGGGAAATGGGGGGAAATAATTCTGTCACCTTAGAGGGCATGTGGTCTAAAACTTAGGACCTGGCATTCTTATCTGACAAACCTTCACCTCCTCTGCAACAAGTCTTTACAGCTCTGAGACAATGACTACCTCTAATATGGTTTTCAACAGCACTAGAATAATGCACCTTATTTATGTATATTAATAACTGACATACTTTAGATCCGAGGCTGTACTTTGAATTAACCTTCCTGATTTCACTCATAACTTTTACATCCACAGGGGTGAAAGAGCCTTTGGAAGGAAAGCTCTGTAACTATCGCAGAAAAAAATTAACCTGCTTTCTCTAAACCCACCATTCTGCACTGCCATGTGCCCTGAGTACAGTCTGCACAGGAAGCAAGAAGAAATTCTGTGCATGAGACTGCAGAACTGCCAACATCAGAACTGAATTTAAGCCATATCAGGATGTAGCCATGCTGACTTTCAGGACAATGTTTTGCACTCTCGGTAGGTATTCTGAAGTTGTCTGGGGTGTTTTCACAGATGTTGAAGTAAAACACTTATTTCTTTACCCAAAGATATGGATTTTATACCAGCTTCCATGAATTACTAACATAGCAGCTGGCAGAAAGGGAAAAATAGATGAAGGGGGTGTTCTGTCAGCAAACACAAGGAGTAAATCATGCCTGTTTAAAGGATTTTTTTCTGAAATCTGAGGAAAAACAAACAAAAAAAAAAACCAAAAACAAAAATAGAAACCATACACCACTCTGGGAACAAAATAACTGCTAAGCTTTGCTTACAACAGAATCTTACACAGCTTTACCTTTGGTGAGTGAAAAGCAGGATACATGAATTACACAGAATCCACCTAAGAGCTGTCCAAGTTCCTCTGCTTTCTGTTTTCACTGTGTTCACTCAGATAACTGACTTGGCTGACCACTCCAGTAAGCTCATAAATGCAATCAAGCAGTTGAAAATGGTAATGAATGAAGCCCAAACAAACACACTTTTATGGAAAGCAGAGCTACAGCCACTCTGACAAGACAAGAGTTGTACTAGTTTAAAGTCCCTAAACAATAAACAGGCTCATGCCTCACTCTTACAACAGCTGGCCTCAGAGGAAGCTCATTGTACTTGCCCTTGAAAGAGAAAAGAGCAGATAGGCCACAAAGAGTTATATTGTGGGAACAGCTTGTATGGATTCTGGTGAGGGACATGAAAGGAGACAACTGAATATAGACTGAGTCTTGATTGTAGCCATCTCATTTTAATGGCAACTATTTACATATTCCGTTTAGATCTTTAATGTTTCTGTGGTGAATGTATTTGTTTATTTTCTAAGTGTCAGCAATTGATTCCTTATTAACTGGTTGGGGTTTGTAAAAAAATCAAATAGAAAGCAAATAAAAGTATTTCAGGATAAATGTACATTTAAAAGCTGAGTGAAAGTAATGGTTACACTTATGAAGTTGTTTCAGATATGTAGCAAGAAAACCTCATGTATTTGGCTACATAAAATAGGCAAGTTTGGCTAAGTTCTACCTGCTACATCATTACCTCTATTAAGTCCTGAAATTGGAATTTATGCTTCTCAAGTTTAAGATATAATTCTTATAATCCTTACTGATTGAGAATAGCAACTGCCTGTCATTTGAAAGACCTAACCATTAGTTCCACAGATAATAATTTCCTAAGCTGCTTGACTTTCAGTTCTTTCTTTTTCTATTTCTGTAAACATGCTCTTCGCATGCTTCTCTAGCGGCTCTTTTTGCCTCTTGTTGATGCACAATGCAAAGGACTAAGTTGTCAGAGAGTGACCACACATCATCTTTACCATATACAGATCACACACAACTGCTCAGTGTAAGTCAGTCTGCAGAATGGATGCGGAAACTCTCGTATGGTCACATGGCACACAGTATTTGTTGAGAGGTTCATCTCAGCTCCTCTGTTTCGCTTCACTCAAGAGAATTCCTTTTCACAGGTATTGCTTTATGAGATTTAAATATCTGGCTTAGGTTGGGAAGAACTGAACTTCACCTAGATTCATTGCCCTGACCTCCTAGAGAAGTGCCAAGGACAGGTCAGCCCATCTCACAAAAACGTGAAGCTGGTGTTTCTCTTGAACCCTCCCACTCAATGTGTCACATTCCCTACATATTGTGCTGTCTAGGCTTCAAATCCCTCCTATACATTACTGTGTTTGCACCTTAGAGATTACCTTCAGTCTGGGGTTATATGGACAACACTCTCCTTCTGATGAGTGGTATTTTATTGGCAAAGAAGAAGCTACATCAACAGGACATGTCCTAGCTTAGAGCTAGCAAGCAAAACATGTAGTGAACTGCCTATTTTGGTTCATCTTAAAAGGCATTATTTCACAAGGGTTAAAGGAAACAGATGAATAGTATCTGAGCACTGGATATTTGCGTATCAAAATGGTAGTCTGCTGCTTTTATCAGCCTGTTGAAGCTGACCCAGAATATTCTGTCATAGATCCTGACTGCCTGCACCTAGAAGACTAACAGCCCATCTGGTATTTTCCTCTTTGAGCAATTCTGTAAAAACACTTTCTTTGCTGAGATAAAACCATTTTTATTTTACTTACTTTATAGGGGATAAGATGTATGCAGTGCAGTTCTATCTTCTCCCTCTATTCTTTTCACGTCATAAAATCACTGGTCTGCTTGCAGGACATAGACCTCTAAAAGGTTGAGACCTCTGCCTAAGTTCTCTGATTTTGTTATTAGCCATCTCTATGGGCTGTCAACAGCTCCTGTCCTGTTCCTGTGTCAGTAGTGCCACCTAGTATGATTGATGCTGCAAAGGAATAGCAGAACTCATTGCAAGGTGGACAGCCTCTGACCTCATGGTGTCAAGTATTGACACTTATCTCGGAAATCCCACGAGATGGTGGAGAGAAGTGAAAGAGAACCTCCATGCTTTGTGCAGAGATAAACTAGGGACATCTCCCATTGCAACTCAACACTAGCCAGGTAACCCTTTGCTGTTGAAATTGGCATGTTTCCTCAGTCTTCACCCATTTTCCAGCTCAGATTTAGCCCATCACACATAGTAAGTGCACTGACTGTCTAGCATCTCCTGAAGCACTAGGACAGGCTTGCTTCAGGAGCTGACAGAAGACATGAACATTAGGCCTGCCAGAAGTAAGCAGCATCTGCCCTGCTGGCAGGCACCTCCCACAGCTAGAAGAGATGTGCCCTTATGACACTCTTCCCAGCAGCAAGAGGCCTGCCTGCATTCCTTTAAGAGCAGAGAGAACTCTGGACAGAAGTTGCCAACCACAGACTCCGCTTTAGTTTATTATCCATTGGCAGGACACATTCTATCTAAGAGCTGCCTGACCTTAGGAGTACAGAGTGGGACTCTGATGGCAAGTTGTCTTTAAAACTCCATCACACCAGAGAACAGCAGTGTAGTTCTGACTGCTGTTCTCTGGTGTGCAGATACAGAGTGATGGCATACCTCTCCTCAGGGGAAAGTAGCACTTTGTAGTGGCATCTGCATACAGACCTGGGCCTGAGACTGTGCAGGGGCATAATCAATCCAGCAGAGAATGGAAACCTTTGACCTGCAGCACACAGCACAAGGTGTTTTTTCCTTTCCCTAGGAAACAACTGAAAAAGCAAGTATTTTTGTGGATGACACAGCTGAGAAAATGAGAAATGGGGAGAAGGGAGGAGGATGTATTGTTTAAATGCACTTAAAAAAAAATGTATCACATTTAATTTCCTACCAACGCATTCTATAATTCAGAGAAGCACTGCTTAGATGAATAGCATCAAAAGCTACCACTCGACATTGATTTCCCAAGCAGTTGGACATCTGCTGTGGTAAGGCTGCACGGCTGGGAACCACCAAAGGAGGCAGCCCAGCGCCCTCTGGTGGGCATCGGCGGTAAGGCAGTGCCATGGAGCGACACAAAGCCCAGCAGCTTGAGTGCAGGTTTCTTTCCAAGTTTTCTGGAGCTGAAAGACAAAGCAGTGACATTTTCGCACTACAGTAGGCTTTTTTAACTAATTCATTAAATTAAGGCTTTAAGTGTAATTCTCTATATCCACATACGAAAGCTTATATAAACTAACTTTGCCAAGATGTATTTCAGTTGTGAAGTTCTCACCTCCTTAGCAAAAAAAGCTGTAACTTTAGTGTAGGGATGGTAATGGAAGATAACCATTTGGTTACTGCCATGGAAGCTGACTCAATCAGAAATTGTCTTTACCATTGATGTTTTTCTTACACAACTTTTCCCATGCTACTTTCCAGCTATCCCTGACTTGCACCCTTAGGCTCTGCCCTTAGGCATAAAGCTAGGGCTCACAGGAACGTTTTTGGAACCGTCTGAATATAATGAGGTCTTGCATGGAGCCCATTAAATCCTTAGGATCCACACAGTGCTGAAGTTGGGTTTGTGTTAATCCACACTGCAAAGAACCACCTCTAAAGGCCTAATGTAACATATCTGTGAGGATACTTACTCAGGTGGCTTGATGTTAAAAATAGAGTCAAGGCACAAAATAGTTCCTTGGGTCAGGTAATACATGACACAGAAATCCTTTCTGAGGTGGTATTACATCATCCAACTGCATAACATTTCATAAGGAGTAAATGCATCTATTTCTCTAGTATGTCTGTATTAAAAGTTTACATTTGGTAAAAGAAAGTTATTAGTAAGTCAGATCTACTAAGGTCAGAGGAATAAAAATGTCACAAACTGGCTCTTAGAGGTGTTAGCTGTCACAATTGTATTACCCATGCATACTACTACTCGGTCTTCTGAAGATGTAAAAACAATTTCTCTAGCACATTATTTACAAATAATGTGCTATTCTTCACACTGGTTTTAAAGTACGAGAGAAATTAATATTGGCTTTTGAAACAAACAAAAAACATCAAACTGTAGACTTGTTTAAAAAAAAAAACAAAACGAAACACCAATAAATACTCAGTAGAGAGCACCCTAAGGTTGTTTCCTGGTGGCTGATCTTGCACACACCAAAACCACCCTGCTCCCATCAGGTGGGTTCTATTTTACAGGAGAACAAACTCAGCATCTAATTATAGAACTCTCATAAAAGCATTTTAAAATTACGTTATCCAAGATAAAAGTCTGGGTAATTTCTTATATTTCTGTCTCTCAGCCAAATTAGCTTTGCTGTTAGCAGTGAAACAACCAAGAGCACGTGGGTCAGAAATGTGTCCATCTCTACCTTTCTTCCCTTACCACAAATGCACCCCCACAGAGGTGAGCTCACACAAGTCCTTCATACGGGATTAGTGCTGTTCCAGACAGCTGGAAATCTGAAGAGGGTATCAGCCTGGGGGCACCAGCCTTTGTGTTCCACCTGGCTAATACATATAGTAGAAATTTTAGAGCCACTGCAGCACACCTCCAGGCTGCTCAAAGGCTAAGCTGACAGCACCACCTTGCAATACAGTTGCCACTTGAGCAAGCACCAATAGAACCCCACCACCCTCCCTTCGCACACCGGTGTTGATACGCTGTGGTCAGCTCACAGCAGGGAAGTACAGATGGTGCTTCCCTATATGCTGCACCACAGCAGACAGAGCAGAGAACAGGTTCAAAGTGTATGCAACATTTTATTGAAAAAATACGAATGTTCTGTACATAACGTACAACTTAATGGGCTTGATAAACTCTCCAGAGGCTTAATTGGTTAATATGGGTCTTCTTTTCTTCTTTTTCCTCTAAGGGCATAAAGCATACAAAGAAGCAGCAGGTCCCCTGTACTTGTGCAAGTGCAATCCCATCGTTGTGTGTGCAGCATAGCACCTGGCTCTACAGACGGGACTCCAACATGCTCAAAGTACTTTGATGGATGGTCTGCAAGAAATTTAAAGCATGGAAGAACAGCACAGGACCAGTCTTTCAATCCACTAATGACTCCAAATTTATGGTGAGACCTCTTATCCTGAGATGCAGTCTGCATCTGCATATCCAATATTTCTGACAAATAAATACAAAAATAAATAGGGATCTGGCCTCACAGAACCTCAAGTCTCAGAAGCAACACAGTTTGTAGCAAGCTACATACATAATTTCAACTATATCAACATAATTTATTTAAATCTCTATCAATAAATGTATTAAAAGTATAAATTCTTACCCAATACTGAGAGTTTAGTTCTGGAAACAAACCCAGAAAAACAAAGCTTTTTCAGTCCTCTTACAATTTAGTGTGCTCTTAGAAAATGCTTTTTAGCTGAACTTCAGCAGAAACTAGCTGCTATATAAGGTAAACCCCCGAACCTAATATAAAAAGCTTTTAAAATCTTTTTACAGTAACTGGCTTTTATGTCCTAACTTTACATACAGTTACTAAAAATACTGCACATAGCAGTGCTGGCTAAAAGAGGTTTAGTGTTAAACTACATGCACATGTACCAAAGCAGAAATTGAGTAATGTGGCAGCTTTGCAATGAACGAATGTTGCTAATTGGTGGTGTAACTCTACTGCAATCCCAAACGATATGTGTGTTGCAAATGGAAAGACAATGGATAGCACTGGATGAGCGGAAAATTAGGCAGAAAAACCTTTTGTTCTTCTCCATTTACAACTGGAATGTCTGTTATCGCCAAGAAGGTAAATGTAGACCAGCATTAGAAGCTCGTACTAAATCAGGAGTAAATTGTGATGACTTCTCGGCCGCCACCTCTAACAAGTAATACTCTCTCCAGACCCTCTGTCAAGACTTCAAGAAACTCCATGTCTGTTTCAGTTAAGTCAAGGACAAAAGAAATGTCAAAAGTGAAATGCACAGTGATTAGTCTCTGGATTAGGTTTATGTGGCAAGGTTTTGTTGGCAGGAAGGCTGCAAGGGGGCATGCTCTGTGAGACTAGACCAGGGGCTACCCTCATGTACGACAGAGCAAGTTTCAGACACCTCCAAATCAAATCTGCTGCTGCTCAAAGCTGAGTGCACCAGGTTACACAGCCACAGTCCCTCCCGCTGCTTTCCATGAATATGGAGTGTTTTTCAGTCAGGGTGGCTCAGTCTCTCCAAGGAAAGGTGGAGGATTAAGCATCTTCACTTATAACCCCAAGTTTGATCTCTCCTGAGTTGTGGATGAAACTCCCTTACACTAAGAGGAGTGTTTATCCTTTTTTGGGCCAGCACACTACTGTGAAGCAGACATTAGCACTACGATTATCTAGACTTGGAAGAAAACAATTTGGTCTGTGATTTGTGACTTTCGACATATTTTGGCACAGGCCAGTGAAAGACTCACTAATTTAATGGCACAAACCAAGGCTGATGAGACAGAACTGCCACACCAATGTGCTCACCACCTGATAATGCATAGCTCTGGCCTTGCTTGGGGCATGGTACAAGCATCCCTTTAAGCACCTAAATAGTGTGGTTTGGATGTCAGTCTTAGCAGAGCATTGCACTGGGAGCTAAGCTCCCAGACTGTGACGTCTATGACTAGGAGCTGTGCCCGAGTTACCTCCACTCCTTCAGAACTTCCTGTTCACCCCAGTACAGACAGAGTGCTGGCTGCTGTGAATGCCACTTTAAGCAGCTGCTACATCCACTCCTGAGAATTAAAGTAAATAAGTGTAATTAAAAAGTAATAAAATCGAGTAAGAATTTAGACAACAGTGAATTCAAACCTACAAGGCTTCCAGGGTAACCTGTGGCAACATCTGCTTTATGCAATTGCTACACAAGAGCCACCATCCAGAACCCTCCACTCAGTGATTGACACCTTGTCACTTACTACAGCTTGACAGTGTTTGTGGCAAAATAACTTCAAGAGAACAGATTAAAGAAAGATCTTCTCTGTGGACCAGGCCTTGACTGAAAGGATACAGTTTTCATCACCATCAGTATTCTTTGGAGGACCAGGCATATTGAGGAGAACGAGTCTGGCATCATGGGATCTATTTACAATAACTTCATTTAGCTTCACTGCTGTGTGCATTCTTCGGACATTAGACTGGTTCCTGCAAAAAAGCACATTTGGACTTACTGTTAGAAACATGCCTCTGAAAATTGAGTTACTAAAAAGGCCTTTAGAAGCACACCTTAAATCTCCTCAACACCTTGTTAAATGTCAACACAACACACAACATTTTTTCCAAAGTTCATGATAAACACAGAAGAGATTTCAGAGTTGTTCAGGTAATGCTAGTCCATTGGTTTTAAGATTCCCTGGAGTATAGCCTTCAGTTTGTGAAGTTACACTGCTCTTCAGGAAGCATTTTTTACCATGATTATTTAGCCTGTCTTGCATAAGAAGTTAAAATGCAGTTGCACAGGGGGACATACTCGGACTGTAGACATTTTTGACTGCAGAGCCTTCCCTTCAGGCAGCCTGCTCCGGATCCCCTCACTCCCATGGCTGCACAGACCATGCATCTCTCTGGATTCAATACTGAAAACTCCTTTTCAGAGACTCATCAGAACCAAGCAGGGGACTGGCACCACTGCACTCAGTCCACACTTCCCCTGAGTACACTCATCTTTGACTTAAACAGCAGCTGACCTCTCCAGAGAAAACCTGGTTCCTGAATGGGGCTTTCTGCAGGTGTACAACAAGAATTTCAACCTTCCCTTCAGCTGGACCCAATGGATCTCTCTCTGCTGGGCTATTTACACGGAAACACTTATGACCTAAGTATCCTTAACACCTGAATCATAATTTGAGTAGCCAGTTGGTTCAAAAGTTCTGGAAGAGAAGGGAATAGACACAGCATCAGCTCATACGTCTCTGCTATGAAGAATCCAGGCTAAGAGAGGTAAGAGGATGAATTATTCAGAATGTACTATTGCAAAATAACACAACTTCATGCAGAAACAGAAGTAGAAAACTATCCTTCAGTGATTTTCAGCCAGAGAATATTTCCTTCCTGCAGGAAATCAAATATTATTTTGGTAACATAAAAGGAAAAACAGCACAGAAATAGACTAATCAAAGGGAGAAGGTTATTTGCAGCTTTGAGGATTTCCCACTTGATGCTTGTTCTTCATTTTAATATATCAAAACTAAGCATTAGTAGAAAGGAATCAAATATGAATTTGTAGTTTTGTTAGTTCAGTTTTACATGTTATGAGTGATAACGTCTTCAGCAACCTTGCTGCTCTTTCAAAGACTGAGGTTTGTGAATAAATATTTTATACAGACAGAAAACAGAAGACGTAACAGTAAGAAGGATGTTTATGACTCTAACAGCATAAGTCACCCCCTGTGACTTTCCTCACTGTTATGTCATGTTCTTTCTTAACTCAGAGCAAGGACACACTCTGTCTTCACCACGTCAGCTTCAGAAAGTCAGGGACAACACAGAGGCCAGATTGTGTTTACAGGAAATGAAGAAACCATCACCAGAAGCTACACTGTTATTAACTACTTCTAGTTTTGGGAAAGGAACTGGAAACTAAAGGTTTGGTATTCTGTAAAGTGACTTTTAAAATTGACACCTCCTCAGTAACTTGAAGGTGTAGGCTCTTCGAAAAGGTTTGTTTATCACCCAGAAACTGCCAGAAATAACATCACAATAGTGTTGTGAACAAGAGCTTCTCTAAATGAGTAATGTTTCCCACTTGTGTCATACTCTGCGTTCAGACCTGTAATTGTTTTTTATCCTGACTTAGTTCTTGTCAGGACAGCTCCTGTAGTTTGTTATGCACTATTTATAATGATACTTAGCTTAAGTGGCTAAACCTGCTCACTTTAAAAACTAAGAATTCCTTTTCTTTTATTCCTTAATTACATATAGTTTCCTGCTTCTTCTTGAGAAAATTAACTCTTCCTTCTCAACCATGTTAATGTACTTCTAAGTTAAATAACAAACTTACAAGTTTTCCCACTCTCTGAAAGCATGGAAGAGGAAAAAGTACAGGTAGTTAACACCAAATTCAGCAGAATTCCTGTAGTATGATTCAGCCTAAGCTGGATCTGAATTCTCACCAATTTATTAAGAAGAAATCTGAAACTTTGCCAAGTATGCAAACCTTAAGAGAGTGAACTCTTGCTGTAAGATGTGGTACACCAAAGGAGTCACAAAGATTCACACTTTTTTCTAGAAAGCCAAGGGAGAACTTCACTACCAGCTGCTAAAGGGGCAGGCATGGCAACACTAATGCTGGTGTTATACATCAGTGCTCCTGCAACACCAAATCTGTCCTGAGGGTTCTACCACACACATCCTCTACTCACAGCCATTCATCATCATCTCCACAGCCTCTTCCTTGCTGTGTTAAACATCTACACTACACCTCAGACAGTTCAATTAGTCTTTTTTTCCAGTTCTGATTAGATCAGTGGAATTATGTGCCTTGGTTTTAATCTATGTTTAGTTGAGGTACTTGGGAGATGGCAGGGAAGTTACAATAGGTAACAGCTAAAATTTAGAATTTGACTATACCAAGTAAAATACTGAGGGCTGTGTGCCACAATTGGTTAGACAACTCTCAGGAGGCTAACTGCTGACTTCTCAGCACTCAGGTCTCAGTGAAAAAAGAATTAGGAGACAGAAAAGAAAAGCACAGCACATCTAGTTTGTGGAGGTGCAAGTTGTTGACTTAGACAAGACTCACGGCTTAATGCTGATGAGATCTCTAAAGCTTCCCACAGCACTGCCTCGGTTCCGCTTCTCAGCATCACATTTCTCTTTTGTCCATGTCATCTGGATATTCTCAGGAACTGGGTCCCCTTCATCTTCTTCATCTGAGTAGAGGCTCTCCAGACGTGCTATTGAATGTCTGTCCTTTACCAGCTGAGCCTAAACATGAACAACAAGTAAACTCAAGAGACTTGATTTTATATTCTCAGGTTCTGATAAGCAATGAAAGGCTTTCTGTTCCATTTTATCCTCTATTCTGTAGTCAGTTCAGCTTTTAGGGCAGATCTGATACCAGGCATCCAACACAGCCAACAACCTTATATATTAAATTGACTTTAAACAGCTCTCATGGGTGTAATCCACACATAATTTGGACTAACAGAGGCCTGTATATATACAAGATGAAAAAGACAGTCTAGCACACATCATGAGGGGCCAGGCATTGGAACAGATCACCCAGAGGGGCTGTGGAGCCACCATTCCTGGAAGTGTTTAAAAACACAAAGTATATAGGCATGACACCAGAGGACACGGTTTAATAGCCAAGGTGGTGTTGGGTTGATTCTTGGACTTGATGACCTTGGAAGTCTTTTCCAACAATTTCATGATTCTATGACACAGTCTGAAACAATGGACAGGTTTGACACAAAACTCACATTAAAAATTTAGACAAACACAGAAAAAAATAAGGTCTGCACCTTTCATAGCTACATATCCTAACAGTCCAAAGTGGGATGAAATCTTCAGTAGGAAAACAGGGTATACTATCACTTGAGACAAACCCTAGGCATCACATAAAAAGGGCAGGGCAGAGCTGGGACTTATGTCCTCAAGTCTCTAAGCATCATTTACATGGAAAAGGGAAACACAAATCATTCCTACAACATATATACTGCCATCACTTCCCCCCAAAACTAGTAATTTCTAGCGTGACTTGGCAGGTACAGCCAGGCTATACAGACAATTCTGGGAAATAAAGCTACACTAAAAGTACTTTCTTACACCTTTGGAATACAGGAGTTACATTTTAAGGAGCAGCTATATAAAACACTATTAGGAAGGCACTTTGTGCCATCCACCTCAGGTGCTCACAGCAATCAACCACAAATGACATACCTCCCTTTCTCTTTCTGTTTTTGTCAGCCTCATTTGTCTCAGCATCTGAGATCTCTGCTCCATCATAAGAGTTCTCTCATAAGTATATGCTGAAATATCACTATTGTGCTGTAGAAATAAGAAAAAAATCATTGTGCTTGTAATAAGGTCACAACCAAATAGCACCAATTGCATCATAAAGTGAAAACCAGCTCAAAGCCCTTACCATTTCTACCACTTCTACCTCTGCCTCTATTCGGAGTTGATAGAGGAAAGTAGCCAAGTCCTTCTTCATCTGAATGCTGTTATCATCCATCTGAGCTACAGTAAAAATCCTCATTTTGCATTTTCTCCAAACCTGGTGAGGGAACAAGCTCTCAATGTCTGAACCAATAACACTTTGCTGTACAAAACTGCTCAATATATTCACTCTTGTTCATCAGGCTCTGCTATTGCACCTCGTTTCTTTACATTAATGCACACAGATGTGGTTGGGTGACAGACATTCTTTGGCTAGCTCCTTACTTTGTGCTGTTTGAGAAGAAAAGGAAGCAACATCAACATGCCTCCATCATGCACAATCCACCAGACGTCAATGTTGCCTTCATTGTAACGCTCGTGGTTGCTGGGGTAGAAAGACACATTCTTGGGAACCAGCAGAGCCAGATGAGCTGCAGTTGTGCAGCGAACAGTACCTGCCAAAATGGGAAAGAACAAGCAGTCACTTCCAGTTTTGCAAGAGTGAGCTATGGTTTAAAACAACAGAAGTTACTCACTGAGAAAATATCAGCAAACCATGTAAGTCACTGTCTGCACTATGAAAAGTGCATATGGCAAAGCTTGGATAGTTGGAATAAAGCAGAATTACAGAACAAAAGCCCTGTTTCAAATAAAAGCAGCAATCTTCAAAGCTAAGGATGAGGAGAAAGCATTTGCTGTGTTCTAATTTGACAGAGTTGAGTAATTGGACCACAAGTCAAAGACAGGCAAGAAAAGCACTAGCTTCAGTAGTGAAGAGGGATGGATAACTTAGGACCTGTGAAAAAAAGACATTATCTAGGAAGTCATTTATAATTTGCCATAAAAACACTCTCTCTGAAGTCTGTAATTATGTAAGCATTCATTAGACAGACATATTTTAGCTGCTAGATTAATCTCTGAAGAGCTTTCATAGGTCTTCTACTTACAAAAAAATGGTATTCCAAACAAATAGCAAACCACCTACTTCACAATTAACTCTAGACAAAACTGACTAAAAACCCAAACCAATTTCCCAAGGAGTCTGTTAAGATCCCCTCTGTACAATTTCTGTTCAACATGTTTCACCACACAGAACCTTTAAAACTCACCTATAAAGGTCTTCCATGACCTTGGATCTTCACTTTGTCTCCAGCCATATGGCCATCCCAATACCACAGTGTTATGTTTCATGCCACCTAGTCCACAGGACTGGATCAAGTGGGCAATTCCTTCTCGAACTTTATTGGCTACAACTACTTGGCAAAATCCTTTCACCTTCTCAATGTCCATCATATTCTTAATAGTCTGCAAGACAGACAAGGGGAAACTTCAAAACCAAAAGGGACTCCTAAGTGTTTCTCCATCATGTGATTTCATTGTACATTCCTGGTTCACACGCCCACAGGTAAAACACACTTCAAAGTTCTGCTCATCCACTTGCCTTAATACATCAGAAGAGAAAATACCCACTGATAGTGAACAATAATTGTTTAAAACATACATAATTCCCTTCCAAACATAATTATTTCCAACAGATTAAGATAAGAGTTTTCTGGTTTGTGTCATAATTTGTTATACACAGCAATAATCAGTGATATCTGCGTTACCATCTAACTCTCCATTTTCTATTTCTATAACACCATTTTAAACCCAAGGCAAACTAACTTCATTCAGATTTTCAGTTTCAGATTTCTCTAGAACATGCTGTGGTGTTGTATTCAATTTACAAATGTAAGCATTAAATTCCACGTACCCCTCAGGAATATCATATCCTTTATTTGTTTAAAAACTAGACAAACTTGTTCAACATATAGACCCATGATTAGTTTCCCCTTTATAATAGTCTTCCTGTACAAAAAGCCTGTGGGGAACAAAGAGTGATGTGCTGACTGACACTATAGAGATATAAACAGAGCTCTTATGTCATGTTTACATAGTGAAGAAGATGAAATGATTTATTACTTCATTTTCGGGACCATCTTTCAATGCTTTGTGTAATAAATTTATGTCCCCACTGAAGGGGACACAGCACATTGGCTAAGATTGTGATAACTGACAGTTACCAAAATGTTTCTTATGACGTTCAGAAAATTCACTAGTCCTCTTCCTTCTGCTCATCAGCACACACCAACTTTCATGGTAGTTATTTCTCGTAAATGAAGACAGATGTATGCAGTATGGCTGTTTATACAAGTTGCAAGCATTGAACTTGTACTCCCAAAGCCATGCCTGGCAGCTGAAACACATTTGCAGGCCCTTTCCTGAAGAGCTGTAGTACTATCTGGCCAGTCCTGTATTTCAAGGAAGCTCTACTGATAGACTGTTTTCCTATGTATGATGATGAAACTTCCAAATTACCTTCCCACTCGCCCCTTTTCCCTTCTGCAGTTTAAGACACTGACCTGTTCAGCAGCCTGGGCTTCTCCGTAAGTTTCCAAGAAATTCCCTTGGATCACTGATCCTATGATAGTTAAACCTTTGCCAGCTTTCAGCTGGGATGCAAACGTTAACAGTCTGGGGTATTTCACGTGCAGATCTTCATCAAGTTTCAGGAGCACCAGCAACTGAGGCCTGGAGAAAATAAAAAACAAATATGCATTTTACTAAGGCTTTAACAAAAACTCTGCTGAATGTCTGCTTCTCTCCTCACTTCAGTTGTGCTTGATTCTGAACTCTGGAACAGCATATTTTTTTTCTGCATCTCACACATCAGTGGGGCTCTAATTAATATTTTATTTCTCTTGATACAAAGCAGATTTGGAGGACTGAAGGAATTCTGCTGCGTTGTTTCATCCACTCTTAAGTACAGCACCTTGTCTGGAGTCCAGTTCAATTCCTTAAGTGTCAGTGGATAGTCATGACAGTGCATTTTCTTAAGTCTGCAATGAGTACCTCCAGTTCTTTGTGTGTGGTGGGCCCTCCTCCAGCCTAAGTAAGGCGTATCTTGCTGCGCTGAGTGAAAGGCCTCGGATACCATCGCCCCATTCCTTCTCTGCACTGTAGAGAACACACACTTTAGCCAACCTGTGCTTGCATAAGCATTTCATTGTACACCTACAGTCACACTATAGAGAAATCATTACCCTATGGTAAGTTTAATAACGTGATTCACGGCATGCCACACATGTATATTTATCATTGGTACATGTATATGTGTGATACTTATCATGTACCACATGAGGAACCCAAGTATTTCAGTCAAATGTACACACCACCTCCACCCTGTCTGATTTGCAATCAAGACCTAACTGCAGCGAATGCTTCCAGAGCAGGAAGATACAGAAAGCACTTCAGTAATTGGTTTGTTAAAATTAGGTTATGCAGCCACTCTACAGCCTGACTACTGTCTGATAAGAACAATCTGCAGAGTCAGCTTTTCAGGGACTGTTCTAGACAGACAGACTGACCTTTGCACCACATAAAGTGGTTGCCTTCTGGAGTTCTGGGCCTGAAGTAACTGTGTGATAGACAGATCCCAACCAGGGATTTTGCTTTCTGTGGCTCAAATTTTACCAAATGCATTTAGAGGTTTAACAGCAAAGCACTTTAGGGGCTTCTGTTCGGCACTGACAGAGGTAATGTGAGAAACACTAAGTCCTATCTCTGGACAGTTCCTTCTCCTAATGTGAAAGATAAAAATAATTCTTGCCCTTCCTATACCCAGTTAATACTTACCCTTGGTACTCAATGTACTTGTAAATCATGCCTGCAATAAGCATAGCTACCAAAGCATAATACCAAGATGAAATGAACATCAGTGCTAGGCAAATACTCATGCCTAAGAATGAGAGTGCCCTAAAACAAAAAGCAAAGATATTAGTGAGTAGTGGGGTAGAAAAGCTTAAAAACAAGTTAATTAGTCTACTGCTCTTTTTTCATTACATTGCATATTGTGTACTGGCAGTGAAAGTAAAGCTTCCAGCACATCTTCCCAGTTCCCAACAGCTGTTGGAACGAAACTTGCACACCATTAAAATATCTGGTTCACCACTATGAATATTACATCTATGTACTGTTGTCTAGAACTGGGACCCAGAGAAGTAACACACACTCACAACCCCCAAGGAGAGGCTCCTTCCAAACTGCACACTAAAGGTTACAGCTGCCTTCTGCTTACCAGTGATAGTATTTAAATCGGGGCCGCCAGTTTGGAGTTCTAAGAAGAGTTTGTACCGCACATGCTAGATTAACAAAGAGGTAACACATCAAGAAAAACCTGCAGAAGCAAAAATGCAGAAAATCTTTTAGCACACACATTTATAGATTCTGACACATGATTTACAGTCAAAATACAGCTGCTCTGCCATGTGTCACTATCCCTCTGTTTTTTTGTTAGCCTGAACCAAGGAGTTAGAACATTTTTTTACTGGATAGAGTTAGATCTATCCATAACATCAACATGGGCTTCACTCCGTGATGAAAATAACATTTCTTCACATAAGGTAACAATCCAGCTATACTACAACCACATTTATTCACAGAGCAGAAACAGATTTGTATGCAGAACCTGAAGTCAGAGACTTCGTAGAAATACTAAAATGGAACCCTGGCTCCAGTAATTTGCCTTGCTGGCTTAAGATATGATTTCGAAACGCAATCAAATTAGCAAAACTTTAAAAAGCATCACTCTTTTTCTTTTTTCCCCCTTAAATAGTAACTGCCCTATTTCTTACATTGAAAGAATCGGTGCCACCATGTCAAGAGAAGCAATGAGGATTCCCAGCTCAGCAATTAATGCTGTTAATAGAAGAGCCCAGGTTGGTTCACCATTGGCTTTTCCATGACCAAAAATCTGAAGAAAGAGAAATATTAAGCATATCTTCCAAGGATTTCATATTATAAATGGAAAAAAAAAAATACATTGCTCTAAAAAGTAGTAATTTTCCTATATATTTTCTCCCTTAGAGCAACGAATCAAATGGCTTTCTCTGTTTCACTGAATTAGATGCTAGACTTCTTCATAAAATTACCATAAATGTCTATTCAAATTCCTTTAAAAACATTCCTTGTTTGTAACAAAAGAAAACAAAGCATTAAAAAAATTATAATATTGACCTTCACCTTCAATACTGGGCAAACAGGCAAACTAGACCTGATGTCCAAGAGCATAAAGTCAAATAGCTGGTTAGTTACTCAGTGCAGAATGCCTTTGGGGGGCGATTTGGTTTGTCTTTAACATGTACAGACCCAGAGGAAAGGGATGATGTTGTCCTTTGCTATGGCCTGCAGCAGCCGGGGTGCTCCGGTGAGGCTCTGCAAACCTGCTCCACAGGTGGAGAAGAAGGATCCTATCACAATGACCCAAGGAGAAGGCCACGAGAGGGTGCCCACCACCAGGTTCTTGTTCACTGCATCCCCGTACCTGCAGAGAGCAAGGGACGGGCAGTCAAAGGAGCTTCCTGACACACTTAGGTTACTCAGTGTTTTAAGATGTCATTTAAATATACTTTCTCGATTAGAAAATATAGATGTATCAAACAATTTGAGTTACTTTTTCAGCCAAATTTCAACAATTGAAACAACTCTTGATTTGCTATGATAATCTTCTACTTTCACCTAGAAAGATGCAGTTCTTAACAAAAAAAAAAAAAAAGTGAAAACAACACCAAAAACAAGTAATGCCTGTAACACCCCACACAGTCCACTATCAGGAAGCTCAACAAAAGGTGTTGGAGTCTTCTAGTTTGGTTGGTTAGTCTGGCTTGTTGGCTCAGGGTATTTTCCCTCCCCCTAGACAATTATATCCACAAGCACCGCATTGCTTGTCTGCTGGAAAGAGTCCATCAGTGTGAAGGAAGTGTTGAGGAAAAGCACTGGCAGATTCTGGTCTGTTACTGGTTTTACAGACAGAAATGTCTGATTAATAATCTGAGAATGGAGGCAACCAAATGCCAAACTTTGTCCACTATGGAAATACAGACGTGGGCTATCTGCCTGTCTCCAGATTTTTCTTTGGTATAGGTCAGGCAAAGTACTGGTTGTTGACTTAGGGGACCGTGGTCAGCAAGTGCAAGAAAAATTAAAGCAGCTTTGCAAGCTATTTACTAATGTGCCATAGGCTGAAATAATTTCAGCTATCTTGCACATACTATTGATGCCACCAGTACCTTTATAGAAATCAGGAGTAATGTCTCAGATAGCAATAAAGGCAAGGACTTTGCAAAAAGTAATTTTGCCAAATTCAGTAATCAGCAAAACAAGAACAATGAACAAGAGAAGAAAATTAAGATTCATCTGGAAAAAAAGGTAAAGGGAAAAAAAGAGAAAAAAATTATTTTGTTGTTCTGCTTCTTGCTTCTCTACAGAGGAGAAATAAAGAGCAGAAGTCTATAGAGTTCACTCTAATTTCTCTTAGGGACCTGATCTTTGAAGGAGTACCCCTGGAAAATGAAAAGCATGTGTCAACTCAAAAGAATATGTTTGGGGTAGGGGATAGCGTGGAGAAATTAAGACACTCAATGGAGTACCTGAAGGAATTAAACCAGAAAATACCTAATGCAGGATGAGTCCCAAAGCACTGTTCACAATTTGTTTTCATACAAAACACAGCTTAAAAGGCACCCAGAAGTAAAAGAAAAAAAAACAAAAAAAAAAACCAAGAGGGGAAGCAAAATAGGAAAAAAATATATCTTCCCCACACAGAAGAAAAGAAAGGAGAGCACTGAAGCTGTAAAACGTACTTATCTCTCAGGACCACACCTTCTATGCAGGCTCCAAACAGTAAAACACAACTGAAGTCTGGAGGACAGGGTGCTAAGGAAACAGGCTTTACTAGGCAGATGAAAGCCACCAGGGAAAGTACTGTGCAATGTTCAGTTTGTGCTTCTGTCCTACAAGATTCACACTGCAGCATCTCCAGAAGTGCATGATGAAACTGGTGAGTGAGCTGATGTCTCCCTATTCATATACACCATCTAACATCACACTGACAGCTCCTTTTGTAAGTTTCATTTTTTACAAAAACAGTTTTAAAGGATATAACTTCAAAGGAAAATACATTTATTTAATCTGCTGGTGTAGAACAGAAACTGGTACTGAAATATCTTTTCTCTCTCCTCTTCTTGTGTATGAAGCTATTTTGAACATATAGCAAACTGTCACCTTCCATTTTCTCATTCTGTGGTCTTTGATAGCATTCACATGACCAAGCCTTTGAATATTGGGTTATGAAGTTGTACTATTTCTACGTTGGGAAGTACAAAATACTTCAAAAGGATTTTGGATCTTGCACTCCAGTGAGGTTTTTGATGATGTGGTTTACATTTACATGAATGGTTAAATCCTAAACTCTACCCCTCAAATCCAAAGGGTAATACAAAGGGTATTAAGAATTGTGATGTAAACCTTCCACTGGGTGGCGCAGGAATAGCTGTGCATAAAGTTACCCATCACAAAATTAGGTTTGAGTTGCAAATACTTAAACGCTGAAGCTGGGATTGCACCTGTCACCTGCTGTGTCATTTGCTAAGTTCATAGGAAACACAGACTTCCTGATGTAGAGCCAATTCCTAATGAAACATCTGGAAAAGGCTGTGCCCCTAAGAAGCTGAGACAAGTGAGTTGGGATCCTGCTTTACAGCTTGGCAAGTTTTGGCAGAAAATAGGTTTGAAACAGCAGAATTTCAAGGAGTCACCATCTTGGCCAGGTGCCCTTTGAGTAAGAATTATTCAGAACGCTCTTACAAATAAGCTTTTAAAGTCCTTGATCCTGTAAGTCAGCCTTTTTTTCCTATTCCCTCATAACTTCCTGTGTTAGCAAATTGTAGTTTAGGACACCAACAGCTAGAAAGACCTTGGCTTCATCTCTTGTCTAGCAAGACACAAGAGAGGAATACAGTCCTTCCTAAGCAAGGCTTCTGTGGCCCTAAGCCCTGAAGAGTTTAACCACACATGAAATCCAGAAACTGCAACTGAGACAAAGACTGTTCCTCTGAACACACTCAGACCTAGAAATCTGGTATGAGGAACTGCCTTATACTCCGCAAGTTAAGTGCTCCAGTTTCAGTGGACAGGCAGGGAACAAGCAATTCACAGCTATGTGAAACTCACCACTGAGCAGTTTGTAACACTTCCACACCTGCCAGATGGGAATGTGTGTAAAAATCATGGAACAGGATCAAACCAGACTAATGTGTTCAAAACCAATGGTGTGAAAACCCAACAACCCAGTTTTGTAAGCTGATGCAAGATGATCATGTTTCACTGACTTCAAAACAAATACATAATGTCATTGGTACCGGTGAGCAGCTGACTACACACAGACCTCTCCCCCCCCCTCCCAAAAAAACCACACATGGGGAAACATCTAGCTGAATTTCTAACTCACATTTGTCTTGCAGAGTTCAGGAAAGCCCATACTCATGGGCATCACTCAACCAAAAATATGTTTGGTTGTTGATCTCTCCCATTTAAAGCCTTTCCTCATCTTAACAGTCCATGACATCCTAAATGAAAATGTATACCTGTACTCCACCAGCCTGAAAAGCTACAGATCACAGCATAGCCAAGATAAACATTGGAAATGCAGAAGGACTGGTTGCTTTTTTCCTCACTTACCAATCATACTCATACTGATCATACAGTCCCCCAAAAGCAGTCCTGCAAATCACAGTCATTCAAGTCACGACATGCCAAGACTCTGCTCATTTTAAAAGGATACAGACTAGTGATGTGGTAACAATAGCAAGAATTGTTCCAACAGGGATGGATTTCTGTGCATCTTTGAGGTCCCCTGACCTGTTTGAGCCAGCCATGATACCTAAAAACATATTTTGGATGCAAGATCATAGGAGAAAAGAAAGCTCAGAGACAAGATGCCCCCTCAATCCCAGTATTCTCACCTGTCACTGAAGGGAAGAAGATGCCAACCAGCACCATGAATGAAGTGGCTATATCTGAAAGAACATACAGGTGAAGGTTGTTCTTCTGGCCTGCTACATCAACAGATGGGTGATGTGCTTTCTCCAAGATCTCTCCTTTCTCCAAATAATTGCTCCATAAGTTGTCTTCAATGGTATTATTGCACCACAGGAAAAAAAAAAAAAAGAAAAGCATGTTTCTGTTCAAACCTGTTCTTACCATCATGGGTTCAGAAATGAAGACTACATATGCAGTGATCAACACACATTAAGACCTTCGCTTATTGCATGCTTGTAAGGGAACTTGTAACAAAGCCAGTAAATACACAGGGGTAGCCTATAGAAGTCTAAGCATTTTTTCACCCTGTATTATTACTGATTAGAACCTTGTTTTAACTTCACACCTATTTTAATCCCAAGAAATACCACAAGTATTTTCAGTGAACCATCATACCCCCAGGGAGGAGCTCAGAGAACCCAAAGCTGCAATACTGAGCAGCTTTCTGGAGACAGATTTGTTCTTTAGACAGTGAAAGAATGACTGAATTATGTATTTGCCATTTGAAAATCACCCATAAATGCTGAGTCCATTTCAGAAACTACACTACTGCATTCTGTGAGGAAGAGGCACCTTCGACAGAGCACAGATACAGCGCAACTGTTCTCTGGAGCTCCTTTCAATGAGGAATTTTCCAATTATATTATACTCCAGAGCAGGCAGAGAAAGAGGTACACTGTTTTTATACAAGTACTCTTATCTTTCAGGACATGATCTTAACCTGTCTAAAATGGAGAGCTGCAGCAACAAAGAGCTCTGAAAAACTAACAATTTGTTCATGTTAGCATAGCTCACAATTACAGCTGACTTCCTGCTGGAATGATGAGATGTACAAGGCAAATTCAATCAATTTTACAGCAGACAAGTACTGCATCAGGACAAAAGTGCTGCCTGCTCTTTTAAAGATTGTAAGACTTGGGTTTCTTTATTGAAGATAATTTTCTTTACTGTAATCACATTTTTTCAGTCCTTTCTGAACCAGCGGGGAACAGTTCAACCCATTTCAACTGCTCAGCATGTGTCCTCTTTAATAGAAAAAAAATCCTGTTCTATCATACCTTTTAAAATGCCACTAGCAGCTCCTGGAATTCCTGCTATCTCAGAGACATTGTTATATAGGAAATATTCATCACAGTTCTCAGTGGTTAAGTTGGTAGTGTGGCAGAAGAGCTCCCAAAGCTTAGAGGCCACAGTAATGTTATCCCTAACAACGGTCTTCGCACAAACATCAAACTGATCTCTTGACAAAGTCCTATTGCCCAACATGCAAATCCTGAAGGGAAACAAGGAAACCAGTGTTACAAGGAACCAGGCAAGGAAAATTCACCATTCCACTTAAGTCTTCTTTCATATCAGGGAGCCCTGAAATTGCTCTAGACTGCTACATCACTTCTCAGCTTCAAAAAGATGCTAGCAGCAGAACAAGGACAGTGTATATGTTTCCTTTCAGGTTCAGAAGTATGAAAGCTACTCTTCCAAGTTTTGGAAAAGGAATACAGCTCAAGGAAGAAAAGCAAAAGATAGGGAGAACATTCAAGAACAATCCAAGAGATAATGAGGGAGAGGTAAAAACACTGTTTTATTTTTACCGCTGTAAACCTGCCACTTTTGTAAAACATTCTAATCATTGGGCCCTAAATATTTAAAGGGAGCGCTTGAAGGATGCAAGTGCTTTGTTATGGTCACAGCATTTTAAGATGCAAGTAACTATGCAGACTTAACTCCTTTGTTTCCATTCCATTCACCTCTTGTCAGCAGTAGCAGGAAATGCCATTTACCTTTCTTGCAAAGCACACATCTCCACATTACTGCTGCTGCTCTCACTTTAAGAAACCCAGTTACATGTTTGGCTGCCAATGTGCTGTGGGCAGAGCAGAGCTACTCCTATGCAGCCTCTTCTTTCACTGGAGTCTCAGCATGGCCTCAACATTGCCTCCCACATGCTGAAGAGATCCCTGTTTCTCAGCAAGCAGCTGCATCACACCACCAGACTTCCCAACCACAAAGGCAGCAGCACATCATCTCTGACTGGTCTGGGGAAACTGGACTTGCCAAATTGCTTCGTGCAGACTGCCATAAACAACCCAGTAAAATTCTTGCTAAAATTAAACTCCATGGTCACAGGTCAAGATATTGGACTGTCTTTGCAGGAAGCAGAGAAGTGCCAGCCTCCATCCATCTATACACTCACGAGATTTCATTCTACCCAACAGTTTAAGAACATAATAATGCATTCATTTTAGCCTAAGAAACTTCTATTCCATGAGCCCTCCACCTTCCAGACCTGTAGTCACAGCCATTTCCCCATCCAGAAGTATTACTCACGGAAATTCAGGTGGATCAAAGATGGACTTGATAGCTCCAGCATAAATGGACAGTATGGATATCACTACGCAGGCCAAGAAGAGGGAAGCAAATTTGTTAACATATTTGACGCCTACAAAGACCACCACTGCCATCAGGATGAGGAACACAGTCCCATAGACCCTCATGTTATTTAGCATAGCACTGGATGCATCATGGGCACCGGAGGGATGAAAAATTGCTGCTTGTGGCACAATGTATGTCTGAAAAAAAGAAGAAAGCCAGCTGAATGAACACAGGAAGAAGATAATTCTGTCTACACAACTGTAGTGATCTCATACTTACACTACAAATTTACATCACCTTCCAATTTATAACATGCCCTTCACCAAGAATCTTCAGCTTATAAGAAAAGCTCATTCTATTTCAGCACTACAACTGAGCTAGCTTCATCAGTGATGAGCATGTGTCTTTGATTAAGTCACACTCCATCTATGTTTTCACTCTGGCTACCCACATAGTGTACAGCTTCCAAAAGGAAAGCACTCATGGTATATAACCAGACACTGAGCCACTGAAGACCTTCTGTGCATACATGTGGGAGACATGGGGATGTCCATATGCTATTCATCATAAAAGCAGGATTACTGCAGTACTACTCACCAATAAAATCTCAATGGCACCAAGGATATACATTGCTCCTGCAAATGTTGTTCCCAAGTAAAAGCACAGCCCAACAGCTCCACCAAACTCAGGGCCTAATGACCTGGATATCATGAAATAGGAGCCACCAGCTACAAAACAAAAAAAAAAAAGAGAGTAAAATTATTTAAAAAAAAAAATCACAACATTTGACATCATGTGTCTGATTTTGGGAGGGGGTTCAGCTGAAGTACCCTTTTGTTAGCACAAGAGCAACTATAAACCAAATAAATTCATCTTTAGCCTAATTGACACTAAGACAACATACTAGATACAGACAAGCACAATGGATATGAATTCAGGCTTTGCATCCCAGCTCAAGCAAACTTATCTGGAATAAAACCATGTTAACAGCTCACAGTACCTCTCTTGTTTCTAAAACACAGCTGAGAGGTTTGCTTACTACACTTACCTGGAACAACACCATTTGTGGCAATAGCACTCATTGATATGGTTGTCAGCATAGTCTGGAGAAAATAAGGAAAAGGAAGCATTATTTTAATAACAGTTTTTAAAAGATAAATAATTTCTTGGTGAAGCAAAGCTTCTACTGTCTACACAATCCAGTATTTCTACTTATTCTGCATTTCTACAGTATTTATTTGACAGGTCATTATCTGAAAGAAAACAAGGGAAGGATTAATTTAATCATCAGGCTGTTGGGACTTCTGCTCAAAAGATGACCACTGCTTTATCAGGCCAAACAATGTGTGCCTGCAGACAAGGCAAGATAAAAGAGTGCAGGTGTCCCTCCATCTGCAAAGCTAATACCCAACAAAGGCTAGTCCAGTGAGGCAGGCAGCTGTGACCTGGGACAGACACAGAAAACAGCTGTTTGCTGAATAAACACCAGTTTTTGACTCTATCTACAGTAGATGCAGCTTATCAGTTTAGAAATACTACCAAAAACAGAAGGAAAAAGGAAAGTTATGAGAAAGTGAGGAAAAGAAAAGAAAAAGAGAAAAGAAATCACAAGACTACAGACATAGCAGAAGTGTCTGGCACTCAGATGACTTCTCTTTACACATGCATTTACAATGCAGCCTCTCCAGTTTTCTCAACGGTTTCACAGAGCTTATGTCACAGCCATTACTTTAGCTATATACTTACACAACAGCAGCAAAGTAACACAATCAGGAAGGACTGAAGAACTCCAGCCATTCCCACCATCCAGGTCAGCCGAAGGAAGAGAATAACCCCAAAGATATTCTGCATGCATGGTAAATACACACCCATCAGGGTGCCCATGCTGGGTGACTGAAAAAAAAAGAAAAGTTCACTGACATACATTAACTGGAATTGTTCAAAGCACAGATGACCAAAACCCCTACAATTTCCAGTTTTCAAATGGCAGAAATTTAGGAAACATAAGCTAAACATACACAAATACTTTACAGAACATGAAGCAAACTCTAAACCCACAGATATCTCAACAAACTGCTGACCTTGTCACATCTTCACAGTTTAAGGAGTTATACTCAGCATTTAACACTGATTATAACAACAAATGACACACATATTTGTTGTGTTGTAGAACCACAGTTTCTAGTAGAAAACCAACTGAATGCTGCAGACCCCAAGGAAGTTCCCTCAGACCTGTCTCCATGTTTCATGGAGAACATATATTCATAATGTTTCAATGAGAAAAGATTCATAAGAAATTTGGAGCTGTACATAATGTATTTTCTTCTATTTTATATATTCCATGCAAAGCAAATTATTCCAACCTTTCTTGTGTTTGATGCTTGTTTAACATCAGGCTCTGAATTACTTCTGACAGCAACTGAGACAATCCAAGTTAGCTACATGAACTTCACAGGAAGCACACAACTGGCATTCAACACAGCAGCTTGTAGAACTCTCCTTTGCATAGTTTTGGTCAGAGGATGGTCAGTTCCAAAATGACAATGTCACAATGCCACTGCTAAGGGTTTTATTGCAAGGAATGCTAAAGCGTTCCCTGCCCTGGTACACCTAGCACTACCAGCATTTCAGAGACCCAGAGACTCTGCAGTATCATGCCAAGACATTTCATTGCTTCTGCTTTCTGAAGTTGTCTCTTGCATTTAAAATTATAGAGAATGCTGAAGCACAAGAACAGAAAGTGTAACTTCTCAAAGGCTCACTGCTTTTCATACTTCTTTCTATAAATAAACCTGAACTTCAAAACATATTACTGATAGATAGCATTTAAAGATACCCATCAATAGTCATCTAAACGAGAAGGACATTAAGGGGAGATGACAACATTTCTTTGACTTCACACAGCATTAATTACATACAAAAATAAATAGGTCAGATGCATCCTTACAGACATATTAGTCATGAATCAAAAAGCACTTAAGACAAGTATATGACTCTTAAAGCTATAAAATAGCTGTCTACAACTTTGTTCTTGCCTTGTCCTCAATATGGAAAAAAATTAGTTAGATAAGGTATGTCAGGAGTATATTTTATAACACACGCCAAAGTCCTAGAAAAATCAAATGGTTACAAGATCACCCGGTCAAAATCAGCAGCCTCAGAATTGCACTTGCACTTCCATGTAACAGATGGAAATTTCCTCATTTTCATCTGGAATCTGCTCTGCTACAGACAACTGAACACTGTGCCCAAGAACATGATCTGAGCAGTTGTTAGAAACACTGGGAATTGTTGCCCAGTTTTCTCTGAAGCCCTTGTCTGACTGGTAAATCAGATCAGCTTCCCCTATACACACTTCAGCTCTGGTGAACCTCCTGAAGTGGGCAGCAGAGCCACAGGCTGACAGTTTGTAATGGACTTACCCTACCAGACCTACCAGCTTGGGGCCAGAGTAGTGTAACTCAGCTGTTCCAAAGACAGCACAAAAAAAAAACCCTAGACCATCACCTGCCATTTGTACAAACATCACCATCCTACAGAACTAACCTGATTATGTTGATCATGTTTATCTACAAGGACAAAAAGCATTGTTGTCTTCTGATGCAAACAGAAATGACACTTGCACTTAATATTCTGGTCAGGGTATGGTAAGGATTTTTTAATGAGTTCTTGCAATGCTACAGTGGAGGAGGATCTTCTCAGGGTAGTCTTTAGGATGTACCTATTTCCTCAGGAAGGGGAAGTTTAGATATTTTTGATTCAAACACCTTCATCTGATTCACACTGCCTCATCAACAACATTAGTGTTTACTAACTGATAAAGGAACAAACATTGGCAGGCAGTGAGGAAATTTTGCCCTCTATAAGGGCTTCCTATTGTCACATTAATGTTCTCTTTGTCTTTCTTAAAGAGATATTCCATGTAATTTTGTCGTCTATCTGACCATTTATCTGTGAGTCACCCCTCTCCACCATCTCTGAGCCCAGCAGTAATGTGGGTAACTGTGAGGGAAAGGATTTCCAAGAGTTTGTTAAAACTGGCATCTGAGGAAAGTCAAAAAGCTCAAGCTATTGCTCCTATGCATGACAAGCAGGTGGAGCACAGTTCTTGTATGTTCTATATGACAGTCTCCCAAGTACTAGCAAGTGAGTTGTCAGCCTGCCCTTTACACATCTCTCAACATCTGCTCCCCCTGCAGAAGAATTCATCTTAGCTCAGCTCTTCAGTCCTCTGTGGTCCCTGCAGCTTTGCTCTACTATTCATCATTCTCTCCCCCTCTCTCTTTAAGCGTCTTCTTATGCAGATCAAGTTACTAGCCAGCTTCAGAGAGGAAGAGAAATTGTGCATTAGTGGTGTAACTGCAAGCCTACTTCAGAGCAGAGGAGCCTAGGAAATACATATGTCTGTCCGCAGGCAAAAGCCAAGCCACAGCATTACTAATTGTACCTCAGGCGTAAGAGTTTACTCTGGATTTTCTTACCCTGTGCAATAAAACATACTGTTATGAAAGAATGATCCACAAATACTACTTGACCCAGCTTGTCCACAGCAGTATTTAACGCCAGTAATGTGCAGTGACTTGACTGGTTTTTAATAGCATCTTATAATCGGCCGGCGATCCTAAACCAGTGCTGGTCTGAATAGCACACAGCCTGGCCTGAGAAGGGGCATGATCTTCAGTCTCAACAGATACCAAATGAAAAATTTAAACACCTTATGCTGCAGAAAGAAAATAGAACACAGAGACCTTCTGAAGAACGCTGGGTTAGCTCAACCAAGAAGGCAGAGAACAATCTCGAAACCAGTCTCTGTTTCAGTGGGGCAGATGATGTATCTGTTCACTCTAATCAGCTGCAGACACATAATTGATACAAATATTGATCTGAGTCTGAAGGACACTCTTTCCATTGTGCCAGCATGACAGGTTATCACAGCACTTGGCTGCAGGGCTTAGGGACATTGATCAGTGATGACAGCTCTTGCAGTTGCTCTCTAGCGTGAGGACAGACAGCAGTGCAGAAACAAAATGCCTTATTAAAGATACATGAACTAATACAGTTAATTTAATTATTTCCAGCACAACAAGGGGATATTTTATAGCACTGCATCTATTAAGTGCTTTAATAGAGGGCTGTATTTAGAAAAGTAAAAAGCAACCCAATTTCTACCCTACTACAGCAAGTAGGAGCTCCACCCAATGTGTATCTAACACTTAATGCTACTCTCAAAAGCATTTGTGGGAATGCTGACACAGGGCAATAGGTTTATATTAAGCTGTTTTGCACTGAAATTGTCCTGATCTTCATTTGCACCTTCCACATGATTATTCCAAGAGATTAGACTGGGAATAGTTACTTAATGTATTTTCCAGAGCCTATGGAAACATTCAGGTCTCTTGTTGGGTCTTGTGTCTGTGGAAAGCAGGTGCTAACGACCACGATGTCTGCACGATAAAGCACACCATTCCCTACTTCTTTAAGCTTAAAATTTGGAAGAGAGATCTCGTTTCTTTCTATACTGCCCTTCAGGGAATCGGCCATTTCATGTGCACACAGCTGCCTCGTCTCTTTTGTTGTGCTCGGTTTTCTCTATCGGTTTGGGGGGCTGTTGTTTATTTTGGGGCTGTTTGTTTCTTTATTTGAGTGGACATGATTTGGTGGGCAGGGGTGTGCTAGGTCTGGAAAAGGTATTCACTGTCAAGACTTGACTTAGGCAACTACATATTCACCGACTGAAAATGACTGCTTTTTCTATTCCAGTTTTGAACAGTTCTAGAGTCTGCTCACCCTCCTGGCTCCAGTTCATGTCTATAAGCTGCCAGTTCTCCTAAGTGACACATCAGAGCAGGAAGATTACCTTTTATTACACTGGCCCCTAATGGTTTTGCGAGGAGTATCCAGTACAGCACTCAATGAGTCAGTTAATGCTGGCACTTAAAACCAGAACCTGTTGGTGCTGGGATGGATATTCCCACTTCTATACTAATGGTCAGATGGGAAGGACAAGGTAACAGCAGGGCATTGATTTTATACTTCAAAGATGATTAAAAACAAATGTGTAGAAGAATCCCACCCACACAGTTTCTGGCTACCTTCATTCCATAGTACTGTACAGATGCTACTTTTAAATTCTCTGACCTTAATGGCTGTAATTATTGCCCAAATTAATGTTCAACCTTCCTATACTCTACATCACATTACAAATTTCATATTGCTTATAGCAAGAGAGGAAGAAGAAATTCAACCTACAGTTATGATAGTGCAGCTGATACAATTTATCCCAGAGACTGACATGCTAGGCAGAGTCACTGCAGTGTTTACACAGAAAACACAAAGATATTAACAGAGGAGGATACTGTCCCTCTTGGAACGGTTACCCAACCCATTCCACTAAAAACATCAGAGAAGTATGTGAGCATGGACTGTTGGGACATGGGAAAGCTTAATTCAGGACAACTCAGGCATTAAGCCCAAGCTGTACTTTACCACAGCTGTAGTAAGGACAACTGTCCATTTTTTATGGCAGCAAACAGCTTAAAAATATGTGAGTGTTTACAGAAATGATACCCAGATGTAGAAATACTAACACCAAACCTTACATTACTCTACTGGGGATTTAAAGCAACTTCTCAGTTATACTTTCCTGTAACTTGCCACATTTTCACCTTAGGAAACTATACTCCATAAATTTTACACTGCGGACCCATCACCAAATTCTCCCCCCTTTTTTTTTTTTAACCACAGAGGTTAAAGGTGACTCCTTTTCAGACTAGACTGCATCTTATCCTGGTATTCTAGACAGGCAGTTGCAGTTAGTGAGGAAATAAACAGCAAAAATGATCAGAATTTTCTCCAAATACTAAGGACTCTATCTCTTGTCTCCCCCCACATTCTGCCTTTGACTGGATAACAATCAGTCTGCTTTTGATAGGAAGAGGCTGAAAATGACTTCAGATTCTGCAATAGCACCACATTTACAGCTGATGCTTACTTTATTGCCACCAAAAGCATGCTAAAACAGTGATGCAGCTGACGTACTAGTGACGTGAAAGTAAAAAACTTCAGACATACTCCACAAGCATGGCACAAAAGAAATTCACAAAAAAGGTAATCTAAGCTTTTTAATTAAGTACGAGAATTCAGTTACTGCATTCAGGTGACCTTCACTCTTGCAATGACATCATATTAACCACAATATTACAGCACTTTACTGCAAATGGTCTCAGATAAAATTCAATTTTAAACTTCAGGCTGACTAAACGATTTCATTAACCCCAGTAACAAAGCAAGTAAGAAACTGGGGTGCAAAGGAGCTGGAATCTGGCATGCAGCATGGGGTAAAAAGCATTGTCTTTGAGAACAACCTGCTGGCATTCAACATTATGGCTTCTATCTCTTTCCAAAATGGCACAAACTAGAGAATCTGTAGAACTGAGGTATTATCTTAGCTTTTGGAAAAACTTTCTTTTGATAACATCCGCATGCAAAGTGACAAGCCTGCAAGCACCATAAAATGCAACCATGCCACTTGAAGGTTAGTGCTAACTGAAACGTTTGCCTGGCTGCCAGGGCACTAAAAAGAGCAGTTAGAACACAGCCCTCCTGATAAAAATCTAACTACCAACAATCTAACCCCACCTTCTATCTAGTCATGTCACAAGGCCAACCCAGAGGGGCTAACCATCTAAATTCAGATCCTCTGGAGCAGAATTTAGCTGCCTAACAGCAGAATGACACCTGAGTTGCCCCAGGGTGTCCAATCCGACCTCCACCCACCACTCTAGAAGGGTGTTGTCTCCTGCAGAGATGTGTCAGATATTGCTGTGCAACTAAAACAGCCTTAGGAAGAATCTGGTGTTTGGTTTTGTTTGTTCACAGCTGAAGGCCCATCCTCCTTATCTAACTCCATACCAAGCTGCTGGGAACAGTGCTTAATCACTACATCTGCCTCAATTCTTTGGTAACATCTGGTTACCTACAGAGTACTATGTTATTTCTTTGCAACACTCCTAACAGAGGTTAAGATAAAGTAAAAAGGAGTCTCATTCTCCAGAAATAACCCAGGAAATAACCCTCTTCACCAGCTGGCCATGGGCAGAATCACGACTTACCTTTGATACTTTCTTCTTTGAGCCATCAGTACTTTCTGCTTCTTCATGTTCCTTAACACCTTGGGTAAGATTTGTGTAGTTGACCAACTTGCCAAGCAGAGATGACACTTTTGGTCGTATATCAAGCTCTTCCTGTGGAAGAAAACAACTGGTCATGTTCTGCAACGCACATCATTTATCAAGAGTGGCTGAGGTCACACTTTCCTTGGCATGCCTGAGGCTGCCAGGCAAAAAATCATCCAGAGAATGACAGAGAATACATTTCATTCTGCCTCAACCACTAAGGACAGGATTTAATTTTCTGAGAGGAAGGCAATTCTGACAGTGAAAGCCTATGCCAACAGGCCTGCACCCTATGCACCCTTCTCCTTAGGCGCTGAAAAGCCCAAGTTGAAGCAACAAAGTCTGATCCTTGGGACTTTAAGGAAATGATTGCATAGCTTGCACATACCTCTAATGTCAGCTTCTATCAACAGACAGACTTTTTAAAAGGTCAAGTTGCCTAGCGAATCTTATTTAGTGATTAAATTCTGGTCATTGTTGGCATGCATCACTCTGATAATGTTATTACGCTTTTCAAACTGTGCCATCTAACAGATGTGGATCTAGATAAAGCCACATGTACAGAGGACTCACATCTTTACATTCATCCCACCCCACTTCTGTTTCCAAAAGCAAGTTTGAGAGTAAAAATAAATATTTTAAAAATCAAAACAAAATTGTTTCCTTCCTTCCCCTTTGTCTTGGAGATGAAAATGTTTTACATGTTAACTGTGTAGTGGGTGATACATGGTAAAGAGAAACCACTTTCTACACAGAAAATAAAACCTGAGTAATGAAGATCTCACTGGAGTTGTATCTTATCTTCCTGTTTCTGCTACAATCAGTAGTGCCATGTGCTTGGCAACTAACAGCAGAAACTGACCCCAAATGTCCCTTTTCTTATTCCTCCTTTTGATCTCATCTGCACTTCACGTTTTTCAAAATCAGGTTACAACTCTTTCCAGAAAGAGACTGAGGCGAGATGCCTGCTGTTCGGCTTAGCAGCACGGCCTTTGGGGTGCTCCTCCCTCTCCTTAGCACCACAGAAACAGCCTGCAGCCCTGCTGTGGTACTGTGTTACTGCTGATGAAAAAGGCAGGCGTCTGACTAGCAGCAGCCATGCCACAAGAGGCCAACCCTCCATGACCTACAAGTGAGTTGATCCTGATCACAGACTTCCCATGCCTTGGAGGGAGGAGACACCACAGCTGGGAGCACCTTCAAAGTCCTTTATCTAAAGCACACTGCCTACAGATATAGTTGCAGCACTTCCTCAATCAGTTTCTATCCGGCAGCAGGTTAGTTATAGTTGTCCAAGCTCTACACCACACAGCTGAGCTCTGCAGGTGCCAGCCTGGCAGGGCGCAGGGCCAGCTCAGGCTACCCCACAGTGAGTTCTAGAACAGGAAACATAGCGTATATGCCTCCAGTCTTGCTGTGAAGCTGCTCAGAAGCCCAGCTGGAAAGCAGTTGCAGAGCCATATAGAGACTCTCTGTACTACTCCCCAGCTCCTAAGCTTCTGAAAATATTTTTTTAGGAACTTGGCCTTAGCTCACCATGATGTATTCACACCATGATATATTTGCACTCCATGCAGTGCTAGCAACGTAAAGATGGGGAGGAGGACTGTGCTGAACTTCTTGTGACTGTAACTGGCCTTCCCACTTCTCACAGAAACTCTTGTATCTCTCTGCCTCAAGATGCCCGAGCTTCTCCACCACAGTAGGCTTCTCTGCCTACTGGTACTTTGGACGAGAAAGACACTCACAAGAAAGCTTGTGGAGGAGAAACCTGCATCACTGAAATACTGCTGTTGTAATACAGGAAATCAAGGCTAAGTTGAGTACCCGAACATAGGCATTGTCCTACAGAAAAAACACCATCTTTGTTAAGACAATAAAGCAGCCCATGCTCATTTTCCACACTGACTAGCCCACAGTGCCACAGCTTCACTATTTAAACTATTTAGGCCACCTCTGGTACCATTAAATTTTGCTACTTTGTAGATATACCCCTAAACACACTGAGGACTTTTAGATTTGTCTTGAGGTGAGAGCTAGGTACCAATCCACTGCATGCAGCTTTGCAGTGTTTGCTACTCCACTGAATAGGATGTGCTCAATCCCTCCCAGTCTGGAAGACCACAGATCACATTAAAAGTATGACAACCAGTTAGAAATTACCTCAAACAAGGCCAGATTTCTGTCATAGTAATCACCTCCCTTGCCAGCTTCTGTACTGTTCAGGAAAGGACTGTTCTCTTTATGGTTGCCGTGACCTGCAAAGGAAAAAAAAAAGCAGCAGCAGATTTTAATAAAAGCAGAAAGAGATCTCCCAAGGAAGCTTTGTAACCTTTATAAAAACTGTAGGGGATAAAATTCTTTGGTCAATTAAACCTGTTTCTTTTTAACATCTAAAATTATATGGAGCAGTGATGGCTGACAAGACAGTTCTCAAGCACCTGAAAATCATTACTAATGCTAGAACAACTTCTGAGTAGTATGTCCAAACTGATTAAGTAGTCAGACTGAGCAAGTCAAAGACAAGATTCTGCTATTACAATACAAGTACCAATCAAAGCCTCCACCCTTCTGTTGTTGGCATTTATTTTTCACTCACTAATCCTAGGCACCCAACACGTTCACTTCACTTTACCTTACCGCATTTTGTTCATTCAGACCATGCGTTCTTTAGACACATGCTCCTTATGCTTCTACGTTACAGCCTAACATTAGATACAGCAAAAGCAAAGCATTAATATATGCAGTGAAAATCAGTACAGCTTTTATGTAACAGGTAGTAACTTAGGGGGAAAAAAATAAAAAACCACTGTAGTGTAAAATGAGCTCTGGAGAAAAAAAAAAAAGAAAAAGAAAAAAGGAAAAAAACCACCAAAATAATTAAATCGATTTCAGTACTTAAGACATTCTCAGACCTGTGGCTCCCATCACACGCTGCTTGACAAAGGTGCCTTTCTTTTGTCTATGACTCTCTATTCCCTGCTCTTTCAGCCAGCACAAACTAAAGAGATTTCCAAGAGTATCTCCTTAAGGAAGGCTCAATCCAAGGAATACTTTTTTTTTTTTCTATTTACAAAAAAAGGCAACCGCTTAAGAAATTTAAAATTAAAGAAAAACCTTATTATTTCAAATGAAAATACTGCAAGTTAAAGAAGTACTGTAGGGTGAATATATAAAAGGCAAGATTTTGGGGGACATGCTTTCAATTATTAAGTTAAACAACTCCACAAGGCTATGCTAAATCATTTTAAAATAATACCAAAGTATTGCTACATTTTGAAATTTTAATCAGCTCACAAAACGAAGCTAATAGGAAATAGAAGACTCTTCCCCTACACACAGTGATCAGCATACACCACACTGTTACAAAATTAATTGCTACAGGCAAAACAATGATGAGAAAGTTCAGTCCTCTTCTTACTGAGAGGCAGGGAGGATGAAAGCAGCATAATTTTCCAGACATTGCTCACAGGTGTTTTGAACAAAACTCCAAAAAAACAAGATTCAGAAGCAGAGGTCTTCTTAGGCTTCTCAAAGTACTTAGCTGACCGGAAATAGTTGTCGATTGCAGTCTGCTGTGTTTTCTTGCCCACTGCTTTTCTCAGAGCTCTGATGAGTTAACACCAAAATGTTAATTAGCAGCTGCCTTGCACAAGTGGGCTTAGCCTACTTCCTGACCTCACCTACAGGCAAGAGATGTTCACACTGCTGTACATTGTAGAATCGTCTGCACGGCCAGAAAAAATATCAGTAAGCTTAGCAACACAGCCTCAAAATAAGATGTTTAACAAGCGCAGCAAAGGCAAATGTTTACTAAAAATCAGCACATGCTTGCTGTATTTGTTCTGTCTACACTGGCAGAAGGCATACACAGGATCAATTCTGTTGCAGTACATATTGTTAGTAGTGCTGCAGTCCGGTTTGTATCAATGTGGTGAAGAGCATTTGCAATTTTTGCTGAGAAAACAGAACTCAATTTCCTGTCATATAGGGTTTTACTCATTAAACTGGACACAAATGATAGTGACATCAGCAGCAATACTTGATTGCTCAAGACTTGTTCTGTGCAGTATCTTCTCATCATTACATTTACCAAACACAGCAAGGTCACCAGAAACTTGGTTTTGCTTTCTTGTTTCCTAAATACTAACTCTGGTAATTAAAGGTTTTAAGGAAAAAAAAAAAAATTCAAACCAACTCCTTTTCTTTTTCAAAGCACTGTGTGGTTTTTAAATCAATTGCCTGCTGACTTAGCTGTCCTTGTTATTCCACCAGGAACCTCGCCTTACAGATGCAGTTTGCTACCGGCTTTCCTTTACTCGGAATGCTTACAGAAACTCTCACCCTGCATAAAATCAGATTCTTGCCAGGATAACTCACTCAATCTCAACTTCTATAGAAGATGACAACTGCTTTGCTCTTTCAAAACACCAAGCCCTTCATTACCGTCACTGGCATTGCCTATCCTCAGTTAAGAAAGATTAGTTCGGACCACCTGAGCCTCACAAAGACCAGTGGCTTCAGATGAATCTTCAAGTTAACTGGCATTATTTTTAGCAGTATTTTCACTTGGCCTCCAGGAATTTTTGCACAGTCTCTTCAGCTCTCTCTCAGAGCTCCCAGTTTCTCTCTCTTTCTCCACCTGTGTTTTCAAGCATCAACCAACATCCCCTCATTCAGCTTTCCCATTGAATCTGACTCCTATGATGTGCGGCTTTAACATAGTCCTGCACAAAGAAAGCCCAAACAAGGCAAACTGCAATAGACAAATCAGAGTTAGTGACTGGAAATAGAATATTGTTCTTCCACTTGCTAGAGCATATTTTTTCTCAATGGAGAAATTCACATGATGGAGAAATACAGCTGGCTTTTTACCGCATTCACAGCACTAGCTTCAGTATCCTCCAAATACCTACAAGTTATGAATTGCTATTCACAATCTAAAGTGAACATACAAACTCTATGATTCTGCTAACCCAAAGAGCCGCATTAAGTGTACAGAGTTTGAGAGGGGGTTAAACAGGAAGCAAATGAGTGTAAGTTCTTTACCATTAGATCTGATTTTAACTTCACCGATGTGCAGAACTGGGTGCTGCAGAGATATGTGTGCATTCAGGAAGAACAATCCATTGCTAAGTTAAATACAGCTAATTAAGACAGCCAAAATCACTTTCACTACAGTTGTACATTCAGTCCAACCTTTACTTTTCAGTCATGTCCTAAATCACAACATGTAAGCTTATCTTACTTTCTCTCTTTCTGTATTCTGTTTACAGTTCCACAAGTAAAACCTACACCAGACGACTGTTTCCTCAGCAAGGATCATAAATGTGCTTTGACAAAACAGAACAGACTGCAGCACAGTATACAATACATACTGCAATAAAAATGTGCCTATGATCTTCGGTCCACCAACGAGCAATACCAGCAGCTTCAAAGAGACTTACTTGCATGGGATGAGCTTGTTATCTCCATCAGTTTTGGAAGAGAGCGGAGGTGACCTCGGAAAGCTACTCCGGGGAATTCCTGCCCCAGCTTCACATGAGGACAGTTTACATTCTGAAGCATGAAGTCTCCTGGGCAAGGCCCATCCTGTGACATGCGTACAGTTTTCCTCATTCTTAGAAATCAAGTCTTTGGTCTTGGACCGGAGCTATGTGGTGTTAGTTTTCATCATGCAACACTGTTCTGCAAGGAACATTTCTTAAAGAGGGAGCTACACACTCTGCAACAGAGAATAATTTATTTGCCTTAGTCCCTAATGAATTGCAATTTTTAAAGGCAGGCAAACTATACTCCAAGTAAGTTAATGTTTCCTCTTCACTTTATTGCTTCTCACTGTTCATTATGTTTTGATAATTAAGGCATTTTATTTCTGAGCACTACCAGTTCTCTTCCAAACCAAATAATTCTATTTGTAGCCACTGCTACAATTACACAACTTATCTAAACATTTCCCTGGAGTTTGTAATGCTTCCTTAATCGGGTACAGACTCAGGTCTGCAGAACACGGTTCAACATGGTGTGGATCACTTGAGTTCCACAAAACATCAAAGATGTTTCATGGAACAAAACCTAAAAATCATAAATGTGCATACTCCCAAGACATGCAAACACACAAGCCCAAGAGACAGAACAAAAGCAGTGAATGGATGTCCAAACTTTTATCTCAGTGCCAAGAAAACACACTGTAGAAAACTGTAGCACATATTCTACTGACTGGTTCTGGTTTGTTCTTCTCCAAAAGGTTTGTGTTGTCTTTACTTCAAAACAAACAAAACAAGAAACAGAAAAAGAAGATGATTAAGCACACAGAAGACAGTGTTCACATTATTGCTTTTCTTCTGGAAGGGAATTTCACTGCTTGAACACGTTGAGTGCAAGTCTTCTGTGCAAGCTATTGTGTCTTCCTCAGTCTGAGAGATAAAACCCAGAATTTAGATAGAATTACAGGCAAAACACATATATTAAAGTAAAATAGAAGACAGATTAGTGAGGATAAATGAAAGATGAATTAGGCACAGTGAGACTACCATTAAGAAAGACCAAGGAGCTTCAGGATGATAAAGTCTACTCAGCCAGACTACTAGAAGAATAATCCATCCTGTGAGAAGGTGGTAGGAACAAGTTGCATGACTCAACCTGTTGAGCTTTTATTCTCATCTATTGTCAGCTTCTGAACTCTTAGAGAAAACCACCACACCCCTATTTCATTATATTCAGTTAAATAAGGGGAAACTAGTGCATCTTAAAACAATGTCAGATCTTTCCATTTGGACATGACTAACTCAGAGAGGTGCTCACCACCTTCTTACGGAGGCCTTTATCCACACAAGAAGGGATGCTGAAGGCACAGATCGTCATAGAGTGACTAGATTTCATTTAGAGAGCACAGATAACAGAAGTGGAAAATACATTAGTGCTAATTAAGCAGCAGTAAGGCTTAAAACGTTACAAAATATTCCCAAGAGGGTTGAACTTTACTAATAAACTTTGTTTCTGCCACCTTGCTTTTACATGCAGCTTTCTCAGCTAATTAAATGCAAGTTGGTAGAGGCACATGCACACCACTCACAGATTTCAAGAGGAACGCAGAGACTCTCAGACGTGCTTTGCTGGGCAAGCAAACTGGACAAAGCTCCAGATATGGCTATGACCTGCAACGATGGCATGCAGAGTTGCCCTAATCCTCCCTACCTGAAATCCTGAATGCTAAATCTTAACTGAGGGGCTACATTTCTCTAAGGAAATTTACCAAGAATCGGTACAAAGCAGAATTAGAACTCAAATGCCTGACAAAGAAGGAAACCTGGTGGTTTATTTACTTCTTTATTACTGACAGACAGCAAATATTTACTAGAAAACCATCTCAAAGCCCAGCCCGAGACTCCTCCCTTCAATGTAATTTAATTTCTGGAGCAGCAGAAGAGCTAATATTGCACTTTTAACTGTACTATACATGTATGGACTCCTCTGTGCACACCACAGTAGAAAACAATTGTGTTCATAGTAGCTAGCATGCTGCCTTCTGTCATTCACACACATCCCTGGCCACAAAGCCTGTCATAGCTGGGGACACAAACGGGAGCCATTTTCATGCAAAGAGGTCATTTAAGCTTAGAATTGCTTTTAATTTAAAAAATATATTTTTTAATATAATGAATATTTTAAATATTCCAAGATTAGAAATGAGAATACCCAAGCAGTTGGTGTGGACTTCCTTTAAGCTGATTTCAGCTACCTTAAACAGTTATAGACAACTAATCATGCAGGCTCTTTCCTTACTAAGAGATGGCTCAATTAGCTGATTCCCCCTAGTGCACACTGGCATGCTGCAAATTACCTCTCAACAGAATCTAACTTATAAAAGCCTGTTTTATAGATGGTTTAAGATATGCAATATTTATCCCACTTTGGAAAGTGATTCAGTTCTGCTCTACTTACGTTTTTCCCAGATTTTCATGAGTCAAAATGTTCTACAGATTTTGACACAACTGGTAATTAGGTCAGAATTTGGTTTCATTTTTTGATCACAAAAAGAAAATAGGTTTGCTGCATTTACTGTTCTCACAAGACCTACAGTCAAATGAATACAGCCGAGACAGGTATTCCACAAGGGGGAAAAGAAGAGTCAGAGGAACAATGGGATTGATGCAAACAGGAATACTTTTCAAGTAGAGTGTATCTTCATTTCATAATCAGGTAATTTTATGAGTCACAAGATTATTTCCGAAGACCTGTTTACAGCCCTAAGGATAAAGTTTTAATATAAAAAAGCTGTCCACGTCCATTTTTATTACACTTCAGCATTTTGTAGGCTTGCTCCTACAAAAGCAAGACAGCTCTAACAGTCCTTGGGGAAGTACTTTTCAGATGTAACAATGCTACTCCTTTTCCAAGCACTTCAGATAAAACTTGGTTCCCTCCCAAAGGCTGTGCTATATCCAGACAGCATTCTTCTCATGCACAGCAGCGAAGTTTTGCAGAACTGAGTATTGCTGAAGAACAGAACACCCTAAACAAGTTTCTTGGCCTTTGCTAGTTAATACCAATCCACTTAAGACCTTGAGCTATCACACCTTTTTCAATGAAAGTGGTAGAAAGCATGAGCTCTGATTTCCAGGCAGATTCAGTATCTTATGAAAGTAACAGCCACCGCTGAACTAGGTAACAACCTGTGCTCCAACAAGGCTGTATGAGAGGAAAGAGTAACAGAATTAAGAGACACACCTCTACCTGCAAAACTTCTAGGCAGCAGAGATCCTCTGCACTTAAACAGAGACTCAAACTACAAGCTACACCCAACCCTCACATGCCAGACTCACACTCACAACAGAAAGCGCAGCCTAAAGCCAAAGGACATTCATGGGTTTTAAAAGAATATAGCATGTTCATTCACCATGTTAAGTTAGTACATAATATTAGTTACTCCACTCTTAAACTGATGCTACCATTAAAGTTCTGAGGTTACTGAACTTTACGCAAAAGTAAAGGTTGCGCTTGTTAAAAATCATTACATGCTATGCTGCAGATACCATCGATGTAGTTACCATCAGCTTTGGCATCTACAGAAGTGACATGAACATAGCAGATTTTTACCAAAAAGTAAATTTTAAAACTGTATTGTTGATAATACATTAGCTCCACTCTGAATCTGAATTCCAGAAGCCACGTTTGTTTGTGTTCTGCATGGGAGAAAGAAGCAAAACTTTCTCAGACAACACCCTATGCAACAGTTAGACTGCAGCACAGTACAGAATTAACTCTACAACTGAGCACGGAATTCTTATTTATCCTTAGATAAACAGGTGTGAAGTTACCACCAGACTTCTACTGTACTTTGCAAATCTAGATTAGAAAACAGCTTTACCAATCAAGTTAACTGATACTACACAACTCAAAGGATTTAGCAATTTAATGATCCTGTGTTTCAGAAAGTGTGATGGTCTTATTCCTCAGTGAAGATACACTGATATTTTCAGAATGCTATAATCCTTCACAGGTATTAACACCAACAAGAAGTACTTACCCTTTAGCAATAGCTCTTTACCATCTCCAGTAATTTGGTTTACCATTATTCTTCTTTTTACTCCTAGCACATGCTGCAGTAAATGCCTTCTCTACGAAGTCCTGAGGATTGGACCAGTTTAATGACACTCTATTCCCAAAACAACTTTTTTCTACATCCTCTGACAAATGACTGCTGGCTGCAATGCTGACTGAGACTGATCTCTTTCAGGAAGCAACAGGGTTTCTTCCAGAAAGCTAACACTGATATAATCCTGGCATTATAATCCTTTCAACAGTGAAAAAATATCTAAGTGTCAGGTTCTTAACTGAAAATGCTTTTGGTGAAATCCAGACCAAACCATATTTAAAAGGCACCTTATGCTTTGTTTGCACACTTGGTCAGAAAAGAGTGCGCCACAAATCTCCTGTGTGCTGAGTGTGGATGCAGACAGCGTTTTAAACCTATTAATGCCAGGAAAAGTGTAGCTCTGTGACGTTAGCCCTCCAGGCATTTCAGCTTTCAAGTGAAAACAGTGATGCATTTCTTTCCATCTTCAATACTTTATAATATGTTCATCCATTAATGGACAAATCATATGCAAAATTAAAAAAAAAAAAAGGCATCATCATGATGAAATGAAGGTTTATATAAAATACTTAAGTAAATACTAACAATGATTCTAAGCAGTTCATAATTACCTGAACCCACTCCATTCTGCTCCTTTGCGAGGAAACCACTGGATACCATACCAACACTGCCACAGTGGCACTCATCTAGGTTATACAGTAGGTGCAATCACCAAGATTGCCTATGTAATTAAAGATGCCAAGGCACTTGTGAGAAATTTGATTTGGGAACTCACATCACTAAGGAGCTTTCATAATAGAACCTGTCATAGCCAGCTAGGAAAAAAANNAAAAAAAAAAAAAAAAAAAAAAAAAAAAAAAAAAAAAAGAAGACGACAAAACAACCAACAACAGAATAACCCCAACACTATAAAAACAACCTTTGTACTTCACTATAATCCACTTAAGAGATTCTTTCACGTGGAACAACTCCAAATAATTTCTCCTGATTATCCTCCCTGAAACTGTCCCTTCATATGCATGAAGGCACCTCAGATACAGCACATTGAGAAGCATTTTAGCATTTTCCCTGCCACAGGAAAACCCTCTTATCTTGCTGTCAAGTATTCACACTTTCTCTGAGATGGCAACATACATCCAGAAGACCAACATGCAGATTCCAAGCGATATTCTATTCACCTTTCTCTCTTAATAGCAAATACAGAAAACTATTATTTTCAGCTCTATCTCTAGTCATGGCTGTGCAGTAAGAAGGATGAGGGAAAACAACAACAAAAATTCCAAACTCAAAAACCCCACCTCACAACACAGAACACAATTTCAGACACAAGTGCTCCCCTCTTCACCTCTACACGTGTCACAGAAACAACTGCACACAGGCACAAACCATGGAGTTAGAACAAGCAGATACGAACAGTGACCATCAAGTCAATACTGCCACCAGCTCAAAACACTTCCTACAGGGAGTAGAGAAATGAACCCAGCTGATAAATACCTCCAGGCATACTGAACAGAAAAGGGAGGTTCAATTACTTTGAAAATGTCATTGCATTACATACATTAACAGGTATCTACTACCCCTTGCTGAAGACATTAGGAAGCCATCTGTAATTGGTTACTGCTTATTGTGAAGACCTGAATGTTTTATTAGTGTTTTCACTTACCTCACATAGAAGGTATTGAATATCAGATATTTCTTATGTTTGAGAGGCACTTTGTTTCATGTGAAAACAAAGTAAGGGATTTTAATTAAAAGGAGGGAGAGAATAAAAAAATAAAAGAGCTAAGGTTGTATACGTTCCAAGGATGAGAATTGACCTTTCAGTGTGAAGTGCTACAAACAGCCAAAACTCCTGTAACTCGGGTCATAATACTTAAAGAAAGTACAAGTCAGCATGAATCTTCTCCAAGTAAAGAAATCATTCCATCCCACTGAACAATTTAGAGGGTGGAGAGCACTCTGACACCACACATGATAAGCAACAAACCACAGTACTTGTAAAATACATTTAAATTCAAACTCACAAGGAGCTCACTGGTCTTCCAAATTAGCACAAAATATTTCACACTATGCAACACAGCACAGATCAAGACACAGTGGCTTTTATCATCATTTTACAAATGAGTACAGCATGTTTTCTTACAGAAACTCTTTAACATTAGATCACTTTGGCTCCAACAGTCAGGAATTAAATCAATGTGACTGAATCTAAGTCCAAAGAAACTCAGGGTCCTACAATGGTGAGTTTACTCCTGCTAAACATATGCTTTTATGACAAAGGACAAACACAAAATATTGCAATTAAATTATTCTCTGTGTGTTGCCTGGAGCTACAGCACTGAAGCTCCCTGCATGTATGCTAGAAGACATCTTAACACAAAGCAGACAATCAACCCACTGTCTGGTTACACAGTATTGGGATTTACCAAACATAGCTCAACCATACCTCCGCCCTTCATGATTGGCTGCAAGGCCCAAGAAATTAATCCCTGACATTGTCATCACATTCTCTGGAGCATACCTCCACATTCAAAAGTGAATGGCTTGTGTCTAGCTTAGGCAAAGTAAACAAGTTACGTGCATGTGGGAACCGAATCTGGATAAGGTCGGCAAAAGTTGGTTTGTGATGCTCTAAAACCAGCTGTGTCCTGGAGATCACACCCCAGTATAGGCTGCAGAACACAAATATCAATCAAGGGAAAGGATCCTGTTAGCGAGGAGACAGAAAAACAATATTGCTGCTAAACACTTCACATTGCATAATTAGACTGGAGAGTGAAAAGGTTAGCAGAAAAAAGCTGAAAAGACTCAGGAGTAATAGGTTCTTAAACCAGACCTGCAAAACTGCCTTTGTCCTTGTCATCAGGTCTGAGCACAAATATGTATTATATCAATGACTAGTAAGAGTGATGTCAGTTATACTGCTTAGAAGTGGATTGTGATGGAAAAACTCCTGAATGCAAAAGCAGAATGAAGAATATAAACAGTAACTTGCTGTCCTTCATCAGCGGCAGCAGCAGCTACACCATCTTAAGAGTGTGTCCAGCAGATCGAGGGAAGTTCTCCTCCCCCTCTACTCTGCCTTGGTGAGACCTCATCTTGAACACTGCCTTCAGTTTTGGGCTCCCCAGTTTAAGAGGGACAAGGACCTGCTCGAGAAAGTCCAGCGGGGGGCTAGGAGGATGATTAGGGAACTGAGGTGAGGAGAGGCTGAGGGACCTTGGGCTGCTTAGTCTGGAGAAGACTGAGAGGGGATCTAATAAATGTTTATAAATATCTGGGCACTGGGTGTCAGGAGTTGGGGGGAGGGGACAGGCTCTTCCAATTGCTCCCTGGAATAGGACAAGGAGCAATGGATGGAAGCTGCAGCACAGGAGGTTCCACCTCAACAAGTAAAGAAGAGGGAACTTCTTTACTGTAAAGTTCCCAGATCACTGGCACAGGCTTCCCAGATTGGTTCTGGAGTCTCCATCTCTGGACTTTCAAGGCCTGTCTAGATGTGTTCCTCTGTGATCTCAGATAGCAATCTGACCTCTTACATGGAAATCAAGAAGTGGACTTTGGACACAGCAACTGAACTCAGGGCTGCTCAGCTTGCAAGCACAGACAAGGTTATAACACACAGCAGCACTGCTATAGACAATTTTATGAAAAACAATTATACTTCAGGGCATAAAAATTATTTTACTGCATCAATCAGCAATTTCAAGTATGCAAGAGCAAGCCTCAACAAGTTTGCCCTCCTGAAGAGTTACTCTAACTCAGCAAATGGGTACTTCCAGCAGTACAACATAAAAGTCCTTTTTGTCCCTTTGACATGGAAGTGAAAGCCAGAAATTTGCTTTTACTGTAAACAGATATCTGTAACGACTAAGCAATGCTCTAAACCCCTCAGATAAACATAAGAAATTGCTAGTTACTGGTAGGAGATTAAAATGAAGGTTGGTAATCAGACTGCAGAAAAAACCACAGACAGTTTTGTTCTGGCATAATTAGTTTGAACCTATACATAGCAGAGCCTGTCTCTGCCCTACACACAGTTCTGTGTCACCTCCCCTCTTCCAGGATCCTGTTATACAATCCCTGCCAGGGTTTCCTGCAAGGCAGACTCCAGCATCAGGTTACAGCTTTGATTCTCATTTTCAAAGTAATCGATGGATTGCATTGTAATTATATCACAGACCTCGTGTCAATCAATGAAAGAGTTGGGCTTCTAGGACAATGTAGGTCACTTGGGTGGAGCAGAGAGAAAGGCCAAATTAAGCATTCTGGATTCAAAGGGCTGGACCTGTGGGACTATCTTCCAGGGAACACTGGCAAACCCAGAATCCAAATACCTTTGGAAATGCTGCTAGGCCATGCCCTAAGCAAACAAGCTTCCCCAATTCCTGTCAGAGCACTGTGACCACAAATGCAAAGGTGAGATGATGACCATTTCCTCACTAATAATATTCTCTTCCTTTATCCTTTCCCCAAGCTGTCCAGCACAAGATGTCTCTCATCTTCTGTTCAACAAAATGCCATTTCATCTACATTTCCAACAAGCCTTAGGCTGCCTCCAATCAGCAAAGCAAAGCCAGCTTGGCAAAACTGCCAAGTTAGCAACCTTCCTCAGTCATCCATAAGCTAACAGTCAAAACTCCTTTGAGACAATTAGCACTTTATTTTCCACATCTAACTCCACTTCTCTGTCCTACAGACCACAATGAAGACCAAGAGATTATCAAGAAAAAAGTCCATCAAGTTGCTTGAATAGCAATACAAATTTTGCAAGGGGAAAAAAAAAACCAAAACCCAGGCGTTCCCAGAACTGTCCTAATCTATACCTCTGTTGGAAAAGTAAACAGCCTTCTTTTGCAGGCCAAAACTAATACCTGCCACAAAATCTAAAGCCCTATTACCTGAGCTATCAAGAAAAAAATGCTACTCCAATAACTTCTTTTTGTGGCTCAGAAGTGACAGTTTAAGACTCAGAAAACAAATGTTTAAAATAAGAGTAACTCGGGACAAATAGGCAGTGGGCACACTGCAAACCTCAGTGTAGGTGTAGAAATGATGGCCAAAGAAAGGGGACCTGTACCACATAACAGCATATAAAATGCTAACATAGACCACATTCAAGATCCATAGAAGTCTACCCTACATGCATTATAAAAGCTGTATTTTTCTTGGCCTTGTGGACTTTCTATATTTAAAGGCAGAACATATTAAATTTATGTCAAGTATTTGATTTTGCTTTTAGACTAACATTTCTTTGTGTATGGTATTTCATTATTTTGATTGCTTCAAAACCAGATACTGTTTGCTCAGCATTCACTGCAGTAATCACTGTGAAAGATGCACAGTTCTCCATGCATGACAAGATCCAAGTATACCAAAATACACCCTCCAAAGCAGCCCAACTGAAAGAACAAGAACAGTACTACTCATTGCCAAGGGATCATTTGGCATCATTCACACAGATGGCTATTGAAAACTAGGAATAAAGAGACTTTACTGAATCAAATAACAAAAAAATACTGATACTTTCTTATCTGGGAGACTGAAAATCAGCTTATTACAATTAAGAGATTCAACATTTCTGATTCAAAGGTTACTGAAGACAATGGAAATATTCCTAAAATATAAGACATGGTCTTAAGCATACTGGAATTACAATTGTGCATTCTTTATCTCCATAAGAAATCCCTAAATTTATTTAAATTCCTTTAGAAAAGTGCAGAGATCTAAGAAAAACATATAGCCTCAGCAAATAAAATCCTCAGTCTCAATTTAAGCTTAAAATGGAAAGTCACAAGAAGGAAGTACCTACAGGCAGAATTAAATGGAAAATGCACATCTTTTTGTGTGCAATTGCTTAGCATTCTAATACAGGTGTCCTCCAAAACACAAACAAATCAACAGCTACAGAAGACCAACAGAAGCTTCTTTTGGTCTTCATTTCTTGCACCATAAACAGCCATACATACACTGCTACAGGAGTTGCTTTCTCATCACTTAGACATCATGAAGACCCCTCCCAGAGCTTTTCCAAATACCTGAAATACCAGAGAACCCACAAAAAGGCCCATGTTTTTTTCTATATTTAGCCCAGTCTCCTGGCCACCAGCAGTTGGCACCAAGCTCCCTTTGGTACCTGACAGCTGCAGCCTCCCCAGCTGTGTCTAAATCACTGCACAGATTAGAAGAGGTATGTGAGACATGCTTAGTAAAAGTAACAGTTTATGCAGTAACATGAACTTCTTTCTTTTCCTAGACAAACATTTTATGGATTAATTAAACTTTACAAAACTGCCTGCTGCTAACAGAAACTCGAGCCGTGTACCATGCACTCCACTAAAATGAGCTTCTTCAGGAAATTCCTTTGCTGACAGGCTACAAAGAAAGTAAATATCATCTCTTTCACCCACTGAAGTGTTATGAACAGCTAAATACGTCACAAGACTTCTCCACTCTCATTTTTTACATACCTCACACTTATCTTTCCTTATCTGAAGCAAGAGCTCACTTATCTATGCACCTGTACTGAAACAATTCTGCAGTTTGGCACTGTTATCAGTGCTCTGCTAAATACTGACTGCACAAACAGGAACAAAGTAAAGGACTTCACAGGGATCATCCTGCTGCTAAGACCCTTTCCAGGATCTGCATTTCAAATTAAAACCGCTACTGTGTATGCTGCAAGTATCTGAAAGTATTCATAGGAAAGAAACAAATATTGACTTATGTAGCACTGACAGGATACCTTTAAGATCTCCAAATTTACTTGTTAAACTTTGCAGAGAATGAAAACAGATGCTTAGCAGAACTCAAAAAAACCCCAACAACTTCTTCACCAAAATAGAAGTAAATTGAATGAGATGCAGTCTTTGTGCCATTAACAAGTCACCGGAATAGACAATTCACTGACATCAGTGTATTTCTACTCTGATTATTTTTCTTCCCCCTATACCCTTCAGAGCTTCTGTCTCAACTCCTCCCCAAGCTCCCTTCTCCATGACTTCTCTGCAGTTCCAAGGAAATATGAAAAATGCTGAAGGTGCTCACACGACAGAAGTTCTGCAAAAATATCTTGCTATGAATACTGTAACAGCACCATTTACCACATGTTTCTAACAGATCTTCTCGAATTTAAGATAACCTAAAATATATTTGGACACATATATCTGTCACTCCTCTTTAGCTGTAGCATCCAATTCATTACACGACTAATTCTATCTTATCTCTGGACTTTACCAAAACACCTACACATAAGAATTAAGTGCTTTGAGAAGGATTTTTTTTAATGATTTATGTATCCCCATTGAAAGTATTTTCAGACATACTTTATGTGAACTTTATTTTAAATCTTGCAAAATACTGTAAACCTTTATTAGTAAGTTACCACATAGTAAAAAGCAGTAAGCAGCAAGAAGTTTAAATTTCTTTTCCCATCTTCTCAAAAATAGCTTCTTGCAGATGACCAGCATAATCTGCAGTTGCACAAGGACACTGTACATGCTGATGCAAACTGTAAGCATGAAGAAAAGGTCTCAAGTCTAGTTAGAATTCTGGACTCAAAAGAAGCCATGTGATAACTGGAACATAAGCAGAGCAATTAATTGGCAAAAACCAAGGGTGGCAGCTGACCAAAGCTGGTTAGTGACACCAAGCTGATTAGTGTCTCATTTCCACCAACAAAAGTCGCAGGAAGATAAATAACTTCCCACAGGACACATGACATTGCCACGCCATGGTTAACAGGGTGCACAATCACTGTGGAGCTGAGATTCCCATTAAAGCAAAGCTTATTTGCCCTTTTTTTAAAAAACAGTTTTCAGGCCCCACTGTTCCTCTTCTTACCCTGTGTACCGAACCTAACATGCTGGCATTATTTCAAAGACCAAAGAGATGCCAAATTCACATTTCTCATCCCTGACGATCCATAAAGCAGGACTCACAAGTTTATCACAGGATCACAAGATAATTCTTTGTACTTCTTTTTCTAAATGGAAGATGTCAAAATCTATTACAAGCATTGGCAGTTCACTGGAACCTGCTTAGCAAATAAAGGCTGGTTTTATTCACAAGCAAGCACTGGAGCTATCTGGAAAAGCTAAATTACTGCACACTGACTAATGTCCTCTGATGGAAATGGTTGACAAATTCTCTGCAGAATGGCTCCACATCTGTAGCGTTTAGATGACAACACTTGATGTCCCAAATAAGGCAAAATTCAGAAAAAAAAGAAACACTCAAAAAATGAGGCCATAACAAACAAAGGTTGGAGTTAAAAGGTCAGAGTGAATTAAGGATCTGTCAGAATCATACGCAACAGTGTAAGAGATTGTGAAAGGAATACTGCACAATGAAGCCACTGCTTTACTCAGTGTTACAAACCAGCTATAAACAGCTACATCACCATGACAGACCATAGGCTTGCAGGGCCATGTCATTACTGAGTCACTGTAACCCATCTCAAATCAAACTGAGCAGTTTGAGTAAGTTTTTAATAAGGTTCTGAATGGCAAGCTGATAAAATAAAATCTTCCTTGGAACAGATTCTCCGGAACAACTGCAGCCAGTGCCCTATACTGACTGTAGTGGCAGTACTTGGGTGATACGGGAAGCCTGAATGACGATCATGGCTCAGACAGCCCTGTGCAGTGCTAGCATGATAGGGCACAACCCAAAATTCTGCTACTGTGCCTCATCTGGAATCAGAAGTGTCATTAACACCAACAAATCCCTCCAAAAGCCCTGTAATCAAATACACAGAAGGGTCCCTGTCTTGCCTCCCAGACAGTACTAACCAGCTGTGAAATACTCTATCTTCATCAGGAGCTTCAACCTCCACCATGCTGTATTATCAGCACTCCCCCAGTAGAGAGGCTATGGTCTCTGCAGAAAGAAGCACCAAAAACCGAAGGAATAACAGAAGAGAGTTCAGATTCACCTCTACAGAGCCATAAACCCAAGAAACCATGGAAGAGGCAAAAACAGCTAGTGAGAAAGAGCATGCTTGTCAGTACAGGTAGGCAAGACAGTGTACCTTTATATGTACACCCTGAGGATACGAAACAACACTTAATTACTGTGAAAGTAAATTAAAAAATACAGGGCAGTTATAGCTCAAACTGAAACAGAACTAACTACTATATATTAATAGATGTGTTAGTAGATATTTATCAGTTTTATGGTAAAGTCTCAGCTAACTTCCAGCAGCATGGCTCTGTGCTGCAGTCACAACAGCCACAGCTTGCCAGCTACTGATAGGCTCTGACAGGGAGCTGCGTATATTGGGACACATCTTACAGGCAGTCTCATATCCAAACAACAGCCAGTTTGATTGATGTGGGTAAAGATCCACCATGGCAGCAGCTTCTCCAAGTCACACTTACCAACCTGTGCGCAAAGCTAGCTAGTGGAATAAGTACTCCATGAGGACTCCACCTCAACCTGCTGAGATAGGTGAAAAACAACCTGTTACTTTAATACATATGAGCTCTGTTAACTAACCCCAGAGTAAAACAGACCATCTTTACAAAACGAAGTCAAGGCCCTGCACAGCCTTCAGGGCTAGAGTCTCAAGTTGTCTGCAGTAACAGGCATGTTGAAAAAAGCACCTACTTTTCATCATTCCAAAATGCCCACACTAGATCTGGAAAGAATTGTAACGGACATGAGGCCTATGTAAGCTAGTTTGTATATAATCTAAAATTCCTTTGAAAACCATGGAACTAAAGGAAAAAAATAAAGAAAATTTAAAGAAAGAATGGTATATATTGAAGACTGAAGCAGACTCAGAGGACTGAGCAAAAGGTGACAAGGCAGGAACTGGACCTTGATCTTACGACAGTTGAGTATCACTCAGCAGAATTTTGCTGCTCTCTTCCTTAAGCACAGGCCTGAGCAGTGCTGGCTCCCTTTAGGGATTAGTGTACATCCAACAACATTTGCATTCCAAAAACTCTGATTGCACATGCGAGGAAGAACAGGTCAGGTGTTGACTGATTTTCCTTTTGTCGCCTAGAGTCACACATGATTCACAGAGGGCAAGTCAGATGCACAGAGCCTGTGGGAAGATCCTCTCTCTAAAGGTTACAGTACTAAACATAACCAAGGCAGAAAACAGGAAGCAAACTCAAGAACAGTTATAACAATCTTTTACCAGAACTATTCTACTATCTAAACCTGTATCCTTAATTTTATCACTAGAAACACTCCCTGCTTTTTAATTGATCTATACCCAAAAGCCACATCAAAATAGACGGGCTGAGCAAAGCAACTAGCTGCCTGACAAAAGAATGTACTTCTCACCACCCAAAATCCCCTCCAATTTGCAACTGGAATAAATTAAACACTAACAAAAAGCAGCTCTGCCTCGCTGGGCAGTTGTAAAAGCCACTCAGACATAATACACACACTGTAGTGTCGCAGGGCCCTGTTTGAGGAACAGAGACCTTGGCGGGCAGATGATTTATTTAAAGATGCAATAAACAGGAAAAGCAGAGCGCTAAGATCCGGCTACTTTAACTGAATCCTCTTCCACTCTTATTTTGGCAGTGCAGCACTAAAAATATTTGAGGGCATCTCCACGTACTCTTATCGCCTCTTGGAGGCTGCAGTTTGTGGGAGCAGCGATAAGGGCCGTTCCCTGAGCCGGTCTACCACTCCGCTGCACCCCCGGGCTATCAACAAGTGACTGCGGAACGGAGGCAGTCGCCGGCTTCGGAGGACACCCCGTCCACACGCATCCCCCGGGACCCACTGCGGCCCGGGCCGCCGGAGCTGACAGTAACCCCCTAGCATTCATTCAGTAGCGTTCATCCGGCGATTGCGACCCCCAGGGGCCTCGCCACGGCGGCACGTCCCGGCCCTGACAACGGCGGAGCCGAGCACGCCCCGATGGACTCCGCGGGGGCTCCTCCTCCGGGCGCGCTGCTCCCCACCGCCCCAGAGGGCCGCTGCCGGTACCCCTGCCTTTGTCTGCCGCAGCCGGCGGTAGGAAAGAGGAACACGGCAGCCAGGCTCATCCCCCCATCCCCTCGGGAGCGGCCAGCACCGCCGTTGCCCCCCGCCCCGGCCGTGTCCGCTCACCATCGGAGCTGACTGTGTCGTAAGAATCACCAGTGACGGGCGCCGTTGTTGGCTCCCGGTAGTCCACCCAGCTGAGCCCTTCTACGCTGTCATACTCGCCACGGTGCTTGTCCTCCACCGGCACCACGGTGAAGTGCGGCATGGCTGGCGGGGCGGCGAGGGCTCCCCGCGGCACCGCAGCGAGGCAGGCGGGACGCGGCGCGGAGCCGGCGGCGCATTCCTGCCCCGTGCGGTCACTTCCTCTCAGGAAACCGCGCTCCTCAACTCCACCCATTCCCCTCCGAGCGCCGGGGCGGCGGGGCGGCGAGGCGGCGCGGCGGCC
>VWZI01017904.1:1141523-1236205 GCA_013396835.1 Psilopogon haemacephalus
GAGGGGAGCAGAGCAGAGCGGGGCGGGGAGGGGCGGGCCCCCTGCGCGCCCTCCGCCCGCGGCCCTCCCTCGCCGGCGCTGCCGGGCCACCTTGGCAAGGAAATTTCCTTCTGCAGTTGCCTCGAGCCGCCTCCGACCCCCTCCCCTGCCTCCGCCATTTGCTGATCTGAAGCAATGTGAGGAGGGCGTTGGCGCGCCTCGCCCAGGCCCAAGGGGAGCAGCTGTGAGGTCGATGGGGAAGCGAGCCCCGGCGCCGCGGCTGGGCAGTTCGGGGTAGCCGCATCGGGCCAAGTGGCGGTTGTGCCGTGGAAGTGGTGGTGGGGGGGGTTGTGTATCACTTCTGCGCTTCCTGGCAGAGGCCGGGTGGTCGTACAAGTCCGGAGAGACGTGTGTGGGAAGCTGAGGGCGAGCAGTAAAGTGGCAGAGCCCCCGGATAGCTGCGGGGCTGGGAAGGAGCAGGGCGCGGCAATTAAAAACTCTTGATGATTCGCAGCCCTGCCAAACCTCGGGCTCCTTCTAATCAACAACAACCTGATGAGCGGTGCATAGCCACACTGAGCGCGTCTATTTTTGTGCAAGTTATCATTAAGTTCAGCTGCAGCAGCTGTCACCGCTTCCTGTGCTTGCGGTGGCTACGCGCTGCTTTCTTTTGCGCTTGCCCCTTCCCTGCCGCCCCCGCCACCTGCATCAACTCTCTGAAACAAGGAGCCAGCCCCGGGGAACGTGGCTGCACAGAGGCGTGGGGGTGAAACACGGCTGTGGGGAAATCTGCATGCTGGCTGGAGCCGAAGGTTATTTCTAGCTATATGCAAAGCAGACAGTTGCTAAGGCAGCAGACTGCCAAGGCAGATGAACTGTGGTCTTGCTGCTCAGGCTGGGGCCTGGGAGCCGGCGTTGCACCATTGTTTTGTCCCATTAATGGGGGCAGTGGGGTGTGCCACCCCCTCCCAGCGGTAGAACGGACGCCTCGGTGGCGGCAGGGTCCATAAAGCCCGGGGCATGCTTGCCTCAACCTCTTGTTCTCGAGGGAGCAAAATTCAATTTTGCCTTCACATTAGAAAAAGCTGGCGCCGGCCGTGGCTGTTTTGCCCTTCATTTCATATACGGTAGCCTTCACATGGAGCTTTAACATGAATTAATTGCTGATGATGCTATTTACTGTATGTGTTTGGAAGATAAGTCTTGAAAGTAAAAGGATTTATTTTCTAATGCTTTATATGATTGTAAGGAAATAAAAGCTTTAGAGGACAGTTTGTTCATTTTCCCATCAAATGTAAATTCCAGCTAGTTCTGTGGAGCTTTGACTAAAATCTGTGTACAGTGACAATTCATCCAGTACTGATGTTTTGTCCTTGGATTGCACAGGAGTGTGTAGGAGGATATAAAGCTTACAGCAATGGAAGAGGGTAAGACTACACATTTCCTGTGTTCAAAAGAACCTTATCCCAAGCTTTCTGAATTTGTCCTGCCTTTTTTGACAAAGCAAACCCCGGACCACCTGGAGAAAAGAGTGTGCAATGAGCACAAGAAAGACAAAGAAGAGGGAGAACACTTTGTTCGTGAGAATTGAGTAATATGTTACTTCTAATTAGTTGGGTTTTGAAATAAACAAGAAGAATGCATGCTGTGGAGTGGCTGCTAAGGGGGTACAGGTCTCTCAAGTTCACTCAGCACAGATTTGTGGGTAGACCACCTCTGGGGAAAGCCAGTGCAATTGCACCTTTTAGTATTGATCAGACAGGTGGAAAGACTTCTAAGACTCCTATGTTTTCATACAGCCTACGTTTTAATTTTGTCTCTGCTCTGTTAGGGAGAAAAACAATGATCTCCATGTGGTCGCACATATCTCAGTAACAGCTCCATCAGTTTGGGAGGAGATTTTAAAAATTGTTTCTCTCTTCAAAACTCACAGTATCTTGAAGATGTGGGATGAGTTGGGGGTTTTGGGTTTTTTTCCCCAGTAACACTAAAATTATAGTATTTGTAAATACGGTACCACTGAGGTCTGTGAAGTTGTACCAGAAATTTATGTGGGCAGGTTGGGACAGTTCTGATCATCTAGAAAGTATTCCTGCTAATTTCAGCAGTGCTTGTTCAGTCAGACTGGAAACATCCTGGTGTACCACTTAGTCCACTGTCTTACCTGCAACAATTATTTTTTTACTGAAGGAAAGTGGAACAATTGGCCAAAAAGTAGCATTCACTGTTTAAGTGTCTTTGGTTGAATTGTGTCATCAGTGTTCGTAATAAGTATGAACTATTAAGCTACTATCCACCAAGAAAACAGGAAAAATAAGTATTGATAGAAGGCAAATAATTCTACATAGAAAAAAGGCATGATGATAACTCACCATTAAGGAAAGTACTTCATGCTTGGTATTGTCTTTTTCCTTCTTCCTCGGTTTCTGTTTTATGAAGCTTTTGAGTGAAGGTGTCTGATGTAAATAAACTGTCCTAGGAAAAAAAAAGAGACAATCAGAAACAAGTCTCATTTAGAGTCATCGCTATTGATTAAGAAGAATTAAACTCTGCACTTACTCCTCATCTTGCTTTTCAAAGCAGGTCTGGCAAGAAGCTTGCTTTCTTTCTTTAGGCACCGAAAATGCACTTGTGCTACCACAAAATGTTTTAGTATCATGAAATCAATGGTGCTGGAATTGTACCCCAAAAGGGAGGGGAAGAAATGAATAAAATCAAGCTCAAGTACTTATACCAGCAGCTCTCCTCTTTGGAAAGGAAATTATATCCAAATGTCTTAGGCAAGAATTTAGCCCTAGGAAGCTATTCAAGTTTATTGAAGCAAAATATTTCTTTTGTCTAAAGACAGTGGTTCTTTGCTGCCTTGTAGAAAGCCCATATTTAAAGGATAAGTTAGTTACCAGTGACCTGCATCTGGTTTGTAAGAGAACTGAAATGTCAACCACGGTCACTTTTTTGTTGTTTTTTCCCTGACTACGAATACTGATTGTTACTTTGGAGTGGTATGAACAGCTGTCATGAGCTTAAAGATTACGTGGTATGAATGTGAGGCTGAAAGGATACTAACTGATCTACAATACTACAGCATTTATCTAAGACAACGTTGCTATCTCATTAAATCACGGGGTGAAAATTACCTGGTTTCTACAAAGCTTAGTGGACTTTGGGATGCTAATTTCATATGGATACAGACTGGTCAAGGGAAAAGAAAGAGAGAGAAGAGAGAATGATATTTATTTCCTTTGGTTTTGCAGCCCAGCATAAGATAGTGACTGTGTCTATCAGCTGTGAGAGAAACAGGCCTCACATACCCCTACAAGGGGGTTTATTTCTCACCTGTCAGCAATTCATAGCTTCTCGTGCTGCTTGTACAGTCAGCCTAGGAGAAAGTGAACACAGGATTAACATCAGCTTTAGTGATAGCTTTTGAGGGTATAGTAGAGGGCACAGCCTGCCTCAGCCCTCACAAACATTGGAAGGCCCTTGTAAATGATCTCTAGAGTATTGTTAGCTTATGGACTTGCAATAGATGATGTTAATCTTAATCAAACAACAAAAAATAACATAGTTTCAACTCCTCATGGAAAGTTACTTGCTATTTGTTTAAGGATAAGAAGATCCAGCATCTGAAACTATGAGGACAGCTTTTCTCATCTCCCCTTCTTTCTGAATTTCTTGGGATGATGCCTAATTTTAAACAAGCCAGTTTATTTTTTCTAACTTGGGAAAACAAGGCCAAGCAAAAAAAGTATCATCTTTAAAAATAAATGTCCTAAAACTACAATTCAAATTATGTCTTGTGTTTGGGGGTTTGGGTTAGTGGTTTTGGTTTGGGTTTTTTTTTGTTGTTTTTTTTCTTTTTAATTAACATCTAAAATACATTGTCCCTAGTTTTGCTTGGAGTGCTTTGTGATAATAAGATACCTCAAAAAGTTTTCCAGAAAGTTTACATGAATTTCTGTAAATGAAGCTTTGAAATGCCTGGGTGGCAGCATAACCTGCCCAGATACTGCTGTCGTTGCTGACTGTAATGTTGATGTCTCCAGGCAGCTTAAGTGGCCTGAGAGATAACATCTGTAACTGTGTTTATCCAAAATACATAGCACTTCTTGAGCAGAATATCTACACTCTGATGTTTTAGATAACCATTATTGTAGTTCTGTTAATACAGACCAGTATAATGCTTCTCTTTTCTTTGACAATGGGACAATGAATGAGCTGATGCTTTGAAACCATGGGAGGTTTCTAAACGTTATGGTAAGTACTTCTGAGGTATCCTGGATCATGAAGTTAGTGGCAGGGTAGTGGTCCTGAAGAAATCAAAAAATAAAGGTATATTCCAGTTAGAAATAGAACGATTTATTAGACCATGGTTTGCAGATTTATAGGCAGAATGGATCTAACATAGTAATAAATTTATAGGAAAATTAAATTCTGCTTAGTTTCTCTCCCATACAGTTAGATGCAGAGCCTTGATACCTAGAACAACTAAATACTTGCAAGTTTTGAAGCCAGCATGATTTTAAATACAGATACTTAAAACTGTAGAAAGCAAAGCTAGGATATGCACAGGGGATCTGTAGCTGTAATTTATTGTTTTGAAAGTTTTTTTTTTCCACAGAGTGGATTCTGGGTGACAATCTAGAGCTGACCATTGGAAAAAATAACAAAAATCCTAATGGATGTGAGGCTTGGCAGAAATCCTGCAAGTTCATGGCCAGTATTTACCAAACTGGACTTCTATTTTCAGCACATTCCTCCCTCTCCACATCTGAGGATCACACCAGCCCTGTGGACAGAGCTGGCTGGAAACTGGCAACTTGACTGCAAAGATCCCTAGCAGAGATCAGGATCTAGTTCATCGATTTCAAAGATGCAGTCCACTGCAAGAGTTCCTTCAGAGAAAACTAGAATATGTACAGCCACATGTAAAGAACTGGACACAGTTTATAGGAGATGCAGTGTGCATTCCTCTAAGTGCCATTTCCAGGAGAGGTCACAAGGGAGTTGATATGCTGACTGCAACTGAAATTTTTCTGTTGTCCTCCCAGAAAAGCGTGTCATGGCTTAAACATTAAAAGACCACAAGAGGACACTATGGTGCCACTTGTTTTCAGAATTTATTTACTTCAAGGAACTTATGCCTTGTAAAATTTCATCATAACTGTATTTGATGCATGACGCCATTCCCACAGAGATATTCTAATCTCATCTTTAGAGACTGAAAAGTCACTGAATCTTGGAGATTGTTTTCCCCTATTTAATCAGATTCTATAAAATCCAAAAGGAAGAACTAGATCAAAGGTTTTTTACACTAGTTAAACATTGCAGTCACTTTCGGGGTAGGATTAAGACACTTCACATATGACATACTGCAAAAATACTACTCAGTGGTTTGTTTGGTTTGGTTCCACTTCAGGGATCCACTTCAGTTTAGAAATTAGAACAGAATAGAAATAGAAATAGAAATAGAAATAGAAATAGAAATAGAAATGAATAGAATAGAATAGAATAGAATAGAATAGAATAGAATAGAATAGAATAGAATAGAATAGAATAGAATAGAATAGAATAGAATAAGCCAGGTCGGAAGAGACCTCCAAGCTCATCCAGTCCATCGTATCACCCAGCCCTAGCCAATGGCACTAAGTGCTCCATCCAGTCTTTTCTTGAACATTGTTACATTTTTAGCATGGACGGATTTGTAATAATCCTCTTAATTTTTAATAAAATGCTCAGAGAAGAAACTGAGCACAGGCCTAGACAAGATCCTTTGCACGCTGAGTTCAACTACAGGAGGGCACTCAGGAAAGTTAATCCAAATGGGCTTTTCAAAGCTATTTTAAGCTTTTATTCCAAATATGTATGCCAGACTAAAGGGAGCTTCTTTTGACTTATCTGACAAAACTTGTACTAGCTTCAGGTTTAATCTTTCTTTGTTTCTGAGTAACAACCCCCAGGGCAACTTGAATTCTCACTTTCTGGGCTCCCTGTTCTTCTCTCATTACAGAAGTGGCATGAGAAATGCTTGCTGAAAACAGTTAAGTCCAGCTGCTGAGAAAGGACTTTGGAGAAAAACGCTTACCCATTATATAGGGAAAAGAATCATCCTAGTGAAGTTTATGAAACAATCTGAGAAGGAACAGAAACAGCAAAATTAAATGCCAGAGCTTTGGCTAGAAGCAGCAGCATTTCTGTGATGTCAGCTAAATGCTAAACTTTGTTTATATAGCATTTTCTTATGACAGGAGTTGACTCATGACAGAGCAGCTGTATGTGTTAAACTAGCAATAAGCTTTTTAGGGTTGGTTTCTAGCATCACCACTTAAGCAGATGAGACAATGGAGAAGTGAAGTTGCTTATTTCTGTGGATGCCACAGCTCTAGTCTGTAAAAGGATAGTACTGAGTATAGCCCTGGTGTCAAGCTTTTAGAACCAAATCAATAGTCTGCACCAATATTATGCCTGTAGTCTTTGGCTCTTGGTATCACATAAGTGAAAGCATGAGCCTTGAATTGTTTGAGATGCCTTGAAGTTTGGGTCTTATTTAGAAAATCAGCTTGAAGTACTTCACAGTACATCAATCTTGAGATTTACATAAATAGTAATAAATGTTTTCAGAATTTGTGTTAGCACAGCTCATTATTTAGAAGAGGTAAATAATGGACTTGCATTCTTCCATCTGGCAACCAAAAACACTTGGTACAAAGTCTGTATCTCAGTTATATCTGGTACTTCGATGGATACTACCACTAGCCATAACAGAATCTGTCAGCAGGCATTTCAGATTACCAATGCAAATTGTCCTTATTAATTGGTGCAGGGCAAAGGCATTCAATTTCATTATGAATCATACTCTCCATTGGAAGGCAGAAATCAGAGTGCAATCATTTTATGCTTGAACTATTAGAAATGCAGTGTTGTGATGACTGCTACTACAGGCTGCTGTTGATAGGACTGGAGACACTAAGACTGAGGGGTCAAATAGTTTTTCCTGACAGCAGCCACAGTCATATCTTACATGATTTTACTTTTGAAATGGAATTCTAATGAGACACCTTGCTACCATGTTTCCATCTGTGTGATTTTGGTTATTGAAGAAAAATAAACTAACTGCATCTATTAGGTAAGTTAGAGACCATGTATGTAATCATTGCATGATGCACAAGATTTCTTTTCTTGATTTTACATCCTGGTTTTGGTTTCACACAAGCAGCTTGTTCAAAGCACCCTGAATTAACATTGTGCCTACTACTAAGAAAAGAGACTTTTAGGTCATCACACATCTGTGAGGCAGGGGTTGTCCTAACCTTAGAGCAGGCAATCTGTCTAGATTCCTGCAAGCCTTGCATTCTATGATTTGACTACCTTGACCAAGTGATTTGCTGCAAGTAGTACTGTCATCATCGACTCACTGCACTGACCAAGTCAGCCATGTTCCCTCTTGCTTAGACTTCTCTAGAGGTTAGGCACTATCTGAGTGAAGATAAGGCTGATTGCCTACATCCGGGATGCTCTAGGGTTAAAACTGACTTTCTCCTGCTGTGCGGGGAGGTTGCTTGCCCTGTGAAGAGCTGGTCCAGAGTGCTCACGATACCCTCAGCTTCCTTCTGCAGCAGAGTTTCATGTACTTTCAGGGATTCCTGGAATTCTGATAATTTACAGTGTTTTGTGAGATTACACCAGTATCTATACAAAGTTTAAAACAATATTTTATTTACATTTCATCTGTATGTTTTGCCACAAGGTTACAAATTACGCATTCCACAAAGCAATCAAATAAGTGTAATACACAAGGAAATAAGCTACAAATATCTATAGTATGGAATAGGTCATAGAAAAGTATTATCCAGATCTTTGAGGAAAATAATAAATTTTTAATCCATGGTGTAGTATGAAAAGAAAAATAGCAGGTAGAAAGAAAAGGGATGGAAGGGGTAAGCAAACATCTCTACATTTCAATTATGTAATGAATCCACTATCAGAGGAATAATTCTATGAAGACAGATCTTGGATGGCAGGTTTCCAATGGCTTATGCAGCTGTTAGCAGAAGTATTGATGCAAAGTAACTATTTGCCCTGTTGAAATCTTCATTTCACTAGTAAATCAAGTTCTAATGCTAGTCAAGCAAGGCTTCTGAGTCTGTGCGACAATTCTCCACTGCAGAAGCATCACCAGGATCAGCATTTATTGAGAAATTGTTTTTAAAAACTTGCCCTTGTATGCATCCAGATTATTCAATGAGTTCTGCAAAGAATTCAGTAAAGTGGCAGAGGTATATCCAGAATACACTTATTAAGGAGAGTGCCTTATCAGAAGAATTACTGAGGCTTCATTTTGAAGCAATATAAGCACAGTGTTCTTGCAAAATCCCTGCTTGTACATGACATGCAGAAATAAATGTCAGGAACAGTCTCAAGAGATGCTAAGAAAACAGACTTGCTGTTCCCATTCTGTTTACGCATAGCTTTGTCTTCCAGTTGTTAAATACTTTGTTTACAAATGCTGGCCTTAGATCAGTTAGAGAACTTTCATTTGATACTAAGGCTAAATTCTATAAATGTCCTGTCAGTAAATAAAAACGCATATTATGGGATAAAAATCACAATTAAGAGCAAGCATGACAAGGTGTTCACCAGCAAGCACTGGGAAATAACCCTACAAAGATGTAGTGCTGTCATCGTAAAATTTCAGCATGGTTCTCAGGATATTTGATGAACATTCCAGATCAGAGCCATCTCAGCCTACCAAGAATAAGCCTATTGCAACATATGTATAATAGTAGATTCTAACCTCACATACCTTGTGTATTTGAAAACGTGTTCCATATGCTGAAATAGCTAAGATTTATAATAAATAGTTGTCTTTTTAATCTCATACCTATGAATCCTTTGACAATGGTCTGATTTTAGCCATCTAGAATAAAAATAAAACAGTTAAACCTGTTATTCACAAGGATCATTGATTAAATGTGAAAATTTCCACAAAACCTAGGAGCAGTCTAATAGCAGTTCTATTTAAATACTAATTTTATCCTTTTTTGGACTGCAATAAAATTATCAGAACAAGCCCTCTCCCTCTAAGCAGTTAGAATTCCTGCTGTTCTTGCTCCCAGCTTCATGAACATGCAGCAAACAGCAGTCCCCAAATTACAGAAAAGTATGTACAACATCTCTGAGTCACCTGTACCTGAATGGAAGACTTCTAACTCCTCCTCCAGTATTTCTCTAGTTGCCCGTTGTCCTGGCCAGGGTTCAAAAACAAGACTTTAGTACTGAAAAAAGGATCCCTAAATCTAGTGGTAGGCAAGAACCCTGAAGTTAAATAGCCATATCCATCTTATCAGCTTACAAAATTACAAAACCAAACCCATCTCCTCTAGACATAGCAGGGGACTGGTCTTCTCTGACTAGATCTGATTGACTGATGATGAAAGTTGTATGATTTGATAAATAATATTTGAAAACAGCACAAATGCCTTAATCATATTCTCTAGTTTCCGTGTGAAAGTGCTGCCAAAAAAATGGCCACTGTGCCACAATATATTTACCAAATATGTGTCATGTATTAGAGAATGTATTAGATGTGAATACTTTTCGATAACAATGTTGGTCCTGGTTTACCCAAGATGGCACAGTATTTATCTCTTCAAATTCTAAATACTTCTGCTACAAAGTTTTAAATCTATGTTAAATACATTAACTTTCAAGTGTGCCAGTGAATTAATAGAAATTCTATTTTTTTAAAAATTAGCATAGCTTTACATTAACAAAACTCCCAAAAGATAACTAGTTGCATTGCAGATTACTCCATCTCTCTCTCTCTCTAGGCTCCAATCAAATTCTAATTATTCCAGTTCCAATGTTAAATATAATACAATTACAGGCATCATTCTAAAAGGTGGTGCCACAGAAGGGAATCCAAAGGACTTGGTTGTCTGAAGCTGATGATTACGTAGGTCTAGGCGACAGGAATTTTGTACTTCTTCTTGCAGAATTTCATTTTCACCTACATCCATTAGTCCACTGTTGTTCCTCACCTAGAAAAATTCAAAAGAATATCCCTGAAAGGCAGACTGGCACAACAGCAAAAAGCTCTATGTAGCTATCAAATTCAGTGCTATTTCAAGTGAACCAACTCAAACTCTATTGCAAAAATATGTCTGAATGTGAGGAAATCAATATAATTTTCCTGATGTCTGCATTCCTATGAAAGACTTCCCAGAATTCAGTACAGGTACATTTCAGACTTGAGTCACAGGTCTGGCTGTTTGTCTTGGCTCCCTCCACATATTGATGCATTAGCTGGAAAACCTTAAGAAAACAAACTGATGAGCTTTCCTCTCTGAAGTCAGCTCACAGTCTCAAGACAGAGCTTCAAACACCTCTAATTTAAAAGGGGAAATAAATTTACTAAATCTCATAGATTGATTAGGTGTGATGAATTTCAACCTCTTCATAATGTCAGTCTACTACATGCAACTCATCAGTAGGTAGATATTTTGGCAGATTAACTGGAACAGCACAAACTTCTCTGATTTCTGTTCATCTACCATACCCCCACGAAAGGCAACTGAAAATAAAATCACTATAAAATATATGCTGACTATAAGACTTTGTGTATAATATCTGCTTATCCCTGTAAATAAAAACAGTAGGAGGCAAGCAGTTTACAAGTTTCAACAGAGGCATTTGACAAAGTTGTTATTTAGGAGGTCCCTACTGTGATGCAGTCACTCTCCTTCCCTCCTTCCTCATCCTTCTGGATTAGCTCCTACACTTTACACTTAAAACTTGTCATGATCTAGTTGTTATGTTTATGGCTTTTAAATGATTTGGTCATGAAGAGCCTTTTGGACAGTGGCCCAACCCCATGACAAGAATTAAATTGATTTGCAGGAGTCAGCATTCTTTACTGCACCAGCCAGACTGTGATGCTGGTATGTCTGCAGTTCCTCCAAACCATGAAGAGATTCTATTTAGAAGTCAGCGATGTGTACTTATCAGATTACCATGGAGAGAAAAACTTCCAAAGAGCTTTGTCTGCTCTCCTTTTCTTCTCTTTATTCTGCTAATACTCTATTGCCATCTTTGTTTCTTCCACAGCATTTAAATTTCAGCATTAAGTGCTTAATTTCCCTTACAGCTCTCTCATTGAAAAATGAAAACAAAACAAACAAAAAAAAAAAGGCAGCAAAGCATCAACAGCTCCTCTCTCCCTCTTAGTTAGAATCAAGATTCAATTTAGTTTTTAATCTTACACTTTCCACTTCCCTGAAGACACGGAGAAAATTATCCCTTAAGACCCCTTTCAGTTCAGTTTCATTCCATCCTCTTCGAAGAAGTTCCTCGATCAAAGAAGGGTATTTAGAAACATCTTCCAATCCCTCAGGAAAGCTGTTGGCAAGAGTCAGAGAGGAACATGCATCACTAAAAATGTAGAAAAATATTTTTATTTAGTCTTTTGCACATAGTCATGTTTGGAATGAGCTCACTTTGGAACCAGTCTTTCCTCTGATGATTTAAAAACAAACAAAAAAAAAAAGAATTCAGCTGACAGAAGTAGGACCAGGACAGAATGAAATGCTTTTTCTACACAGAGGATCCCATTATCAGAACAAAACTGTATTCTGGTAATGAAGATGCACTTGTCTATAGGCAGAACAGCATAGAGGATATTAAAATGAAAGGAAAAAATAAACAAAAACTCATATGTGCGTTGTTCTGCTGTTTATATTGGGCTTTTAGAGTAAGAGAAAACAGCTGCATCACAGATGGCATTGGTGCAATCCATTTGTGTAACTGAGAATAAAAGGAACCTGCAAATACACTATGAGTAAGGAATGGCAGGCAATCTTGTGTACTCTTGCTGTTTACAAAGTTGTTTTTCCAAAGAAAATAGAATAACAATACTACTTTGAATTCAGCAGTTTAGGCAGTGAAAAGAAAAGCTATTCAGAATCTTCTACAGAAAAAAATGCAATAAGCAAAATTTACCTATGTCTTGTGACAACTCTTAGCAGAATAAAAAGGAATTTGAAGAGGCTACAAAACCTGCATTAAACAGATGTTTAAAATTGTATTTCTGTGAGTTTTCTATTTTGTTTTGAGATAACAAATCTTTTCTGTTATTTTTCTTTTCTGTGATGGTGTGATGATAAGCATATCTCAGGATATCTGTGCCCTTACTTTCTGACAGGACTTAGACCTTTACAACTCTTGCCCCAATTAAACTGATGGTCTTTGTGACAACGCATGCAATAAAATGTGCCTTTTTGTGGTAAACTCTGTTTTTAGTTTAGAGATTATGGTTTCAGAGCTATGATGACCTAACTCTCATGGAAGCTGACACACAGCTTTTGTGCTCCTCCTTTATGGATGTGGGCGTGACTGTGACTTTCATACCCAAGTGTGTTTGAAAAGAAAAGCGATGAAGATTCAACAGAAAGATAATAGCAAATGCCAGCCAATTTGCATTTTTTTCCAGCAGCACTAGCCAAGGAGAGATCACGAGAGGTTATGTTGTATGCTATTCACCATACTCTGCTTGCCTCGAACACTTTTCAAGCCCCAACAGCTGGAGTAGTTTCACAGCTCCAAAATACTTTGGGCTTTCTGCCCAAAGAAAGCAGAGGAATGAGTTTTGCAGCATCTCCCTGAGCTGATCCATTTACCATCTAATGGCTGAGGCAGGCATTCTGTCATTCATCACTGGCTTCGGGAGGACAGAACCTTCTATCACTGTTTTCACATGTGCAAACCACTGCCTGCAACACACAATTGCAGAGTTCACAGGGCAGTAGGATCTGTTTCCACATTTCTGGCACTGCTTGATACAGTTCTAAAAAGGAATCATTGTGCTTTTCTGTCATACAACTTGGTTTGATGCTCATCACAAGACAGTTTGCTTCAAGTGTTTTAGCTTGTCTTCTTTTCTTCCCCAAAGGGAATCAAAACCTTCATAATTTAAAGTAGCAGATGCCAGCATATGGTACAGTTTTACTAACCGTTCCACTCCATCGTAGTCACCACCAATTCCTATTGATTCTGAACCTGCAATTTGCTTTATGTGGTCAAAATGATCTGAAAGAAAATATCAAAGACAACAACCTTTAAACACCTGGCAAGGAGAAATAATACAGTTGAGGCACATTGACACTAGGTGAGTGTTCTAATTAATCATTCCTGGTTCTTCATCAAATTAAAAAAAAAAAAAGTCAGAGGACATCCTGATAATACATGTTGAAGTTTCATAATGCAGCTGGCCTATTCTGGATATTTGCTGGTGTTTAACTAGACATTATCTGTTATTAAGTACATCAGGCAGCAATCTTCAAAATAACAGCTACACTGATGAGATGCAAATGAGGAAAAAGACATGATCATCATAGCACAGAAATTCCCAACAAGCAGCCCACGCATTACCCATTATGGACCTGTTTCAACTCAATTATAAAGGTTTGAGTTGTTTTCTAGAAACTACTAGCAACTACTTTGGAATTAATGGTACCAGGCTCCATTTAGGAGCATCATGTCCTCCAGCTACACACCTTGTACCTCATTGTTTAATGAATATTACCTCCAAAAATACCTCTCGGTATCATGTGAATTACTTTTCTTCTTTGTTCCCTTCCACACTCAGGGTATAGTGTGGAAGGGAATAAACAAGCAGTATAATTTATATGATCTCAAAAATTATGCAGACACCAGGAAAGCCAAAGAAACCACCCAGAAAAACTACCGTATAGTAACTTCAAACCTGCAAGGGTAGAAATATTAACAACTTTTCTGCCACAGGCCAATACATCTGCATTGAAAGTCACCATGATAATTCCCTTGTTCTTTTTCTGAAAGATACAAAGAGACAGGTGGTAAGCGGACACTTGTGTGTCCTGAAGACAGGCATATCTCATGGATTGCATTATATCCATCTTTTAGTAAGAATAACAACATTGTAAGTTAAAGCACAGATGGCAATGCAAGGCTTTGCCTCTCTGTCCTTTACCCTAGATTCATTATATTCTCATGTAGCAGAAGTCCAGTGACTATGTCAAACAAACTCATCTGGAATTTAAAAGTAGTTGCAAACATTTCATTTTTGTACCAAAGACAAAACACAAATCAAAGAAAATGTCTCAGGAGTAAAGATGTAACTGCTCAGGGATCTGCTTATAAATCTAATTCAGAGAGGAGAAATTAACACCATAACCTGAACATACAACGTTTGTCTCAGACTAGTCAGACATCACCGTTAAAACAAAAGAACAAAACCAACCAACCAACCCCAACAAAGAAAACCAAACAACAAAGCAACCCCAAACCTGTAGCACTCACCAATTGCTGGAGGATGTCATCACGGACATTTCTTGAATGATTACAAACAGAAAATGCTGCGGAGTGGCTGAAAATTACTGGTGCTTTTGAGATATTCAGGGCAGCTTTTGCTGTAGAATATGAAGTATGAGATAAATCTATCAGCATACCCAGGCGATTCATCTCTTTTACCACTTCCTAAAACAGATTTACAGAGAACAATGTCAGTATTAAATTTACATACTGACGTATGTAAAGAGATGAATGTATTCTTCAGCTGTCAGTTAAACATGCCATGCCTGTATGGGTTTCTATTTACTTAGTTCTATTTCTATTTACTTACTTACTTATTTCTATTCACTTATTCACAGTTAACTAACTCACTCTCAAAATTCCCTCAATCTAAAATCAGAGAACGGTCATCTAGTCCAATTCTGCTGCAGTTAGCAGGGACATCTTCAACTAGAATAGATTGCTCAGAGCTCTGTCCAATCTGATCTGAAATATTTCCAGGGATGGGCTTTCTACCACCTTTCTGGGCAACCTGGGCCTCTGTCTCACTACCCTCAGGGTAGAACATTTCTTTCTTCACTCTAGTCTAAATCTCCCTCTCTTAATTTAAACTCATCACCTCTTGTCCTGTCACAACAAGCCCTAGTAAAGAGTCTGTCCCTCTCTTTCTTATAGCCGCCTTTAAGTACTGAAAGGGCTTTCATAACTCACTTGAACTGTTATTCACATCCCACAACTTATGCATATTAATTAATACATCCGATCTGTATTAAAGCAATAATTATAATTAAATCTAGTGCTTCTTTTACCCTAAGGAACAGCACAGGAAATTTTTTCTGGCTGAACCCTGTTCACCTCCTAATTATCAAGTTAGCATTCAAAGGAGATCCTTACTTGGCCAAATGCAGTCAAACCAGTAACACCAGGATAAAAATTGTGTATTCCCTTAGATGATGATTCAGACCTTAAAAAGGAGAGTAAGGAAGAAGAAGAAATATCATATTGTTGTGGGGACAATATCAGTAAGTGCAACTTTTTATGCCACCCACATTAAAAATCATTACAGTCTCACATACTCAAATGAAGGGATAATGATCTATGTAACAGGCATCTTCCCATAATGATTTTTATGTTCAGAACCATTTTCTGGACATGATGCCTTGTATGTTTGTGAAACAATGCAAGAAAAACAAAGAGATGATCGTCAGAAGTTTTCTGATTAAAAGAACAAAGATACACTGTAATGTCAGTTAGGTGTCAGACGCATAGCCTGCTTTTCAGCACTCTAGGCACACAATTTCCCTTTCCCGAGTCAGTACTAGAAAGGGTTTTGTCAATCCAGCAAAGAGTAGGTGCTAATATTCTGATACAAGAATTAAGTGCCCATTTGTGTAGCTGCATATGGGACCTACATTTTTCAACTGGCCAGGCAGGACAGCACTGAGAGCTGCTGGCTGCTGAATTCTTACACAGAATTTGCTCTCTTTTATATATGTCATGTGTATTTTTAGTGCTTTTACATAGGGCAAAACAGACCAGCTCCCCCCTACCCCCCTCTCCAACTTTCCTAATAAAGCAAGGAGCATAACAATTTTGCCATCTTAGTGTTGGTGACAAAGTTTAAAAGTTCCCAAACCATTGGCATAACAAGCACTATGTAACAGATCCTTCAGTCCTCCACTTGACACACGGCAAGTGACTTAACCCAAAATCCTATCATTGTTGACATGACTCGAAGACGCAGATTGAGGAGCTGCCACCAATTTGCATTTACCAGGGGGTATTGCAGGAATGGGTTAAAGTCATGTAACGAACACCCAGGTCATAATACATCCTCAGTGCTGCCAGGCTGCTGTCAATGGAGTGCCCACCTTCTATGCCAATCAAACATGCAATCCTTTTGCTCTCAGTGATACCTGAAAACGGCAAGGGAAAAGAAATCCAAAGTCATTGTAGGACTGATAAGAAGGCAGCAGTATGAGCCACAACAATTACTGTAAATTGCAAGCAATAACATGTTTACATGGCAATTGTGCTCCTGGCTTCAGTGGGCCAGTTGNGCAAGCAATAACATGTTTGCATAGAACAGGATCTTATACTAGTACATGTTTACATGGCAATTGTGCTCCTGGCTTCAGTGGGCCAGTTGTTGTGGTTCAGTGGAAAAACTGAAGTAAAAGTTACTCTTTAAACCATGATAACTGCCTGCTTGCAGTTCTCTATCTTTTGCACAGACCTCCTGCAATCCCATTTTTTTTAAAAAAAAGATTGCTGTTATGAAAAAGAGCATCACCTTGGGAAGTTGTAACGAGTTCAAGCTCTTGATAGCTGTTACACATCCTCTTGGTAGCATCAATTTGCTCTAAGGTCAGACGCACAGAATCCTTGTTCTGAGCGCTGCAAAGAACATACACTGACCAAAACTGGAAGAAACATTGACAAGTAAACTACATAACTTGTGTTTCAACTTGGAACTTTCATTTGCTAATAGTGAAGTTCAGGAGTATAGAATAAATTAATTTCCTACAGTTTACAAGGGAGTTACCACCATAGATTTTTTCCCCCCAAAGGAAAAGTTACAATGCAAGGCAAGAGCATCTGCTCCAGACATGATTAAAGCCTCCTGACATGCTCAACTACTCCACAGTATGCGCAGGAAAGCAGCTCCAAGTTTAATTTATTGATCACAAAACAAATGCTGCTGTTTTGGTTAAGGGTACTTGGTTAAAACCCACAAACTATTGAAACATGAATGTTATGAAAAAGTGTTTGTGGCTTTTCAGTTTCACAGAGTCAAAAACAAGGGCAGGAGTACTTCTGTGATTGGAAAAGAGGCAAATGTAAAAATACATTCTCAGACTTACAACTATGACAATACATACCTGAGCTCCCACATAACCAGCCTGAAGTTTTGCAAGGTTTGTGTGGGTCTTGTTGAGTGTTCTTAAGTTGACTCTACTGAGTCTATTTTGGTAAAAGATTCTCAGCTGCAGTACAAAGTCATTGTGGCTAGAATTGAAAACAAATAGGGCTTGTGATACAAGTAAGTTGTTCCCCTTCTAACTCAAACATAATTTCTTCCACCATTCCTTGTCCCCTAGACCATTTATTGCCAGTAATCTTTGCAGTAACATATGCCTAATTTTCCCTTCTTTTACAAACAAGATTTGTTTCTTAATTAGGACAGCAAGAAACTTTTTTCTTCCCCCATTTTTATAGCTGTTAGTCTCTGTATCTATTTTTCTCCCTATTGTTTCTGAAGGAATGGAAGAACCACACTTCTTACCAGCACTTGTGGTAGAATAATCAGTGCTGCCTGAGCTAGAATAATCAATGTTTGTGTTCCCAGGTCAAAACACACTCCCCACAGAAATAATTCCCTCAGGTTGTGAGGGAACCCTTTCAAGGTATGAACCCTTCCTGGCTCTGTACAGGTGTCATTGCTAATGAAAGAAGCTATTAAGTTACTGGGAGGAGACAGGGACACTGTTTAATGGAGAGCAATCTAACCAAAAAAATCACAAATGCATTTAGAATAACCTGATCCTATTTTAAGTATCCTCTGAACCAAAACTTCTTCTGGATAAATCAGTGCAGCAGTAGCTAACTGCTATATGCTAGTAACAGCCTATGGCTCTGCTGATCCAAACACACTTCAGCATTTCCTCCTCGTTTGTCAAGATTCAAACAGAGGGTTTAGTTGAACATATTCCACATACCCATCGATTAAACGTGCATCCTGCATCAGCGCAATAGCTCGCTCTCTCATTGATTTCTCATAGCTGAATGGCACAACATCAGAGAATAGCATCAACAGCCACAGCAACTTTGTTGTCATTATCTTCATTTCCATTTTCCAGATTGCTAAAGCAAAAAGATACCACAGATTTTCACTGATGACAATGCAGCAGAAAGATTTCTGGTCTATCAAACTTGTAGACTTAATAGTATAGGCAAAGTTGAAATGATTCTCCTTTTGGTAAGGCAAGGGTGAATTCTGCAGGAGAAAAGGAAGAAAGAAAACAGTAAACAGAAGGGGAGGTAGCATAAAAAAACTGTAACAGAAGATTTTAAGTTTTCTGGCTGTCCTTTCGCACAACCACTCCTTAAACTCTGTTGCTGCCACCAGCTGACTGCTGAAGGGAATCAACTCGTCAGTCAGATATGGCAGAGTGAGACAAACGGACCCTGACTCACATCTCCCAAAAAGCAGCTCCCAGAACAGTACAACAAGATAGTTTACTCATTGCATTTCCTGGCTTGCTCTCAGTATTTGGCAGTCCTTACACTGAACACTGAAGCTACTTCTGAGAAATCCCACAAATAGCTGCTTCTGAGTAAAAGGTCTTGTTGAAACATAGAGCATGTCTGAGGATTTTCAGAGGAAAGCTATTGAAATCCAACACTTTTCCACATCTTAGCAAGGCCAGCATGAGCCAAACCTGAAAGGGCCACTTCACCTGCTGCTCTATTTTAAAATACAGTACTCAAAGACTTGGACAAGAGTCTTTCAGGTGTCAGTCAAAAACATTTTTACAAATGTGCTGTTGCTATGTCAAGTAAATGTAAGACCTACTGGGAGGTAAAAACATCTTTGCAGGGAAAAGGTTACTTTCCCCCTCCCACCCCCCTACATTCAGAGTTCTTGGCAGCATTACCTGTAGAGCTATGGAACTGATACCTCCTTCATTCACTGGAGTGACATCCTAGTTAGATGCATATGCCATGTGAATTCTTTCAAATCAAAGACGTTTGGCTAGAACTCTAATATTTTACAAAAGATGACAAGACTAAAAAAAAAGGAAAAAAAAAAAGAATGTTGACTTTTCATTTATTTTCCACTGAGTCAGAAACATTTGCATTTATAAACTTTCTTCTGACAGCACAAAAGTTTACTTTTACTAATAAAGGAAGCTGGTTTTATGTATTCCTTGTCTGCAGAGGTAAAAACAAATGGCAGATATCTAATATATAAAATTACAAGGCAGTTCACCTTAGAATCATAGAATCAGCCAGGGTTGGAAGGGACCACAAGGATCATCTAGTGTCAATCCCCCTGCCATGGGCAGGGACATCCTGCCCTAGATTAGACTGGACAGAGCCTCATCCAGCCTGGCTTTAAACATCTCCAGGGAAGTGGTTCCAACCACATCCCTGGGCAACCCATTCCAGGGCCTCACCACTCTCATGCTGAAGAACTTTCTCCTCACATCCAATCTGAATCTCCCCACCTCCAGCTTTGCTCCATTGCCCCTAGTCCTGTCACTACCTGAGAGCCTAAAAAGTCCTTCCCCAGCTTTTCTGTAGGCCCCCTTCAGATACTGGAAGGCCACAATAAGGTCACCTCAGAGCCTCCTCTTCTCCAAACTGAACAGTCCCAACTCTTTCAGTCTGTCCTCATAGGAAAGGTGCTGCAGCCCTCTGAGCATCCTCATGGCCCTTCTCCGGACACGTTCCAGCATGTCCACATCCTTCTTGTAATAGGGACTCCAGAACTGGATGCAGTACTCCAGGTGGGGTCTCACCAGGGCAGAGTAGAGGGGGAGAATCACCTCCCTCGACCTGCTGGCCACATTTCTCCTGATGCAGCCAAGGATCTGGTTGGCTTTCTGGTCTGCAAGTGCACACTGCTGGCTCATGTTGAGCTTCTCATTCAACAGCACCCCTAAGTCTCTCTCTGCAGGGCTGCTCTTCAGCCCTTGCCTGCATGCTTTGCTTCTCTGGTGTTTAAGCAGATTCTGTACAGCAACAGAAGGTGGACTTAGGCCCAGAAACAGCCTTCTGATAGAAAGATATATTTATCAATGAAGTTGGATTCTCAAAGAACGTCCACAGGTGATGGTAGCCTTAGAAACAAATTCAAGTCATGCTAACCAGATTCCCTCTTGATGGCATCCCGTCTAAACACATTTCTTTCTTCCTCTCACTAGAACATTTTAACTGTAAAAATCCAAACCATAATAAAAGTAGGTTTGTAACCAGGATGTTGAAAAGCAGCACAGTGAAAATGGTTATTTTTAAGACTGGATGATTCTCTCTTCCTATGTCTGATAAAAAGTGTGCTTATAAATAAGCCAGTATAAGTTTAACTGAGATGTGCAATTAAAATGTTTTGAACTAAAGAGGAATCCATTTTACATGTATTCTATATCTAAATTAAAATTACTTAAAAATTAAACCAAAATTTTAAAAGAGTAAGAAATTACCTCAGGGCTTATGTTTGGAAAGGTGCAAACTGCTATTGTCATAAACAAGCAGTCTTTTGACAAAAATTCCTAAGGCTCCCCTATTGAGAATCTGGCTCATGTGTTTTTTGTTTCACAAGATTTGGGAATACATTAAACTGTGGGACCATCTGGCAGGAAGTACTCTTGGACAGTGGGAGTATACAAGCTAAGAAAAATGGAGCATAGATGGAGAGGCAGGTTTAAAATCAGCCCTGAAATTGTCTCAGAAAACAGCTCTAGGACAGCTGAATAAACACAGTACTATGCAGGCACCAGTGAAGATCCAATTTAAATATGATACCAAGGGAGCTGTGCCACTAACTGAAGGAAATTAATAACCCTCAGTCCTTAATGTTTCCTTCAAGAAAAATGTAATGTAAGGAATGGCATTGAGGGTGTTTGTGAAGTAGTGCTAGACAGAGAAAGCACTCTAGAAATAGATTCACTCTCTAAGGATGCTTCATACTCTATTTTCTCATTCATGAACAAACATAACAGACAGGGTTGACTCCAAGCTTATTCTCGTGTGTATGAAACTTAAAGAGTTTTTGGCCAGGCCCTTAGTACAATATTGGAATCAATTTACATTTCTCATGGGAGTGGTTTCCTGCAGGCACAACTGCTTCCCCTGGGGTCAGAATAAAGAACAGACCTTTCAAGACTGGGAATCTACATTGTCAAGGCCTGAATCAGACTGCCTAGGGAAGTGGTGGAGTCACCATCCTTGGAGAGATTTAAAAGGCATGTAGACGTGGTGCCGAGTGACCACAGTGGTGGACTTGGCAGTGCTGCATTAATGATTGGACTTGATGATCTTAAAGGTATTTTCCAACCTAAAGAATTCTGTAATTCTCCAACTGTCTTTTTCTCCTGGCAACACTTCAGGATTCACATCCAGGATTCATACCATAGCTGATGAAAGAAGCCCTTTGTCTTCTCATATCTGCAATAAACAAGAGAACCATCTGTGTTCTTTCCTATTGATTGACTGGAAGGGAGATTTTTCTGCTTTTATTCATTGACACAGCTTTCTATTTGTATACTGGGGAAAAAAAAAATATTACGAGGGTCTTAAATTCCATCTAGGTATAGCAAAGCCCACATTCAGAATAGGAGCCCTATTGTGCTACTGTGACGTGGTCTTTGATTTCCCTCTCTTACTTTTTTTCAATACAATCCATTTAACCGAGAGGGCACACTCCAAATTACAAGATAAAAAGAATTTTACTGGAATCTTACATGCATTTAAAACTGCAGCAGTTTGCTTACAGCTGATTTATTTTAATTAACCTCGTGTGGAAAATGAGAAGGTACTGTGCAGTGGAGATAGTAAACCAGGCCCAACAGCTTGCTACTTCTCTTGCCCAGTTCATCTCTCCCAGCCCTAGGGGACACAAAGCAAAGCACACCATTAATCCCCAGAGGCAGCCTCATCATCCTGCTCCAGGAACTGAAATACATCTCTTTAATTCTGAGCTAGGCACTGCAGCTGAGTCTCCCACAAAGCAAAAGTCTGTCCGAAAGGAATATGTGTAACACTACAAGGGACAACAAATACACAGAAAACTTCCTTCATACTTTCAGTTCTACCCCAGCTACACAAAATATCACAGGCCTGCAACCTACAGACGCACAGTGTTGAAGAGATAAGGAGGGAGGTGCAAAATGCAGCTCTATCTCTTCTTCCACATTACACTTCAGAGCCAAAATGTATCTTTTCGTATCTACCTATGCATCTCATGCATGACTGCTTTTCATCCCCACCATACCTACACATAGGACAGGAACAGCAATTTTGGGGCATCAGACTTAGAAAAGCCATCAGCCCACAGACTGCAGTGACAGTCCCTGAGAGCTGCAATAGGCACAGAGTGAGTCTTTACAGACACACAAAGCATATTGCTTCACACTAGTTAGCTTCTAATGCTGGTTTACATTCCCCAAACTCTTCATGAACAGCTATCAGTAAAACATGAATTCCCATATTAGGGAAGACAGAGCTAGAATGAGGTAAGATGGCCCTAGCTACCCTATAAGTTAAGGAAAAGTTTCTCAGTTAAAAAAAAGGAAAGTTTTGCTGCATGCTTCTGTCATTTACCATCTATGGAAGTATGGACATGCTGCCTAGCCCCTTTTCTCCTTTGCAACAGGCAGACCAGACCTCAGTGTAGAAGGTTCAGTAAATAGCTGCTATTTAAGTACAGCACATCTCAGTTAGGAATGGCATTCCTTTCATCCCATTTCAAGGCTAAATTTTCTGTCTTTGTTTATTAAAGCACTCCATGACAGCTGTTACATTAATACTTGGATCTGTTGAATTATTGTGGCAAATCAAATATATAAAGTGTCATATAATAGAGCTCACAGATCAAGATAGTAACATCCTGAAAAATTAAGAAGGTTCATCCCCTCCACAGACCAGTTATGCTGAGATCTCAAGCAGATAGTCCTGGTGTAGCTCTGAATTAACTAACTGAAATCACAGCAGCAGCTTAGTTGCAACAGGACAGACAAGGTGACCAGGATCCTAGGCAAAATCCTCCTTATGTGTATTATACCATGCAGTATATTTTTAAGAAAAAAATACATATCCCTCTGAAATTCACCTTGTCATCCAGACAATCTTTCAATCCTTCTCATTTTTTGTTTGTAATTCCTTCTGTGATCAGCCTTGAATTGAGTCAAGTTTGTTTCCCTCCTTAGTGCTGTATTAGAATTTATATTTTCCAACCTGCTGCTCCTTCCCTGCCTGTGCAAAGGTGCAATGAAGTGACACCAAGCAATGAGACAACAGGGTGCTGATAACTTAGTGCTTACAACAGGGGTAAAAGAGAATGAATATAGTAATGGTCAGAAGGCATTTCAATGGATTTATGGGGGTAAGAAAGGAACAAACAGGATGGCTTGTGGCAAACTTTCTGGAAAAGAGGAACCCACTAGGGACAATTACAGTATTTCCAATAGAGGGAAAGTCACCCTTGGCTTTCAGCCTTGAATTTAAGTGCATGTTTGAATGTTTCACATGCCATCCACCAGGCCTGTAGACTGCAAGTTTTGCAGATGCAGTATCACCTCAGTTGGCAAGAGTTCTTTGCAAGTGAAGTGTATTAACTTCCCTTTAGGAAAGGACAACTAGTGAATTTCTTTCCTATCAGGTTCTCATCCTTTACTTCACCATGGGTTTGGGTTTTTTTGTCCACAATTTTTAAGATCTTCTGGCAAATTCCAATGCTGAATCAATTTTGAAGTAAATAGGAGCTCTGCTAATACTATGCATTTTTAAGATCTAATTAATAATGATAAGGACTATTTTCTCAGAAATCCCGCTACTGAAATTCTTTTAACTTCAAGACAGATACTTATTATGGCATAACCTCTTAAGGTCAGAACAAACCAGAAGAGGCAGAAAAAACTTCTATAGTACTGGAACAGACCACATACTATCAGGCAAAACTGCATCCCATTTAAGAGTGCTGACCTCAGTGGAAAGACTGGGCAGGAGTGTTTGATGCAAGGAGTCTTCCGGCTTCTTTGTTGCAGTGCAGCCCTCTCTTTCTCAGATCTGGTGATACTGCTTTCCTAGAATGCAACCCAAAGCTTGTTGCATAGCACATACAGACTTGAGCAAACAGCTACTGCAGGGCTCCCCTCTGCAAATGTACTCCTGGAGCATAAGAAGTTTCACAGTAACAGACAGCAGATTATATGAAAGAAACACTTGTCCTCCTAGTCTCCTCATTAGGCACTCCAGACCCATGCTCCTGTCCCTTCTCAATGCCATGCCAGTTCCCTGATGTGTTCCCTCCAGCCCCTACTACTGACAGACATTCATTTTGTCAGGTGTTTGCCCAGTTCCAAAATATTTCCAATATACTGGAAATAGTTGGATACTGCTTTCAAAAAATAATGCTGCAGAATAGTGAGAGAGAAAAAGGCCGTAAGGATGAGCATTACTGAGCATTAACAAACGAGGTTTACCATGATAGATCGAGCCATGGTTTGGGGGTTTTTTGTGCTCACATTTTTCCAATCTAAGAGACAGCACTTTGTTTTCTTCCAGCCAGGGCACGGACAGCAGTTACTGGAAACACAACCATCCTCAAAATCCTCAGATGGAAGTGCACTCTCAGAGAAGTTTTGCTTCCCATAACCATGCATTAGAAATATACATGCATTGTAAGACACAACAAACTTCAGTTAAACAGCACTTCTACAGAATAGCAAAGGACAGAGCAATCAGAAGTTGTTTCCTTTCTGCTTTGTGGCAACTCTAGAGATTTCTCTCAAACATCAAAGCATAAATAGACTTCACTCTTTAATAAAAATGCAGACCTTGTTACCACAAAAAAAAAAAAAAATCATTTTATCTCTGCTCTAGAAAATGTTATATTGCTGAGGGCAGCTCAGCATGCTAAATACTAAAAAAAAAAACACTTTTAAAAAATTGCCCAAGCATCAGAATTCTGACAACCTAGTATTACAAAAGGAATTTCTGCAGACATCAGGCATTTTTTTGTTTCAAATTCCTGAAACCAAAATGTAGATCAGGTCTGCAACCTCTATCTTTAGAATTGTGCCAGATCCTTAAAAAAAAGACTGTAAAGAAAATAGTAAGATTTTATTGTTGATTGTGTACTCTGTGGCATAGTACAATACAAGTGCTCTTCCAGAAATTCTCATCATTTGCCCATTCAAAGTGCTTAATGAGAAAGAAGCAAGCACACCGTAACACTGTTCTGATGCTATAAAAACTGATACACATTGTAAATTTAGTGGTTTTCCATCAACATGACTCCCATAGCACTTTTCATGAAGACTTTTAAGCAGGAACTGTACCTACATGGTTTTTAAACACTCTGATTGCTAACAGAAATTATTTATACTTTTCCAAATCTCTGTTTGGTGTAGTCACATAAAAATGCTATTCTTGGTAGCTACGAAAATGTCCTATAGATTTCCTATATAAAAGTATCTTCTAAGGTTTAATGCAAAATATACTTTGACAGTAAGAGTCAATTGCCCTTGCCACGTTTAGCTAGACACATAAGGACCTTATCATTCAGAAATCAACTTCTTGAGAACTGAAGGACAATTACAAGTGCTACACAAAATTAAGAGCATGGTATGTTTAGGTACTCATTTAAACAGCATTTAAAATACAAAACCCACCCTTCTGACGGAGCAGAATTGCAAAATGGAAGTTGACATAAGATGTACGGCTTTTTAATTTGTTTATCTAAAAGCTCCTTGCAGCAGGTTACCTTCTCGGGGCAAAGCAGTGGGGTCCAAATCCACGTGCTGCCGTGTTGCATGCGACAGCTGAAGCCTGGCACCAGGTCTTCCTGGTATCAGAGCAGCAACCAAGAAGCGTCGTCTAGCCCTTTAGCTCACGTCACAGGCTTCACACGAAACGGTCGTTTGGAGATTGTCCCCGTCAGAGCTAGAAGATCCGTGACAGAGCTTCCAGCCCGGCTGCCGCCCAGCCGGGTACCCACACGCCTCGGGCTGTGCCGTGCGGAGCCGGCGCCTCCTCCCTCTGGTGGCAGCCGAGCTGTTCGTGCAGCCCAGCGCCCATCTGCCCGCTGCCTAACGCTGCTCGCCTCGGCCTGTGTGGAAATAAATGGGCGGCCCTCACCACAGAATAATTCAGGTGGGAAGAATTTCTGCTGAGACGTCACCTAGTCCAGCCAGCTGATCCCAGCTAAGGTAACTTCAAGGATCAAATTGCACAGGCCCTCATCCAGTGGGAACTTGGACGTCTTCAAGAAAAGGGATTATATACGAGCTTCCCTTGGCCCTGGTTCCAGGGCTTGCTTATTCACAATCCGATTATTTTATTTTCCTACTTATATTCAGCTGGGATCTCCCTTGCTGCAATCTGTGACGGTTACCTCTTATCCTCTTGGCAGACCAGCTCTGAGAAGAGTCTTTTAGATTTGAACTTAAACCCAGCTCCAGGTGTGCACCTTACTGCTGGCCTGATTTTTGCCCTCATTACTATAGCTGCTGGATTTGATTCAGGACTTTGCCATTATACAATACTCCTAAAAGTCAAAAGGCTTATAAGGTACACTGACCTTTCTGAAACTATTGGGACTTTTCACTGCCTTTGTGGGAGCTCGCAGCTTGGAAACAAAGAAATACATGCAAAAACATGATCCCATAGTTCCACAAGAAGTTAGGTTTGCTTGCCGTTGGTTTTATTTTACTTCATACTTTGTAGAGAAAACAGAAAGGCCACAGGCTTTTGTTTCTGATTCCATTGCAGAGAAATCACCAACCCTCATGATCAAAATCACCACAGAGCTGTTGCACAGGTCATGTCTTAACTGGAACATACTTTAGTCATCAATCCTCTAGTTCCCTCTAACCAGAAAATGTAAACAGGAACCCTCAAAGCACTTGGAATTCTGCTAATGCATTGCTAATTTGGTGAACTTGGCATAAATCTTTACCATCAAGTGGAATGAAGAGCCCTACATGATACAACTATAGTATCAAAGGAAAAGAATAGTTTTTTTCTTTAGAAAATGTCCTCTACCTAAACTGCAGTTTGAGCCAAGCTAGGCCTGTTCTTATGTCTGTGACAGGAGACTATCTCCCAAATTTAATTTCAAGCAGCAAATAACAGGCTTTTCCCACTTGTAGTCTAGTTCTAGCTCATGTTTCCTTACCAATTTTCAACTTTTCCAATCCTCATCTTCCTCTTCCAAAATAAGAAAATATCACATAAACATAGTATAATTTCTTTTGCCTATTTTCTCTGCTTGCCGAGTCAATTTTAATCACTGACCTGGTTTCTACCTAAATCTCCATGTTTCCTCATACCTCCAGGTCAACTAAGCTCCTTACTAAAGAACAATTTTTGCTGAGCCACTAAGCTTCTGCTTGGACCTTCAACAGCTCACCTTTTAGCAAATTCAGAACAGAACTGATTTTCAAAGCTGCCTATAGCCAAATTCTTCCTTTGGCTGACAGGCATGTTCCCCCGGACGCGCTTTAGCAGCTGTTTGTGTATAATAATTCTTATAATGTGGCATTTGTGATGTATGTCCATCCTGCAGAGTCCATCTGGCAGGACTGTTCACTTCATAAATACCTTGAGAGCTATCTTTATTGTCCAGCATGTTGTTACACAGCTGTCCCTCCCTGATAATAGCTACCCCTATGTTTATATCATCTTCTATTCACCTCAGACATAGCTGAGAAGCTATAATGTAGCACTCACACAGACTGGCTGCTGTCAGGGTGCGAGGGATAACAGTATGTGATGGAACTGTTTCACTCTAGGAAGGCATCTTCCAGCCAGAGCAGCCTTGCTTGTTTCACTACTTACAAGTCCAAAGCACTAGTGATTTTACCACCAACACAGATGAAAGTGTAGATTACTACAGCTGGGAAAGCAGGGTTTTGCAAATGCTGATGCCTACTGTGGAATCTATTTTCAACTGCTAGTGGGTTTCTCCACAAAATCTTCATACTCTACCAGCTTCTGGAATCATCTACCCTACATAACAGTCCTCCAGCCTTTGACATAGGTACAGCTTTGTGGGGCAATAGGCTTTAAAATCACATAGAGTGAAATGGCTTGCGGACAAGCCACATTAACACAGTATTTTAAATGCTGCTTATCAAGTATCCAAACTTGCTGTCTTACTTCCTTGTAAAGATTGACATCTCCAGTGCCATCAGTTGAGCATTTCTTGAGCACGGCAGTCATTGTTTTAATTAGAAACTGTTACAACATATTAGGGAAAGGAAATCCCATGTATCAAGATTTCTGTTTCCATAAAACCAGCAATTATCTTAGCTACTGCAAATTACATTCCATCTGTTTCTTCGATGGATCTCAGTGTTCATTTCAGGTCCTAAAATGGAGTGAGTTCACAGTTAAAGAGTGACATTGCTTGGCTTAATCTGCTCAAATCAGCATGTTTGCAACATTATTCTGAGATAAGATCTTGCAAGAAATATTAATCTAAGCTTGGGAAATTAAAAAATGTTACCAACCAAGTCAGTAAAAAACTTATTTTTCTCATTTTAGTCTGTCCTGCAGGTGGCTGAAGCTGCCACATTTTCATAAACCTAGTTTGTGCAGCATCCATGAAAAGAGTTTAGATTGTGCCATGTACTCTCAGGATATGTCCATACAGAACCACATCAACAGGAACCCATCAAGAAATGCAAAAGAAACAGAAAGGAGTACAAAGATCAAATGATTCTCTTCACAGATCCTGGGTTTATTTTCTGTGTTCTGAACAAATAAAAGGCTTCATGAAGCACATCAAGATGTCACAAAAGCTTTGTAACCACTAGGAAGGAAGGTATAGCAGAATGTTGCCCACAGCTGAAAGCAAATAGTGCCACAATGAAAGTAGATATCTTGCAGGATGAATGCAAATTAGTATTATGTTGACACTCATCAATGACTCTTGTCAACGATTCTTTGTACAAATACCTACGTTATTGTGGATTCTCCCGGCTCAACGCTCTACCTCTGCAGAACTTATTTCTATAGTGTGTTGGAAGGAAAGTTGTAGGCACCAAGTATACAATCGAACGCTAGAATCAAGGAAGGTGAAAGTTTTTGCCACCAGGTGGCAGGAGCTTCCCAGAGAAAAATCACACCTGCCTGCACTGTGATCTAGCAGAGCACAAAACCGTCAGGACTACCAACCATTTCTGTGAACCAGGATGCAAACTAGCTTGCTTCAGATGGGGAAGGTTTTTGTCTGGTTTGTTTGTGGGTACCGTCCCCCCACCCCAACAAGAAAATAAAAAGAAAAAGTATTTTTAAAAAGCAGTAGGAGAGATCACAAAAGCCTTGTGGACAGGAGAAGTTGTTGCTTGTTCAGTTTGGGAATTAGAACTGAAAAAGTTTCCAGAATTTTTTTTTTAGTATTTAGGAAAAAAAAAAAAAAGTTTTCCCACTCTGGACTGATTTCTATAAAAGCACTTTTTTCTATTTAAAAGCAGAATTATTAAAGTTCTACTTCTGCCACCTCCCATCCCTATTTTTCAGCATGAGCAAAGCCACTCATGTCTATTTAAAGTAGCAGCTGCCCTTGCAATCACCAGATACCCACAGCCACACAGGGGAGCATTATTTTTCAATTTTTTGGGAAAGAGACATTTCGACCAGAAAATCATTATGAAGAAGAAGCTCCCAACCACCTTTAACTGCAAGCTCATGAACCTACTCCAGGATATTGGAGTCTCGGTTCTATTGATTTTCATTGTGGTGTACTGTCATGTATTTAACACTTAAGCACACACACTCTGTTTTTTGAAAACACCAGTGTAAAATGTAACTCCATGAAGAAAGCCAAGTCAGTCACTCTAAAGTATGCTGGTAAGCAGGACAGTAGTAACTTGGGGGTTTTGTTGGTTTAGTGGCTTTTTAGTTTTTTGTTTTGATTTGTTTGTCGGTTGGGTTTTGTTTTTTTTTTTTAATGTTGGTTGGCTGTTTATTTCCACAGAAGAGTTAAGAGACTTCCAAGTACCTTTGTCTTTAGGATGTCTTTGTTAAACCAGAACATTTATCAACTTATGATCTCTTGTTGTGATTTCTAGAACATATTGTGATGCTTAGGAACAGGTTTCTTTAACTGAGGTACTTGGTTCTATCAGAAAGGTTCTCTTCCCTTGCAGCTATGAAAGAAAATCATCACAGAAACTTTTTGCAAAGATATTAAAGAGCAGTGTGTACACTTATATCTTCCTTTTTGTACTAAGCAGCATTTTGTGATGCAGTTTGGAGTGACTGAGTAAAAGGGCTAATTACACAGCATAAGAGCAGGACTTACTCAGGAGAGGTATTGCAGAACTTTGTTATGCTTCAGAGCTGGCCAGTTGAGAGTCTATCTTGATACAGAAAGGAGTATTAGGAGATGAACCAAACAAGTGACCTCATGTAACCAGCTAGGTCAAGTCAATGCACAGAGGAAAAATAGCTTTGTGAACCACCTTCAAACTAGGTTATAACCATGAGAAGATAATGAAGTGTGGTCAGAGCACCTGTTTTTCAAATCAGGATGGACCAAGCTGAAACTCCAATGAAGTTGGTCACCTTTCTTCATCTAATCACCAGGAGGTCTGGTTATTTACTAGAGGGAGCAGTGCTTCTCCGGGATGGTGGTCTGCTTCTAGCTTTCACATGGAATCACAGAGTGCTATGTCTCCTCCAACTGTGCGCTGGGATTTGATTACCTTTCTCACAGAATCATATATGTGTTTGCAAATACATCACATACAAGGAACCAAACCAAGGTATCTTGTTCTTTTATGTAAGGCTAAAATCCAAGACATCACACGTCACTTTGACCACACGCAGCTGACAAAAGAGCTATGTGCAAAAACCACAGGAGCACACAGGAAGAGGTATCTTGTCTTGAATCTAGTGATGCAATCCAGGACACGTTCTTTATACGTTGTAGAATAAGCAACAAGTATCACATAGCATCCTGTTCTGATGGGTCTGCGTCTTCTTGACCTAGTTTTATATATACCATTGCATGCCAAACAGTCTTCTCTTTCTGCAACTCTATTCCAATGTAATTTCTATTAGAGCTAAGAGCATAATTTGTTACTTGGTTAGTCGTAAAGGAATACCAAGTTTATTGAAAACTCTACCTGGTTTATCAAAAATTTAACTGCAGAAGAAAGTCATAAAAGTGTGACAAAAATGCTTTTGCCTGTTCAAATTGAGTTGTTTTATTTTTATTATAAACTCTAATTATGGCAAAAGTAATTTGTAGGGTGTTTATAATCATCAATAGGTGCCGTGCATCTGCCTGCCTATAAAGAAGGTATGAAAAAGTCACATGAAGGATTTGTCCTCATACTAAGGAGGACCTTATAATGTGTGTTTAACTAAACCTGCCTTGACCTGCCTCATCATGCCTGTTATAGAGCCAGTTTAGGAAAGAGAGAAGTAAATAGCTCTTAGTTTACTTCAGTAAAGAGGCTGTTAAAATGCCCAAAGCAAATTTAATGGCATCATACACTTCAGTTTAGATAAAGAGAACAATGATATTTCTACACTGCTGCTTTTATTCATATGTGCAACCATGACATCCCTTGCACAGAGAAAAGTCACTGTCTGACTCCTGCATTCTTACTGTTTTCAAGTTGCCATTATTTCAAGCATAGAGTTGGTGGAACTTAGACTGCTAAATATTTTGCTACAGCTGAAGGATTTCCTAACAGTTTAATTTGTCAGCAAGGCAAAAGATCTCTGTGGATATTCCCAGCATATTCTTAAGTAATAGGAATGTATTTTAACTGATTCTTTACCAAAAGGGAAGCGTTTCACTAAAAGGTTAAAAACTAACACATCAAAGACGGCTGAACAGTTAATTTTCAATCTTCCTAGTCATTCAGCTTGGATAGATTTCTGCCCGTAGAGAGTTGTACCTGTCCTTGAAGAGACTCACTAGACTTCACAGGAAAATGTACTCAAGTGTTCCTATCACGTACATGTAGTTAACCTAGATAATCTCCTCTGCACATAAGCTTCTGCCTGTTCCGATCATATAGTGGTTGACATTTTCACGGCCAGAGTGAGACACAGGTTCTGTCCAATCTTCCACCCAGGAGACTCAAACCTTAAAGAAACTGAAAGCATTTATGCATTTATTATATTGACTTTTTAACTTAAAAATTAATGAAGTACACTAATCACACTTCAGAGCCTGCACTTTCTTCCACCAAATGCCTATCTTGAAGTCTCTTTTCTTCTGGCTCTGGTGTTTGTATTTGTTGCAGCTATTCATCATAGTTCCTACACAAACAAGCCTACCCTTCACAGTTTGTTTTATAGCCTGGTGAACAAGTACCTTAGTATCCATTTTTAGGAAAGAGATTATGCAGGGCTGGAAAGAATTGAATCTGGGATTTCAGGTTTTTGCTAATACATGCAGAGCAAGCAGCAAGGCCTCTTGGCACCTTCTTTCATCAGGATATAACCAAGCTCGGTATCACAACTGGAGAGGTTTGCTACAACTCAGGTGCAGAGATTCCAGACCTACCATTGCTTGCTTCCTAGGAGTTGCATCTAGGCAGCTCACTCAGTCTACTGAAGAGCACAGTATAAAGCTGCAGAACTCAAAGCCACAAACTGGATTTTGGGGGCTGGATGGTTCTTTGTTTTCCTTTAGATCGATCTGAGATGTATCCTATGTTCTCCCAAGAGAGTGAAAAGTGAGACAGTAAGGCTTTTACTCACTGCTATGCTTGAGTGCCCTCTTTCCACTCAAAATTCAAGAGGCTTAGAGAGCTAATCACAAGTATCAGAAAAATGAACCATCACTATCAAAACAGTATGAGCAATTTACAACATACCTAATGTTGAGTGCAATTAGGAGCTGAAGCACACATTAGTAATCAGAAAAATTGACTAATTGGTTTGTACCTACACAGACTGAAAATATTATAATTTAAATGTAACCATCTAATGCTTTTGGGTTTTTTCCCTCCTCTATCCATGTTCCTAAGGCTGACATTGTCACTCTTCTCTCCCATGGTAAACCATGGGACTCCCAGTTTTTCCATAGAGGTTCAGTGCTGTCCTGTCTCAGCAAGATACTTCTGACAACTGCTTAGTCAAGGACTCAGCATGAGTCCAATTACTCCATTTAGCTTGACATTAACTCAAAGGCACAACAGCATCGGGCTTCAAGTTCAGCCTCGATTCAGGTGATGTCTGTCAGATTTATGCCTTTCTTTTCCTCCCACATGAAGTATTTGGTTTCCTTTTCCTACATCCCCTTACTCATTTAAAAATGTTTGTTGTCTTAATCCAGGAAGGAACAGTTTCTAAAGAACAGCAGAATTTGTAGAGCTGAGATACTCTATGCAGCTCAATGCACAGTGCATCTCTTTCCAGCTTTCAGGCGAAACACTGAATTCTGAAGTAATGGACATACTATGGATGCATATCAGATATTACACTTTCACATGCTATTTGTGATCCTGCACTCAGTACAGTGACTTATGGCAAATACTTTGACTCAGCATGGTGGGTTCCATTCCAGCTGCATTTGGACTGTGAATTTTCAAGGATGGGATTTCTCCCTGTCAAAAATACACCATTTGAAGTGGTTGAAAAAATAGCAGAGAGAGGGAAACTGAAAAAATGAATGTTTTCTTTTTTAAAAAAAACTCCTGAATGCCACACTAACATGGTTTCAGGAGAAGTTTTCAGCAAAGTACTTAAATTACTGCTGGAAATTATTTCCCCCAAGTAGGACCAGCCAGCTTCCTATACCAGTCAGCATCCAACTGACGTCACATTTGCAGCATCTCAGTTTCCTAGTGAAAGCAAGCTGAGTTTTTGTACCTTGTTAACTGAATATCTAATTCAGCTGGTTGCTGTCACTTCCCATATAGAATATTCAGCTTTCCTCCCACTCCCCAGATACATGAGTCCCACTGAAATCTGAAAACTGACCAAGGTCAAGGACCACGAGAGCTATCTGAAAGCAAAGAAGATGAAGTGCCAGTAGATGGCACTCAGATCTACAGCACAGCCGTAGAGCCTGCAAGGTCCCTGAACTTATGCAAGGCAGGCAAGCAGCTGTCTGCAAGCCGAAGGCAGAGCCCAACAAACAAGTCTGGGGGACTGGAAGACTTCATGGTGACTAAGGTGCTGTGCCAGATGACCAAAGATAGCCAGACTGTAGAAGACCAAAAGAACTGCAGGTGGCATCCAGGCACCTACAGTAGATACATTTTTCCACTGCAACTTAGACATCTTTCACTCCCTGGCCACTTCCCACCTCAAATGTAAGGGTGGACATAAGGAGAAATAGCCCTCACAATAGATTTTAAACAAGAGCATATCAGAGCAGGCTAAGGAAGGCAGCTTCAAAAAAAGTCACAAGGCAGGGCAACTCCCAGCTACTGAACTTTGTTTCAAAAATAAGGGAATCATTCCCACCAGCCTCAGTCTCATATCCACAGGAACTAGTGGTGGCCCATTCCAACCAAGCATCTATATTTGCCATCTATACTGCACCTAGACAAGAGTGAATGCAAGAAGCTGACCTGCGTGCATATGTATCACTGTGCACTGGGACCGTTATGTTTGCCTAAACTTTGCTCCTTCCTTACAACTTGTAGAGTCCAGAGAATTGCTTAAATAGTATGAGGAAACAGACCAGTAAAACCAAGTTCAGTGAATTCTAAAACATATATGTTCTTTCTATAAGCAAGCATAAACCTTGCACTAAGTTATTAACCCTTAATAACATTCCTTTTTTTTTTTTTTTTTAAACCGTATCTGTGTTTCTCTGGTAGGAAATATCACAACTCTAAGACTAAATCTTCCTTTTTCCAGTGCAGATACTCTTGGCATTACTGGACTGAACGTGAAAATCCTTTACAGCTAAAACAACAACAACATCAGTGAATATTCAGGTGCTAAGGAGTTGGAGCAGATATTCAGGAAGCAGCAGGACCCAGCTCTAAGGCTTTCCCAGGTTTCTGTACTGGAAGTAGCTATTCAGATTGCTTCATGCTCTAACGTGAGCACACTGAAGATTGAAGCAAATAAAAGAATTCTCTGTGACGAGAACTTGCTTTTGCTCTGCTCTTCCCGTCTTCAGGGGCAGTAATGCATGGGCATGGATCTGATCAGTGGCTATTTTCTGATGTGTTCAGGTTACAGACATCATTTGTTCTCTCTGCCACAGTTCCAAATGGAGTTCGGAAAGCAGGTATGACAGCTGCAGACCCAGGGACTAGTGTGGGAGGGAAGCAGAAAAGGAGGGGCATGGGCAGCGTCATCTCCAGTCCTGTCACAGACTCTTTTTCTGCCACAAGAGCTTCTCCAGCACCAAATGCTAAACCTGCATCTTCGATGAGACAAATTCTTTAGCCTTATTTTGCTAGTACCTGGAAAAATCTTCACCAGAGATAGAAAAGACAGAGCTTGGAAGAATGCTCTGAAGAAAACTGCTCTCAAAAGGAAAGACATTGAGCATCAGAAAACCCAAGCTTTCAGCCTCTGTCCACTGCTAACACAGATCTGCCTGGTAGCAACCAGGGCTGCAGCTACTGTTCCCTGCCTTCCAAGCCGCCTGGCTCCATGGAGGAGCAGAAAGACAACCTTTTGCCTTCCTTTGGAGCCAACACCAGCAAGTGTAATCTTGAGACTAACCAAACAGGGACCTCAATATGCTGGTCAGAAGCAACCAGGGGTGGCCCGGAGGTGGTGATTGTACCAGTGCTTTTTGGGTTGATTTTCTTCCTGGGAATGGTAGGAAACACACTGGTGTTGGTTGTTCTGGGGTGCCTTCGGCCTGGGGGGCGCCCATCACGCAGTGCTACCAACACCTTCATCCTGAACTTAAGCATAGCAGACTTTTCCTTTCTGCTCTTCTGTGTCCCCTTCCAGGCTACCATCTACTCCCTGCCAGAATGGATCTTTGGTGCCTTCTTTTGCAAGTGGGTTCACTATCTGGCCATGGCAACACTGCTGGTCAGCATCTTTACTCTGGCAGCTATGTCTGTGGACAGATACATTGCTGTGGTCCATGCCAAGCATTCCCTCTGCATCCGCAGCAAGCGCAATGCTGCCCTCGGCGTGGGTGTCATCTGGCTGCTGTCTCTTCTTATTGCCATCCCTGTGGCCCAGCATCAGGCCCTTGTGAGTGGTCATCAGCAAGCACCCAACAGCTCCTTCTGCTGGGAGCACTGGGCAGATGGTTCAACAGCCAAGCGGATGTACAAGATTACCATCCTCCTGGTGGGATACCTCTTGCCTCTGGTGCTCATCACTTGCTGCTATGCTAAGGTGAGTGAGAGGGATGTGATTAAAATATAAATTAAGGGAAAGATCACTTCCAAACTCTTGGTGGCTTGGATGTGTACACTCAAACTGGTCAGTCAAAAAATAACAGATCCAGTCCTTTCCTGGTATAGAATACTTGTCTGTGGCAGGAAGAGAGGAGGGAAATAGAGAATGAAGTTACCGGCTCAAAAAAATGATTACACCTAATTTGACACCATCTATGCAAAGCACATATAGAAACAATAAACAAAACAAAAAACCAAACAAATTACTCATTGTTTTGTTAGGTTGGGGCTTTTTGTTTGTTTTATACAAAGCTCAGACACAGTGTCTTGCAAAAACACATCTTAGAACTAGCTTAATTGAGAAGAAATCTCTCCCCTTGTTCTTGCTGATTACTATTCCTCAAGTTTTTTGTTTCTCCTGACAGATCTTAAGCATGTTTAGGACTGATAGGAAGTCTACGAGTTATGGTAGCATGCAGATTAAGTTTCCTGTGGATTTTAAATTCACAGTCTACTCTAGAGTGCCGTGGGACTGGCAGAGACTGCACTTTGTTATCACTGCTCTATTGCAGGTCTACCCTCTTAGAATAAAAAAGTGCTTTCCTGGAATTTCAGTTCATGCTGCTTAATACAAAACTACCTTACTTGCAATACTACTATATTCTGCTATCATCAGTGCTAAGGACAAGGCAGTGCACTTAATCGAAAAATTGCTAGACCCCAAGCTTTACTTATCACAAAAAGGAAAAGCCACTAGAGCTCTTAACACTGGTCACTGCAGGTCCAGCAGTTGACTGGAAGGTCAGCTGCGTTTAACAGAGGCCTTTTCTGTTCATTAGTTGCTTTAGAAAATTTAGTCTGTTCACTCCAAATCTCAAAGAATACATGTTGCTGGGTTACTGCCATGCTGTATTCAGGTTTTGAAAGCTTGATCTACATGTTGTTAACTGATAATTTCCCTACAGAGCTCTAACACTTCCTATGACTCTCCCTCTGAAAGGAGAGCCCACTCTGACTGCCCCATTTGTTAGAACTGTGTTCAGAAGCAGCAGGACAGTCACATCAGGGCACAGTGATGCCAGCCTGCTCTCTGTCTCTGTGCATAATCAGCCCAGAGAATAAATGTAGATAATCTTAGGCACAATCTAAAACTCAAAATACATGGAAAGCCTCCTGCAGATTTCACAATACTGCCAGCTGAGCTTTTAATATACACTGAACTACATCTTCTAGAAGCACAGCAGTTTTAACACTTCTTCCAAACCTTGTTTTACGAAGGAGAAAGGACTGCAGAGGGCTTAGAATTAAAAGTCTCAAAGCTTTGGTTGAACTCATGATAAAACAATGATTTCAACTTTTACTGCTTGTATGAGGACTTGAAATACTAATATAGACAAATACATTTCCCATTCAATAAACCACTCCTTTCCCCCCACACAGGTTTTATATCATCTCCATAAGAAAGTAAAGAACATTTCCAAGAAGTCAGAGAGATCAAAAAAGAAGGTAAATATCTTTGGTTCCATCTGTATACTGACTATAATATGATCTATACGTCAGGTTTCTAAAACAACAAAGACCTTCTAAGCTCCATCCACATACTGTCATTGATGTACAAGTTATTCAGCTCAGGTTCAAAATCCACGTTGACAGTCTGTTGTACTTTTATAGACACAGTACATAATGATGCCATTATGGAAATGCTGTGCTGATCTCATTATATGTGCCTGCAGAACTGCCTTTTGATTTGTTGTGTCAGAATAGAATCCCATAAATATTATCTCTTTACATTTACTTAGGCTGTGAAAACTTCCAGGTATTTTGAGTACATCTCATCAAGTTGAAAGAAAACATACACAATGAACTCTGAAGTACTTCAGTTTTGTTGCAGTTTGCACCTAAGAGCTTTCTTAAAGTTTGCATCTCAGTGGATGATGAATTCTGATCCTGGTTTGATACCTTTGCAAGCCAAAGAACATGGCCATTCCTGGCTCAAGCAGAATTGCAAGTATTTGCTAGGAAATATATTAAAGATTGAATTATATTTTTTTTTCCTGTCTAAGAATCTTAGAGTGAATAAGCCATAATTAAAAGATGTTTACAGGTAGTAAACCTCACTGACTTCAGTGATGCAACATCAACCTTACTTGATGCAAAAGGCAAAATACTATTTCAGTCAGAAATGTTGTAATTGAGAGTGAAACCTTAGGCTATCCGGCTAGTCAAAGACAGAAGTCAACAAAATACTATCATTAGGTGCTAACAGGACTGTCAGGTCAGTGTCATAACAAGCGTACAACCCACATGAGCAGTGTGTGCACCTCAGAGCAGATGTGACAGCCAGTGGAGACAAGAAAGGAGTACTTTGATTTGCTCTCAGCCAATGCACTGGCCAGTTTCAGCAGCTACCCACCACATCAGAGCAGCTCTACAAGATGTTGTCATGACTCCATCTGTGACAAAAATCAGAGTTATGACAGCAAATGAGACTATTAGATTGAAAAGGATGCAAGACAGGGAAATTACTTTTAAATCAGTCTAGCAGAAAACAGACACTGGTACCACAGCTGCAACAAGCTACAGATGTTTTTAAACATGGAAGCACTTCTGTGCATGACAAGTTGTGTCCACTCATTTATTCCTTAGCATTACAGAACACCTGTATGCAAATCTAGATCATTCATAAGATGAGGAATTAGATTTTCAGCAGGCTGCAGCTATACCTCATTATAATCCGACCCAGTACCTCCCTTTCATCAGACACAAAAAGGTATGTCTCTAAACATAGTGTGGTCACCTCACCAGCATACAAGGTCAAGATCAACCTATTTAAGAAAAAACAGCAGTGCTTTATGAAGTTAACTGTGCATTTTAGCAGCTATAGTAGCAACTAAACCAGAACTTAAAGGTGCATCCTCTACAATATTGAGCCACAAGTTTAAATGATCTGATCCGTGCTGCTTCTAATTGATTTAGAGCTGCTGCAGAAACACTGCTAGTTCTTTATAGCTATGAATCTTAACCCTATTTAACTAAAGAATTTAGTTTCTATTAGTTCATTATATTCAGTAAGATACACTCACTTTTGTGGCTAATGTGATTATCAGTCCCTAAGTGGTCTCATACATTGCCTGTAAGGACACAACTCAAGTTGTATTTGTAGTATCTCACAATGCAAGACAACAATAGAAGTTACAATGCACCACTCACAATACTTAAGTCCTAAATGCTAGACACCCCCTTCAGCAGGATCTGAAATATAACACTGCTACAAGATACATCTGGGATCCCAGTGTGGATTTCACTCTGTGCATTAGGTCAAGGAAGACATTTAGGACTTATTGGAGGCTTACGCTGAAATTCTGCATGATTAACTGAGACCATGCTTGCAGAAGAAACATATGACTCTGATTCTGCATTTGTGCAGACATACTAGCTGCACAAGTTTGGCAACCTTAAAACTGGGATGGTGTGATGGTGCAGGATCCCTCTCTGCAGTTTTGGGTAATTGTTTCTTGAGGCTAGCCAGCAAGATGACACGCTAAGAAATCTTGTGCACCCCTCTACTTGAAACAAAGTACATTTCAGTTCTGCCTCTTCCTTTCTGCATTACGCAGGGTACAGAAAGTCTATGATGGGGCTCCAAAGAAAATTCCCTGGGACAGTGTTGAAGTGTTTCATAAGAGCCCTATGAATGTACATTTGCAGTAAATAAGATAACTTAACAATGGAAATTAATGCAAACCAAGGTCTGTTCTCATGATGAAATGGCCCTGTGGTGTTTTCTTGGCCTCTGGAACACACCAGGGTTCCTTAATGTTTACTCAGTTTTGTCCTGTAAATCTTTAAAGAACAAACAACAAGATTTGCAAACTGAACAATCCAAAACATTTTCTCCAGTGTAATAATGTTTCTGGGCATGTGAATGTCACAGCTATTTTGCAAGCTCCCTTGGAAGAACAGTAGGAGTTGTGGAACCTTGAGGCTAAAAGTTCCAATTAACAGACTGAGCCATTTAAAGCTGATTAACTATGTTTTTTTTCTGTTTTTTTTGTGTTTGTTTTTTTTTTAAGCTATAATAGAAAGGTGTATCATGCCGATAGAAGAGCAGTGTCACCTGTTTTGTTCTCTGTTGTTATCCCAATAATTCCTAAACACTTGTCTTATTTTTAAAAAAATTCTCTTCTTCTAGCTACTATGTGAGAACCAAGCTCTTCACAAGCCTGTGTAAGCCCAAGGTGTTGCTCCAGAACTGTAATGGTCAGTTCAAAATACATCTATGAAGCTGACTGTTTTCTTCCTCATCTTATGCATTCACTGCCTTACATTACCCACATGCAAAGTAAGTGTTCATTGTTCCCAGAGTTAAGCGCACACAAATACAGAGAACTCTCTTGTGACACTCCCTGGAGCACTGCATTTTGAAGGTCATTCAACAACTTGCAGTAAAACACAGAATTCCTTCAAGGCAGATGTATTCTTTGAAGAGCTCAACCAAGAGAGACAAACAAAAAGTGCACTGCAACTACTCTTCTACATGCTGATCCATACATTTAGTTTCTGTTCCCACAAAGGGATGGTTTTCTCACAGACTTAACAAATGCAATGTTCAAGGCCTTGGCTGGCACTCTAACAACAGTAAGTAAGCAAATGAGTATGGGAGATCCTGAGATCCATCTAGCAAAAGGATGTTAGTCAGAATCAAAATCCTGCAAGTTGTTTTGCTAGCAAAAGCCAAGGGCTGCAGGAATAGACAACATAATCACCAATTAGTGGATAATAAGAATATTACCATGATCATAGGCATCTATGAATACAAAGTCAGTGAGTATAAAGGATATCAAGAGAGGAGATTAGCGACATGAGAGATGTGTAGATAAGCAGTTAGAATACTGCAATGAAGCTGCTTGGAAATGAAGGCTCCATCTCTTAACTCAAAACTTGTGATGTTTTGTCTTCACATTCCAGCTTAGATATTTTGATGTTAGATATATGTGAGCCTGAACCTTTATAACACTTCAGCATAACAAGTATAGTGACAGAATTCTACAGAGCACTTAAAAATTCACTTGTATCATAGACTCACTTGGTCACTGGGACCATTTAATATGTGATCTTGTCTTTTCAGACAGCACAGACGGTGCTTCTCGTGGTTGCTGTGTTCCTACTCTCCTGGCTGCCACACCACATCATCATGATGTGGGCAGAGTTTGGGCAGTTTCCCTTGAACAACATCTCCTTCACCTTCCGCATCATCTCTCACTGCTTAGCCTATGGTAACTCTTGCATCAACCCCACCATTTATGCTTTCCTCTCAGAAAACTACCGCAAGGCCAGTAGGCAAGTCTTCACCTGCAAATTCTCCCTGCGGCCAGTGGCCAAGGAGAAACTGGCCAGAATACGCATGGAGAACTTCTCTACCACACACTCCACCACTAACCTGTAAATTTGGCTAATGAATACATTTCAGGAGGAAGAGGAGGGGAAAGGGTACTGCCTGGGAGAATTGTATTTATTTGCATTTAAAAGACCAGTGCAGCCTACAAAAAGGGAGGATGGGGTTTTCCATCTAACTGTTAAGACACTTGACACAGCTTGTCCTAGGGTACCCTGCTAGACACTGGGCTACATACAACAGAAGTATCTGAAATGTCCCTTGTAGCATCCATGACAGAGAACATACACATAGTTGTTATATCCATAAAATCTGAAGTTACACAGAAGGCAGAATATATAGAGAGAAGAGACCATTTAACTACACGTGCAGATAGTTATTAGGATGTGAACAGTGAGTGATATGTTGACAGCACTGAAAAGTAGTTTTTGGGGAAAAAATTCTACCAATATGTCTTTGTCTCTTAAACAAGTTTGACAATGGGTGAGCTACATATATTTTCAGCTCACTAGCTGTAACAGGGTCCCTAAATATCCTTGAAGACTTTGCTATAATATACACATACTGGGTAGTAAAGTCTACCATGACATGTGTCACTGACATGGCTGTCTGTATTTGGTGGCATCCTACATCCCAGGATCTAAATGTCCCTGGGCTCCCAAATGTAACTACTGTTAATCACTGCCTCTAGTAACTGTCTCTCTGTGAGCAACAATAGGAAAGTAGCATTTCTCATTATATGCTTTTAAAAAATGTGGTTTAGTAATGTTTACAGAAGACTTTATCAGTAAATACAGTGTTCTCTGAGAATATCTACCCAAAGCTTTTTATGGCCACTTCAGTATGTAAATGCCAAAAGGTTTTGGGTTTGGGGCTGTTTTTTCTGATCAAGAGTGTCTTAGCAACAATCAGTTTAGCGCACTCGTATTGAGTTCAAGGTCACTGTTTGTAAGTATGTAACATTCATATTATTTCAAAATTAAACAGCATATGTCTGGAAGAACATTATTATTTCACTATCTTGTGTAATTTGAAAACATTTTCAAATTATGTGATAGCTGAGATGGAGGCAGATGCAAATTGCTTAGAGAAGTATTAAAACATCTTAAATTGCATTCAAGAAACTTCAAGCATCTCATTTAAATTAAGCTGCCTTCAGTAAAAGGAAGCTACTTCTCAGCAGTTCAGAAGACCCAATACAACAGGAGGTGCATATTAAAATTATCCCAAGATTTCTGTTAAAGGATTTACCCTACATTAACATGCAACATGATACATGAATTGTAAGCTTCCACCTGTGGACACACAAATGCTTGGTCTGTAGTTAAATGAACTGCAGATGAGAGGCAAATAGTCCATGCAGTGAACAGGACCAAAATATAAGTTTCCAGTCTCCAAGTGAATCACTCTTCCACAGCACTTCTCTAAAACTGAAGGCTTTCTTACTGCATTAAGCAATTTTACTGCAGGTTGTAACTTCCCCTAAAAGCCCCTAAGCACATACAGAGTTTCTAGGATAAGGTTACATAGCCTTATCCTTAAGTGATTACCTGCGCAAATTCCCTCTTTTAGTTTTCACTCTCAGTGTACAGAGTGGCTCCAGCATCTTATTTCCTCTATAGCTAATGATTTAAATATTATGGTGTGATCTTTCCATTTAACAGCTTACCATTTCTACAGATGAGAGTTTTAGCACAGGCTAATGTGGCTCACACGGGAAAAACAACCACTAACAAAGGCTGAGATTAACTACTGCAACAGAGCCAAAATGCTATTTTTGTGTTATTACTTACCATAGATACAAACCAGCAGAGAGACAGGAAACAGCCTCTAATCCTTTCATTTTAAAGCAGAAAAGAACAACAGGACAACATTCAAAAGAAACCTCATGTTCACTCCACTACTCAACCTACTTCTTTCCTTTAACAGAAGACATTTTTTGGCAGGTTGACTTTTTTGTTTCTTTTTACAATGGGAGACCAGACACGTCATTACAGCATACAGAAAAGAACAAAATCAGTAGAAACATTCATATTTTTAAAAAAGTATTTTATAGAATATGAAGCAACAAGATCCATTAAATGACAAATTGAAAAAGCCTCAAGCTTTACAGTCTACATCCTGAGAAAATAAAATAAAACTTGTCCTTTAGTCTTCCTACATGTATTGTGGCCAGGGCTATATCAAAATTAGTTACATCTTTTTATTTTCCCCTAATAAGTAGTATTTTACAAGTTTTAATAATGTTATACACGTTTAGCTGTTGGTAGTGGGAAAGATGAAATGCAACAGAGCTGCACATCAAGCAGGCATACTTTTATTCTGATTTGAATTCAAGTTAAACGGTCTGATGATTCCTCAGTCTTCTCCAAAGGCATTTCTTTACTCTCACACAGTTGTCATGCCTACTGCACCTTCCAGAACAGTACACAAAGTTAACTCCATCACCTGGTTCTGAAACTCAGTTCTCTATTCTTTCAGTCTAACTTACAGAATCTCTTTCACTCTGCTTAATGACTTCAAGCCCAGTCCCTATCAGGCCATTCATTACTGCTTAGCAACCTGAGTCAACCTCCTTTAGGTGGAGACTTTTTAACAGAAGAGTCCATGCCTGGGAGACCTGTCTTTTTGCGGGCGGCAGTCTCTATTTTCCGTACCAGGTCCACATCCCACCGATGGGTGACAAAACTAACCACGACTCCAGGCGCCTTGCTGCCAACCCGTCCAACTCGCCCTGCGCGATGCAGGTAGTCTGGTAAGGTGTCTGGAAAGTCATAGTTAACCACTAGTTGCACACTGCTTGTGTCTAGACCCCGTGCAGCAAGGTCAGTGCAGACAAGGACAGAGACATTGCCCTTTTGGAAAGAAGCAAAGATGCCAGCTCTAGCATCTGCTGACATCTGCCCCTGCAACCTCAGGTGCTTGATTTTGTGGTCATCCAGAATATAGCCTAGCCAGTTGACGGTACTGGCACTCCTGCAGAAGATGAGAACAGCCCCACTGGATGCTGAGCGCTCTTTAAGTAGCTGTAGCAGTTCGGGCAGTTTGTCCCTGCCTTTGACGCGGATAAACTTCTGCTGGACATGAGGTGGCAGACGGTGCAGGCTCTGGGTGGAGAGAGTGACAAACCGGCCCACATCAGAGAACTTCTCCAGCGTCTCTGTCAACCCCGCGGGGAAGGTGGCTCCGACCACTACCAGCTGAATCCTCGACTCTCCGGGTCCGGCCGGCCCGGGAGCTCCGGCGGTTAGGGGTGCGTGCGCCAGGATTTGCTCCAGCGGCTTCGTGAAGGTCTCGTCCATCAGGGCGTCCGCTTCGTCCAGCACCATCCAGAGTAGCCGCCCCAGGGTGAGGAATCGCCGCCGCAGCGCCTNCGGCCGGCACAGAGCCGCCGTCACCGCGCCCACCTGCGCCGCCAGCTCCCGTGACGGCAGCACCACCAGCCCGCGAGGCGACGGCGGCCCTTGCGCCCCCGCCGGCTCCTCGGGGCAGGTCAGCAGCCTGTCCAGCAGCGGCAGCAAGTAGGCCAGCGTCTTGCCGCTGCCGGTCTCGGCGGCACAGAGGGCGCTGCGGCCGCGGAGCAGCGCGGGGACGGCGAGGCGCTGCACTGCCGTGGGGCGGCTGATGGAGAGGCTCTCCAGGCCGGTCAGCAACACTGGCTGCAACCCCATCTCGGCGAAGGACGGGCCCTGTGCCGCGTCATCTGACGGCCTCTGCAGGGCAGGAGCCGCCTCCTGCGAAGGCTCCAGCTGGAAGTAGTCCCCGCAGGCCTTTCTGTGCTTCCAGCCCGCCGACACCAACTGCGGTCGCTCCCAGCGCCCCACCGTCTGCCAGCTGGGTTGGCTCAGCTCCGGCCGCCGGCTCCGGAGTAGCAGCTTCCCAGGCCGCGTTGCCGCCGCCGCCACCTCCCTTTGCCCGCGCCGACGACGCTGCGCATCCCGCTGCAGCCTCAGCCGCAGGGCCCAGGGTATGCGCACCACAGCCCCAGGAGACTGCGCACCCTCTGCCGCACGGGTGGCCACCAGGCGCCGCAGGAGCAGCGGGAGAACAGCCTCCATCCCGCCGCGGCCCAGTGCCATAGCGGTCTCTCACGTGTTTGGGTTGCGGCGCCTCCCGATGACGCCGTGAAGGGACACTTCCCTCGGTTCCTCCGCCCCCAGAACCGGCGGCGGAGCCACGCGAGGAGAGTGAGTGCGGGGCAGCTATCTTCGGCGGTGGTACGTACCTCAGTCAGTGGTGGTCTGTACCTCTGGAGGCTCCGGTGACGGCGGCTCTCGGTACTTCAGAAAGCAGCAGCGGTTGCTTCATGTTCTTCTGTTGAGCTGACGGGTGAGGGCCGACACCCGTACCGCGCGGGAGCAAACATGGCCCAGAGGGGCTCAGGTGTGCGCGGCCCAAGTCCCCTAAATAGGGAGGCGGTGTGGCGGGAAGCCCTCCTCAGGGAGGCGCTGGGCTGAGGGCTCCAGGCGATTGGCGGGAAGGCCGCGGGAGTGGCGGTCCTGCAGGTGGGCTGCCTGACCCTGTCACGTGGGGCAGGGTCGCGCACTGCTCTTGTCCCGCCAAAGGAGTTCTGGGGGTGTATGAGCGGGAAATGATGCTCCATGGTTGTGGCCCTGCGTCTCCTTCCAGGCGGTACCGCACCAGAAATGACGGTGAACTCACCGCTGTGCTTCAGAGGAAAGAAGATCCTGGCTCCAATGGTGCGGGTGGGGACATTACCGATGCGACTTCTTGCTCTAGACTATGGTGCCGATATCGTATACTGTGAGGTATGAAGGATGAGCAGATCAGGTAGCCTTACCTGGTAACGTTATTATTGCTGTAGAAGAACAGTGACTGTGTATTAGGTTCTCTACTATTGGTCATCACAAAGCTTCATTTCTGTCTTTTAACAAATGCAGAGAATTGTTAGAACTCAGGAATATGGTAAAAAAATTGTCTTAAGAGTAATACTGCTGGTTTCTTCACCTGTGTTAAGCTAGATATTAGGAAATACTTCTTCACTGAAAGGGCTTTCAAACATTGGAGTGGTCTGCCTGGGGTGGTGATGGAGTCACCATCCCTGGAGGAGTTCCAGCAGTGTGTGGAACTGGTGATTAGGGTCACGGTTTAGTCTTGACCCTTCAGTACAGGGTTGAAAGCTGGGCTGGACGATACTGGAGGTCTCTTCCAACCGGAGATGTTCTGTACATTTGACTAGTACAAACCTATGTTGATTCTTGGGATACTTTGCTCTTCAGTTTTAACTTAACTGTTTGGTTCTGCTTTGTTTCCAGCTTGATGGATAGGTATTTGTGGCCAAAAAGGCCAAGTGCCATTTTGGGAGGTATTAAAGGGGTGTGGTTTATAGGTTGAGAGGAGTTCTTCCACTTTACTCTGCCCTATTGTGGCTACATCTGGAATATTGTGTCTAGTTCTGGGCCCCTCAGTTTAAGGACAGGGGACTACTTGAAAGAGTCCAGAGCAGAGCCACAAAAATGACAGAGGGTGTGGAACATCTTCCTTATGAGGGGAGACTGAGGGTGTTTTCGGCTTGGAGAAGAGCTGACTAAGCTGTGACCTCATTAATGTTTATGATTATGTAAAGGGTGAGTGCCAAGAGGATGGAGCCAGGCTCTGCTCGATGGTACCCAGTGACAGGACCAGGGGCAATGGGTGGAAGTTGAGGCCTAGGAATTTCCATGTAAAGATGAGAATTTTTTTTTTTTTTTCACTGCGAAGGTGACAGAATGCTGGAACAGGCTTTCCAGGGGAGTTGTGGTGTCTCTTTCTCTGGAGATATTCAAGACCCACCTGGATGCATAACTGTGTGATCTGTTCTAGGTGATTCTGATCTGGCAGGAGGGTTGGACTAGATGATCTTTGGAGGTCCCTTCCAACCCCTACCATTCTGTGATTTGAACAAGATGGTTCTAGAATGCTGTACACATACCATGTTCTTACATTCTGTTCATATTTTTAAACGTCACTTGAGTGTGTTGCGTAGTTAAACACTTAGTTTGATTTATGTTCTTTTGCTATATTTGATATTTCTAGATAGTTATTACATAAAATGGGCAACTGCTAGAGCTGCATGGCTTAAACCCTTCAACTCACTGAGATATTCTTTCTTCTCAGGAGCTGATTGACATAAAGATGCTGCAGTGTAAAAGGGTTATGAATGGCAAGTAGAGCATTTATTTTGTAAATATCTGTAAGCTTTTTTTTCTTGTTTTGTTTTTTTCTGAAGTAATTTTGTACTGATTACAATGAGATATTATAAGTATGATCTCTAAACTGTGCCTAGGGACCTAAGATAAGCTATTGAAGTGCTGCCTTACACATGTGTGCTGCTCTGCAGCTTCAAATTTTTAGTTTCCCTTAAGGATTTTCAGTAGGTCAGTTAGTGTCTCTCAAGGCAAACCATAGATGCTTGTTGACTTAGTTCATTATAAGGCTTCAGTGAGTTTTCTGTTAAAATTTTTGGAAAGAGGTCAGGTATGTGGCTGTGCAGGGATAGGCCTTCTAAAGTGAAAGGCTTCACAATTTTAGCTCCTGGCATTGTATCTTTCTCTTTTTTATAAGAAAAATGGGATCAGTGCAGGAAATCCGTTGCTGATGTTTCAGTGTTATGCTTCTTGGCAGCAGGTGAAAGAAACTAGTAGCTGGGAATCAACAGGGCATTAAAGTCCCAGTGTATTATTTAAAACATTGAAGCTCCTCATTTTATATGAGTTTGTAAAATAAATAACAAAATTGTAGTTAACAGATAACCTTCCTCAATTCTGGGTCTACATACTGGCTTCAGCCTCTACTGCCTTCTATGCTATTTCAATAAAGAAGAGATGGTGAAAATTCTTGTTTGGGGCTTTTTTGTTGTTGTTTGAGGGTTTTTAAAAGTTCAGAAACTCTACATGTACATGTCCTAATATAAAATCAAATTTCCTGAGCAAAACTGCTAGCCTTAGTAGGAAAGCACTTTATTTTTTGGGAAAAAAATATTAATTTGGGCTACAGCAGAGACAATTTCCAACCATGAGACTTTTATACATTTCAGTTGTTTATGATGTAACTGTGTATGCACTTTTTATTCTGTTGCAATAAGGAAGCAAGACATACAGGATGTCACTCTGTCACTGTTTTATTATCTTGGGGTCCATGGGCTAGATTCAGCCTAACATGATTTTCACAAAGAAGTTGTTAAAGAGGACATCTTTGAAACTTCCCAGTTGAGCAGATGAAAGTTGTTTGTAGGTTCCCTGCTGGGGAATACAAATCCACTACAAAACAGCTTTCCTCTCCTGTCCCTTCCCAGAAATGGTACTGTTACAGTCATTCTGACTGAGTCATTGTTAGATTTGTCTGGTTCTGTTGCTTGCCCAAGAAATAGGCTCAGGGGTGATTAGGGAGTGATAACCTAGGGAAACAGCAGTGCTGCAAGTACATAGAAGTGTGTTAGTTCTGCTGGACAGATTTCATAACATTTCATTTATATACAAGCTGCAAAATGATTAGACTTCTGTGTTTACATTGGTATCTAATTTTTGTCTGTTTCTCCTTGCATATAGAAGTGCTTGAAACGGTAGACTTTGTTGCACCTAATGAAAGAGTTGTTTTCAGAACTTGTGAGAAGGAGAGGCGCCATGTTGTTTTTCAGATGGTAAGAAACCAACTGCAGGTACTCTTCTAATACCAACACAGTTAAACAAGGTAGTGCTAGCAACATTAAGTCTAAAGCAGCTGTCTGTACTGCAGTGTTAATTTCTTGAAGCTTTAAGTGGAGGTTAAGTTTCACACCACAAGTGTTGCAGAATTTCTTACCTGTTGGTACACATGTTCAGCATGCCAAAGAGAAGGCTCTGGGGAGACCTTTAGCAGCCTCCCAGTACCTGAAGAGGGTCTGCAACAAAGCTGGGGAGGATCTTTTTACAAGGGCTTGTGGTGCTAGGATGAAGTGGAATGGCTTTGAGCTGGAAGAGGTTAGATTTAGTCTGGATATTGGAAAGAAATTTTTTACAAGGAAGGTGGGGAGACACTGGAAGTGGTTGCCCAGGAAGGTTGTCTATGCCCTGGAGGTGTTGAAAGCAAGGTTGGACAGGGCCTTGAGTATCTTGGTCTAGTGGAAGATGCCTACGGCAAGGGTTGGAAGTAGATGTTCTTTTAAGATCTCTTTGAACCTAAACCATTCTATAATGCTATGTGATCAGGATGGTATCTTACAAGCTCTCTGTAGAGCTGTTTTCAGAAGAGGTGGTTAAGATAAATTCTGTGCTCTGTGACAGCAGCTTGGTTTTGTGATAGGTATCTTTGATATATTTCCAAACATAGAGGTACCAAAAAAAAATTATGCTGGTATTTGATCACACTTTTAAGTCGTGCACAGGAAAGACTGAATGAAATGGCATTGTTTAGGGTAGATGAGAGGATTTGTGTGTACATTACAATGCACAAATAGATTAAGGGCTGCCATAATTTAAAAAAGGTAGTAAATTGCTCTTTTGGACCACTCTGTGTACAAAAAGAGATGATGAGGGTTTTAGAGAGGGAGAAGCGTGGACTGCAATAGATAATGAAAAATACCATTTTCAGTGGTAACAATATCACTGAAATAAGTTGCATGTAGAATTTTTAGTACTACAGCTTCTTACAAACACAATATGTAATGGTGATGAGCAGCATTTGATACTGCTGTAGGTTAAGAAGGTGGACAGACCTCTCAAACCATTTCTGCATCACCACTCATTCAGGGACTGATGCTAGTACATGCTTTAGCTAAATGTTGTGCTATGAATGGGTCTCTGTCAGTTATTACTAAGTGTTTAGGTCAAATATAGTTGTACACATGGGCAAGTTAGCACATCTATTTATTAATCTGGTCATACTTTATAATGATAAATCCTCTTATTTTACCAACAGGGTTCAGCAGATGCTGAAAGAGCCCTGGCAGTAGCTAAGCTTGTGTAAGTCATCTTCTCTCACACCCTTCCCAGCATGGATTTGTTTAGGGTTTTATGGACAGAGATTTTTTTTAATGATTGGGAGGGTCATAATAGGCCTTACTAGGATCAAGAAAAATACTGTAGGACCTGCGCAGTAAAACAGCTCAAAAGGCCAATGGAATAATGTTGTGACTGCAGTTTCTATTTGAATTCTTTCTCAAACCAGCAGCTACTTAGCTTGTATACAGGGATTGATGGCTTTTTGCAATGGGTGTGTCCTTGATCTGTCCAATAGGGCATTTCCCTGGATATTGCACAGCTGCAAGTAAGATGCCTTAAAGTGTCTCCTACTCTTTGTGGTTTGAAGCTCCCATTAAAGTATTGTGCAGAAATGAAAACTCTCTTTCAAACCTTTTCAAAAGGTGTTTTTAAGCCTCTGTTTTAAATAGAAAGAAGACATTATAGGGCTTGCTTTAGTGGCAGTGGTGAATGCACTTAATCCTATATGAACATATTTAAGATTAGTATTTGATGCTACTGTGCAACACTGGGTGACACCTTTAGACAGACTGATCTTCAGACCACTGTTAAAATAAATACATATATTAATAAGAAGCTAAATTTCAGAAGTTCAAATAAAAAATCAAATTATCATTTAAGCTTTCATGATATGGAACAAGTTTCTTGAAAAGATATCTGTTTCCTGATTCTTATTCTAATATGCTTAAAAAAAAAATTGTTTCTTCTTTCAGAGAGAGTGATGTAGCTGGTATTGATATCAACATGGGATGCCCAAAAGAGTATTCTACCAAGGCAAGTGGATTAGATATTAGACCATGGAGCACCATTTTTGTGTCAGATGTTCCTGCAGAATAGATAAGAGAATTTTTGCACTTGTTATCAAAGAAGAGTAACTTCAGCTTAGAAGACTTAAAACTTTATTCTAGGGAAGACTCCTGGCTGTTTTATTTAAGCTTTCTGTCCTCTAGTCTTTGCAGTGTTGGCAGTTTTAGCATTTGGAGCAAGTCCCTTGCCATGTAAAGATGTATCACCTTTTAAAGTGAAAAAAATACATCCCCATAGACAGCACTTTCACTTCCTAATTTTGGGTTACTGTCTTTACATTTGGATGCTTTTTACTGGCCTTTTACTAAAGCAAGAGCACAAATGTAGATGCTGACTTGAGACCTGTCTTAATTCCTAGTATCAGCTTAAGCACCTACAGAGCTGACTTTTGCTTTTGGAAAACCAAGTTTTCTGTGGACCCAGAAAAACTATTTTTCCCCTTTTACAGTAGAAAAAAAGAGAGAATTCTGTGACCGTGTATTATATCTGGGGCATAAATACCTGGCTGATTGAAATGAGGTATCTGGTGCATGGAGGCAATACTATGAAAAGGAGAATAGTTAAAGGCCAAAGCTGACAACAACCAAACATGCCTGTACCATGCATTATGCTGACTCTTCTCCACAGAAGTTAGTCATCCTCCATTCTGTTTTTCAGCCAAGATGAAATAATGCTTTGTCTAAATGGATCTGTTTGATAAACTTACTTGTAAAGAGTTTGGTTTAGATCACTTTAGAGGAATAATGTATGTCATGGAAATGTGTCACAGATGAACCAGAGGGTCCTGATGACTGTATATAGAGTATATGAGAGATACCTTCACAGGTTTGATTTTCCTTTGGAGCGCGTGAGGTGTGTAACAGTGTTGGAGACCTTTCAGATATTTAGTATCTTCACTTTTAAGATAATAGTGCTTCAGCCTCAGTCTGCCAGTTTGTCAGTGTTGAAAGTACCAGGTCATGTTGCAAGAAAGGCATAGGATGGATTGATTTTTAGGGCGATTTTCTGTGCTTCTTAATTTTGAAGGTGGGCTTGCACTCTGAAGAATAATGGCCTGTAGTGTGTAGTCAGAAACTACAAACATTGAGACCTCTCAGACATGCTGTGCAATGTTAAGACAATAAATCTGTTCAGCTGTCACTGAGTAGAAACTGGATGATTACAGTTGCTAAAAATGGCTTTTTTAAAATCTTTTCTGCTCCATGATGGGAGTGGGTTGGTGCCCTGAATTGCTGCTCTACAGTTCTAGGAAATGCTTCATCAAAGTGTTCATTAATGTTCCTGCATTTTAGATTTCTCCTTAATATAACATTGTGCTTTTGCTGTGGTCTACTAGTAGGCAAAGTAATTGAGGTGAAAAATGTGTTTGCCTGGTGTGTAACAGTTTCTGTGTATTTTCCCAGGGAGGTATGGGGGCAGCACTGCTATCTGATCCTGACAAAATAGAGACTGTAAGTATCACCTTGTGGGCTTTGAACTGCCTTGGGAAGTGTTATGTATTGTGCTCTACTGGAAGCAGGAATGAACGCGTGGAAGTCAAATTTGTAAAAGCTATAATGGAATAGTCTGGCTTGAGTACTGGAATTAAGGTTATGGATAAAGAATCCTTGTTTACTTAGCTCTTAGTTGCTCACTGTATCCTTTTTCAGAGGTCCTGAGGGCAGTTCTTGTACTGTGCCTGTTTTCAGCGCTGGTGAGGCCACACCTCATATATTGTGTTCAGTTCTGGGCCCCTCACTATAGGAAGGGCATTGAGGTGATGCAGCGTGTCCAGAGAAGGGCAACAAGGCTCATGAAAGGCCTGAAGCCCTTTAGTGTGGTTTAGTGTCAGTCCTTCACTACTGGATTGCAGGTTGGATTCGATGATCTTCAAGGTCTCTTCTATCCAGATACATTCTGTGATTCTGTTTACAGCTCACCTCTCAGGGATTTAAACATATCTAGGCCATTAGAGGACCCTTTTCAGTGTGGTATGCTGGACTTAAATTCAACCTGTTGAAAAGAAAATTCTTTCCATAGCTCAGTTTTTAAATAGTTAAAGAAACAACTGCTTGTGTATCTGCTTATTCTGAGTTTAATGAATAAAATGTGCTTTCTGTTAAGCATGGAATTCACTTTACAATATTTGTTTTCTTTAGAAGATTCAATTATGTTACTTGATTTTTCTTTTTTTCTTTTTTTTTTTTTTACTTTAAATGCTTTCTTCTTTTCAAAAAAACTCTCTTTATAGGGAATACTTACATTTAGTTTTCATAAACTTGCAATTCAAGTGAGAGAGGACTGTGAAAACACTTGCAGCAAAACAGAAAACTTCAGCGCTTTAGTTTGCAATGATCAATATTGAATCTCCAGCAGCAGTTAATTGCTCTGCAAAAATCCAGTTAAAATCAAAAGAAGTGGAAATAAAAATGACTTAGATTGTAAATAAATTTGTACATTTGTTGGATTAAGTGGTACACTCAGTTACAGACTGCATGTAGATTCTTTATTGAAAAGCAGTAGCTACTGTTACCTTGTTCTAACTTATTTATATCTTCAACAGAGAAAGGAGTAGGGCTCTATGAATGTCATTCTCATGATGTTTTTGTCTTTATTTTTATTTTTCCAGATCCTGACTACCCTTGTTAAAGGAATTTGCAAACCAGTAACCTGCAAAATCCGCATTTTGCCCTCTGTAAGAACATTAATCATTATGCTAAAGTGTTTAGTTGTTGGTTATTTCTGTGATTTGAAATCAATTAGAATATATGGCATTCTAATATATTGGCATTTTAGACTTGTTATTATGAAATAACACTTGGAATTATAGTTTCTGTTTGGGATGCTGTCACAAGCTGAAGGCTTACACGACCTGTGGGTGTATAGAGATTGTGATTGTGGGTTTGTTGGTTTCCACAAGACACAAGTGCACAGAAGCTTTTTATTCTCTACATTTCTGAACTCTATTACAGATTACAACAAATGCTACAAAAATCACCATAGCAAATACACCTGTGATTTATAATGCTAGAGACAGACATGTCTGTCTCAAATTATTTCAAATTAGTAATAGTAAAAATTGAGTGTAACAGCAGTGATTAATATGGCAGCAACCAATTAGAGCAACAAACAATAACATTGACAACCAAGTAAGTATATACTGCTACATCTTTCCACGTACTTGCCACTAGTGAAGCAAATCAATGATATAACAGCAGATATATGAATGTTTGTTTCATGGTAAAGATACCAGTATCAAGTGCATGAGATCTCAGAAGGGGGCCAAACCATACTCAAATTGAAAACCAACTTCTGCAGCATTTTTAGAAACTCTTCAATAAATTGCAGCATTGCAATTGCTTATACAAAGAGGTTCATAACCTTCTTTCTCAGAAGCAACATTCTCCTTGCAGTTAGAATGGCTTTTATTCTGGGTACAGTCATGTAGAAGAAACTGTCAGAATGTGACATCGCTAAAGCTGACACATTTTACTTCCTCAGGTTTTGTCTGGAGTTTACCTATGAAGAATGTAGTGAAAATATATAGATTGACTTTTCTTTTTTTTACAGCTGATGTATTTTCCTTATGGATTTTTTTTTCCCAGTTGAATTCCCTATATATTTTTAAACGACCAGGAGGTGATGTGGCGTCTCTTAATGACTACTTATTTTGCAGTTGTATATATATATATAAAACACCACCTCCCTGCAGTTGTATATATATATGTAACACCTCCCTCCCTGAAGGTGTTCAAGGCCAGGCTGGATGAAGTCTTGAGAGTCCTGATCTAGTGGGAGGTGTCCCTACCTATGGCGGGGGGTTGGAACTGGATGATCTTTGAGGTCTCTTCCAACCTAAAGCATTCTATGATTTAATTACCTGCATAGATACCATGACTGCATATGACTTCAATATTTCTGCAGGTGGATGCACTGTAAAAGAGCTATTGTTCAAAAGTTATTTACATGTGCATTTAACATTATTAAATGAACAAAAAAAGCCTGTGTCAAAATAATAAATAACTCTGAGATCATTTTGGTTCTGAAGTATTAAAGAACTGCCAGCACCCCTTTTTGTTTTATACAGCTATCCTAGAGCCTCTTCCTTTTTGTTTCAAGCTGCTTTTGCATAGCATGCCATCCATCAGAACAGCAGGTGAGCTTCTGTCTCTTATGCCCATGCCAGCTGGCGAATGTTACAGTTTTCAAAAAGTGAATGTGCTGGGTTTGTGATGAACCACAGGTCATTCTCCAGCTTTTGAAAAGGACATTTGCCTTACCTTTTTTTCTTTCTCCTTTTCTCCAAAGCTTCATAAAACAGGTTAATCCAACAGTGTGCCAAATTCCTTTTGCCTTGTAACAGCATCTTACCTATTTGAAGATGCACCAAAGCTTCCCCTTTCTCCTCTATCTTTTGATTTACTGGTCGTGTATGAATATCATAAAATTCTGTAGATATCAGTTAACTTTTTAGAGACATATCCAGGAGTAAATTTTTAGATGTGTAATTGCATGTTACAATGATTTCAGAAGGCATCCTCTTATTAAGATGGATTTTAATGACAATTTGCAGAGTAGTCATTAGTGAGTACTTTTTAACAAGTGTTCTGTATAATTTTCAAGTGACAGTCTAAAACCTGTTGGAAAATATTCTACTAAAGTACTATGATGCCTGATTTGAAAAAGTTTGGCTTCTGCAGTTTCAGACACTCAAAATTCTTTCTTATTTTTGTCATAACAGTTTTTAAATTGAAATATATTAAATGGTTATGCATTTTAGGAGTTACTGGTGAAGTATAGGGATTGCATCCCTCTTGATAAAAGAAAATGCTTTCAACATTTATTTGTACAATGATCACTCCTTTTTCTTTGAACTAAAATCATGTCATTCCTTATCCCTCAGGTTGAGGATACTGTGAATCTGGTGAAGAGAATAGAGAAGACTGGCATTGCTGCTATTGCAGTCCATGGGAGGTAAATCCGTTTTAGGATGTTTTACTTTGATGACAAACCAGTTTTGGGCTCCCCAGTTGAAGAGGGACAGGGATCTGCTGGAGAGGGTCCAAGGATGATTAGGGGACTGGAGCACTGCCTGACGAGGAGAGGCTGAGCGACCTGGGGCTGCTTAGTCTGGAGAAGAGAAGGCTGAGGGGGAATTTAATAAATGTTTATAAATATCTGAGGGCTAGGGGTCAGGGGGGAGGACAGGCTCTGCTCACTTGGCTCCCTGTGATAGGACAAGGAGCAATGGATGTAAGCTGCAGCACAGGAGGTTCCACCTCAACATAAGGGAGAACTTGACTGTAAGGGTCCCAGAACACTGGAACAGGCTCCCCAGAGAAGTTCTGGAGTCTTCTTCTCCGGCAACTTTCAAGGCCTGTCTGGATGTGTTCCTCTGTGACCTGAGCTAGATTATGGTCCTGCTCTTGTAGGAGGGTTGGACTCAATAATCTCTTTGGGTCCCTTCTGACCCCTGACATCCTATGATCCTGTTAACTGGGGAGCTGAATCTCTTGCTGCCATTTTTCTATTTTTTTTTTTTCCTCAAAGACGATATCTTGAGTACTCTGTATCTAAAGAATGCTGCTTATCTGGATATGGAATGACAGTAACAATGTTTTAAAATGTATTCAGTATGAAAGGATTCTCTTGTGGTTACAAAATGAAAAAGGACAATTATATCAAATGTATAAAACAAGCTAGATAAGTATGTCCCAGTATTCCTTGGGTCATGTCTGCTGTGATTCAGATAGCTACAAATTCCATAAGGAATCTTTGGTCTGGTCTTTTCTTTTTGTTTGTTGGAAAGAAAGAAGGAGGAGAGGCCTCAGCACCCTGTCCACTGTGATGTGATCAAAGCCATATCTGAAGCAGTCTCCATTCCAGTAATAGCAAAGTAAGTTGGACTAATTAGCTGGTTATTGACAGATGCCTATACCTCACTTGGCTTTACACATGCATGAGAAAGACCTTTCGTGCAGGGCAAATACAACATTATCTATTAGCAAAGATCAAATCTCAGTGGAGGTAGCAGTGACAGGAAACAGCCTTGTGGAATATCTCCATACTTTGGTGTTTAGTTGAAAAATTCTGTGTATTTTTCAAAAGCACTGCTTTTGTGTGTTAGAGTCTATGCCCATGCAAGTTGTTTCTGATTGCATCCAACAGTTGAATTCTCTGTGCTTTTAAGCAGTGCCTGGTTATAAGCCTACTACTGTTTGCCTTGGACATATTAGAGATGATTTGTCCTACTGCTCAAAAGCATTGTTGTTTTCTGTGGCCTCACTTTTTTCCTAGTCTCCTCTAGTAATGACATGATGCCACTGAATCTGCTTGTATTGACGGATCTTTCAGTAACTCTGTGATAGTAAAATAAGGAACTCACTCTTGGAATTAAGTTTTCCCACAAACATAAGCTTTAAGAGTAGTTTTGGAAGCAGAGGTAGCAACCTGTCCTGAATTGTATCTGATCTGCTTGACCAACATCTTTAGATGTGTCACCTCTTTATAAGTGTCAGTAGAATGCCCTTAGCCAGAGAAGCAGGGATATTAAATGCAGTTCTTCTTTGCTGATATTGGTTTTTCATGGGAAATTTGCATCTCAGTAAACTGTATACTTGGATCAGGAGTTTGAGAACTGTGTAGAAATAAACTAAACGTCACAGCCTTTCCTATTAGAAGACTCATTTCTGTACTGAACAAAGGAAATACTCTGTTTTCATAATCTATGTTGATCCACTCTTCGATGGTTCACCTCCTTTCTAGTTTTCAGAATATTTTTTTCAATAATACAGAATTTAAAAACAAACAAGCAAAATTCACATTGTGCATTGCCATAGCTTAAAAGTCAAACTTCAGTTTTACATTTAAAAGATCGTGAAGGGAATTTTTTAAGAAAAAGGTGGTTTAAGTGTTCTTTTTGTTTATTTACACGTCTGACTTGCTACATTGAAAGCAGACAGAACAGTAGAAGCAGGGCCACATTTAAACCTTCTTTTAACATTTAAGTGCTTTGTGACTGATTCAGAAGTAGTACCAAAGTGGGATGATGCTACGTACACTTAACTCGTTTTCAGAATCACTTGTGCCAACACAATTAGTATGCATTTTGAAGGGATCTCAGATCTCCAGAGGTCGCTTCCAACCCGTCCTGTGCTATGATACTGTGGAGGTTACAGATTGGCAGTTACAAACTATCCTTTTTCAAACAACATCGAAGTGATTATTTATGTAACTGAACAACTGTGTGAAAACACAGTTTGTGTAAAATTCAAACCACATTCTTTCTTCATAAAAACAATCTTCTGTTTTTAAAAGAACTAGGCAGTTAATGAAAAATATTGTGGATAATCAGTGTTCTAATGAGACATTGCTAATAAAACTCTTAGGTCCATTTATCCATTTATTTTCTTAATTGTGAGATGGTATCCTAGACTGCTATGATGATTCATGCAGTATCACAAGCCTGTGTTAAATTAAGAGAAAATACACATGTTGTGATTGTAACAGTGATGTTAATTTTTAGTGGAGGATCTCATGACTTCATCAAAGAATATACAGACATTGAGACCTTCCAGAAAGCAACGGCTGCCTCATCAGTAATGATAGCTCGTGCTGCCATGTGGAACCCATCCATCTTCAGAAAAGAGGGCTTCTTCACCTTGAAGGAGGTCATGAAAGATTACATCAAATATGTATGTTTTTAAGAAGATCTTACTTGCAGTTAATATTATTTGGAATGGTTAACTCAAGTCTTACTAGTGTCTTAACTCCTCTTAATTTCAAAGGTTTAGGCTCCAGGGATATTTTAACTTAACTGCACATGCCACTACTCTTGCTAATCAACCACTGCTTCTTCTGGTTTAGTTTTGTCAGAAAAAAATGTTCAGAAATCTATAGTCTGGTCATTCTTGTTTATGTAACGTGCTTTTTAGCCCTAGTTTCGTGGGAACATGTATGAGTTTCACAAGGCTATCTGAAAACATCTAGGAATTTGAAGCTAATGGTATGTTGCCCAACTCTTGATGTTACAAATAATGTTGATACAGGAAAATGAAGGAATATTAAGCACTCAGTTGCTGCTAGATTCAATTTTAGAAATTAATTGGTTTTCACAAATCCTGTCAAGGATTTTTAACAGCAGGGAAGCAAAGGGAATGATTTGCCAATAAAGTACTACTGTGTTGTAGCACTATAGCTTAATTAGATGAGTCATCTATTATAAAGTGTTCTCTATTATTCAAAATACACCATTTTAATGACACAATAGGAAATTAATCAGAAATCTGTGCTTTTGATCATAACATCAGTTAAAAATTCTTTGGGTTTTGAAAGTTTGAACTGTCATTAATGAGTTGCTAACTAAAATATCACTGCACTGCTAGTTAGTTACGTTAACTGGTTAACTCTTTGTAAGTATATGAGTAAGTGGACTTCTGTTCATATAAACATGCCAAAATAATCATGTTATACTCACATTCAGAAGTAGTCTTGAATCTGTTATTGATGAAATGGTGCCTTGTGGTTTTCTTTTCAAAAGTTATTTTGAAATACATCAAGAAACATGAGTATTATATAACATAACATTTGTTTGCTGTGTTTTTATATATTTTGCCTCTCTCCTTCAGGCAGTGAGATATGATAATCACTACACCAACACAAAATATTGTTTGTGTCAGATGTTAAGAGAGCAATTGGAAACTCCTCAGGGTAAGAAGCTGCATGCTGCACAGTCCACACAGGAGATCTGGTAAGCATCTGCTTCAGAAATAGAGGTTGTACTTGCAAACCCCTTTCCTGTCTGTAGCACTGTCCACTTCATTTCAGCAGTGACCAAAACCAAAATAAACAAAAGAAAACAAAATCCAGTTAGTGAGATGTGAAATAATACATTAAACTTTTCCAGGTGTCTTCCATGCTCAGGTGTTAAACCTTTAGCTGTCTGTGTATTGAACATACTAATTTGAGTAGTGCTTTTGTCCACTATTTGGATAATGGAAGAGTTTTAGCATTCTATGGTGTTAGTCTGAAAGTTAGTAGTGTGGAGCCTGTCTTCTTCTTTATTTATTGATTTAAACTATCCCTTCTGCATCTTTGGTTTTCAATATTACTGGAATATTTATGACAAGATGTTTGTTTTAAGTGAATACCTACAGATAAATGAACACCTATAGATAAACTCAGAACAATGTATGAAGGCAGCCTATATGAGGTATTGGGATGTTCTAGTGTTTATTGCTTATAAGTACTTTTAAATACTAAAATTAGAAGAATTCCATTTCCTACTTTTCATTTATGGCTTTTTACTCATATTCTTGTGGATCTGATGCTCCAGGAGTCATTTACTTCACTGATTCATCCACCTGCAAGTTACTAGTTGAGCAAATAGCTTGAGTATTGCAGGACCTGTATTTCTGGCTGATTCTGCCTGGGCTTCCAAGCTGTAAATTGAATATGTAGTGCTGGAAATTAAAAACATTCTTTTTCTACTTGTAGCTCAACAGTGTCTGTTGTGGAGTGAAGGAGAAACAATGTCTCGCTGTGCAGAATATAGCCACATTTTCATGTGATTCCTTTGTGCTTACATACTCTATTTAAACACAATTGATTTCCATACTTAGTCTTCTCTAAGAGTGTATAATCTGATCTCTAACACAAAGTAATTCTTTTGGAACAGTGAAGCCTTTGAAATGGCTGACTTCTATGAAGAAACAACAGCTATTTTTGAAGCAAAGAAAACATCTTCAGAAACTGAGGCACAAGATAAAGATGACCAAATGGAAGATCCAGATGTAATAAAATTGGCTGTTAGATTTGATAAGTAAGCATATAAATTAATGTTTTTAGTTGTCCTGCATCTATAAATGAAAATGTGAATTTGACAGTGCCTTGCAGCTTTTTGAAAACAACACTTTGCATAACAGCACTTTCTGAGTATTTTTTTTTAATGAAGCAGATCTGTGTACATAATTACTTAAACACAAACATCACCATTCTTTCTGTGCCATTGGGATGTTGTAAGATGTTCTTTTGTTCCATGCTTTCTGGGACTGCTTAATTCTCTCAGTTAAGTTATTAGAAGTGCTGAGTGGTCTTTAAAAAGTTCAAGCATCTCTACAAAGTAGAATATGAGCAATACAGAGTTCAGTTATTTGTAGTTATATTTAACTAAACTAATACTTCTGTAAGTTTCCTGCACAAATTTCATATTGCCCTTTTCTGATTAGATACCATGGTCAACTGCAGTCCTCCAAACATGTTCCACTATTAAGGTATTCCTTGAAAAACTAAATTGTGGTTATGTGCAGTATTATTTTCTGATTATAATCTGTGAAACCTGTGGAATTCTGTCACTTTCATTATCCCTGTGTTTGCTATTTTTGCTCTATTTGCTAGTAAGTCAGCCCCACAAGTGTAATATAAAATGCTCCCCAAATCCACTTGTAATGCTTTAATACTTACGTGCTCTACCTGGCCCTCTGAGGAATGAATACAGTGGGTTTACAATATTTTTTTCCCTGTCAAATACAAAAGGCTGCAGTTCTGTCAGGAAATGCATCAATGCCTACCGTTCCCACCTTTTATTTGGTAACTCATAACTGTCTCATGATAGAAGCATCTTTTTTTCTTGCTTTTAGTGTTTAAACTTGAACTGTTGCTTATAATGAGCAATGCCAAACTGTATTTCTGTTCTGTATCATATATTGGGTTAGGTTCTCCTTTCTCTAGTTGTATTACTACAGGATGTGAATGTTTGGGAAGAATTAATAGAATGTTTAGATTTAATTTTAGATGTTGTCAGACACATAAGTCAAATTATCTAATAAGGAAGCAGCATTTTTCTTAGAGCTGTAAAATTAAACCACAAAGAATAACTGGTAGTAATATAATAAGCAGTTTTAAAATAGAACTCTGCACACAGTTGTTGACCAGAAATTCTTCTGTCTAGGCGAGAATATCCACCACAGATTACACCAAAAATGTATCTTCTGGAATGGTGTAGGAAAGAAAAGCATCCTCAGCCTGTTTATGAAACTGTGAGTTAAAGAAGAAACCTTTTCAAACCTCTTCCTCTGCCTTTTCTATGAAATTAAGTGGTTTAGGAGTCAGAATAGTGGGTAATTTTGCTTCCCAGGCTCTTGAGTAAGCAGTTTCAAAAATGGCAATACTAATATGTATGAGAATAGTAGCATATTTTATTAGAAATGAAAATGTAAAGTCAGATCTTCAGTCTGGTTTTGATTCATGTGTCAAAGAAGTTGGTGTCACTACAGGTCATTACATGTCTATGGCTACGTGCTTTCCTTACAGCTCCATGACTTTGGTGAAGTAAAGAATTTGGATTCAGAATATTTTCTATGTTGTTACACACTGTTGTACTTAGGAATGGTACTGGAGAGGAACAATTGCTTGGTTGGATGGAGACATTATTTGATTGGGTTTCTTTGCTAATGCAAAAATACTTGCAGTTTGGACAATTTCTTCTTATTTTTTAAGCTTAAATATGCAAGGTTATATTCATGGTGTGAATTAGCAGTAGTTTTAAAAGTGTCACTTGATTGTGATATAAAGACAAGACTATCAAGGAACCTTGCCCATGTTGTTTGTTCTGTAAATGACATGACTGGGTTTTGACACCCTGTCTTTTTTAATTTTTTTTTTCTTCTCCAGGTTCAAAGACCTCTGGATAGATTATTCTGTTCAGTAGTGACAGTAGCTGAGCAAAAATACAGATCAACGCTGTGGTAAGCTAGCTTTAATGTTTTGTGCTGCTGTGTTGTAATTGTTTCTGAAATATTGCTTAACACTTGCAGTTAAAGTGTGCTCTAGTTTATTTCAGTTGACCTTGATAAAAGTCAGCTAAAAGGTCCCTTTTAAAGCTCTCTGTGGGAGGGAGAAGGATTAAAAATTTCTGAGAATTGAATGTGACAAGAGGAAGTAAGCTGTAGCATAATCAGGTAAACCACAACAGGTTTTAATTCACTTAGTACACCAGTCCACAAATTGTATTGGAAGGAGAGCAAATAGGTGATCAGATTCAATTGTGTGTGTGAGGAGTTCAGAAACTAACCCAGAGAGGCAGAGGGGAACCTCAGAACAGGTAATGTCTTCTGCCACTGCAACAAGTCCATTCTCAGTAACAGGTCAGGATTAAGTGTCTATGTACAATGAACTAGAGGATTGTTTGGTGGCTTCTCAGAGATCACGATTAATCAACAGTTACAGCCAGAGCTGCTCTGAAGTTTTGTGACATATTTTGTATGATGATCTATTAATACTTGAGTTGATTTCAGGTATTTGCACCTCAGTTGATTACAGCAAAGCTAGAGCTCAGCACTGAACATTTCAAAGAGAACGAATGCACACTATTTCTGGTGTTTGCAGCATTCCTATTCAGAGACTTCAAGTTAAGCTCAGCTAGTATGAAACTGAGAAGATAGTGTTTTTAGATATGAAATTTCACAAACAAGTAATCTGCAATCCCTCTCAGAGGTCACAGAATTTATTACACTTTTAAAATTTATTATTATGGAAAAGTTCCCGCTTTTGTGAGTGTCAATGACCTTATAAGCCTGCTAGAGATGATATATGGGCTTGATTTCCTGTGATCCTTTGAAACTCCACTAGTGTAGTTGTATGATCATATTTGTAAAAGTTACCTTCCAGAGAACTGCAGCCACATGGGTCAAACATGCATTGGCTTCATACCTTAGAAATGAAGAGTGTCTGAGAGATAAGACGTGACAGAAAGAGATTTCATAGGAATATTTCATCAGGAGTGATGCATCTACATCAACATCTAGCAAGATTGAAATAGTTTCTGGAACTGACTTACATTATTGTTCTGCTGTGAGAAGACACAGCTCTTTATTTCATGACGTTGCATCAGAGGCAGAAAATTGTTGTCTCTTGGCAGCATAGAGATTTCACTTTCTACTTTTACCTGTGCTCTGTCTGCTTGCTCTTCAGGGACAAGTCAAAGAAACTAGCAGAACAGTCTGCAGCTATTGTCTGTCTGAGAACGTTGGGCATCCCTGAGGGAAGGCTGTGTGAGGGAGAAAATCAACTAATACACAAACGCAAGAGGGAAGACCAGGAGCATTTGAATAACAGAGAAAGTGGAGAAGATCCCAATGAGCCTTCCCAGAAAAAAGCTAATTGTATTGAAGAAAATTCTGACATGACATTGCATAAGATGCCACGATAGCATGGCAATTGAAGTTTTTACACCTATGCAGCTACAAATTAGCTTCTATTTGTATATCACATTTCATTTGGATTCTCTTGGAGACAGATAAATTCCCCAGCTGTAAAAAATGCCAACGAGATGTTTACTGTTCGCCACTGCCCCTATGGTGCCTTTCAGACAGGACAAATTAGCAACTTGACTTCAAAGAACATTGAGAAAATTATCCCAAATAATAAACTTTTTTAAAATATCAAATCTTTTCAAAGCAGTTTTGTCACTGGTTTTATTACTTGGGGTTTTTTTTATTATTTTTAAGAATGTGCTGGTAAAAGATGTTTGAGTACATCATCCATAAACAGAAGAATTCATTATGGAACTGTGTAGTTAATCAGAAGAATGCTAGTAGCCAAGTAGACATAGTATTGTCAGAAGAGTTTTATGCATGTCTTGCAGACTTTATTTACATCCATTGTATAGCAAGGGAAATTTTTGCAGAGAGGACTTGGAAATTGTAACACTAAGCATGAAAGTAACACTGCTGCATAATTTCTACTACATTTTACCCTCCAGAAATATGACAGTAGAATCAACCATCCTTTCCAGCTCTTAGGTGTTATATTTGTGCCTTTCCAGTAAAAAATTGAGTTGTCTGGTTGCTGTGATTTTATTGAATGAAGGCACTTCTGAGATTTTTGTACTTTTGGAAATGGAAGTTCTAGTAAATGTCTTCACATACATTACTTGCAGTAATGGGAATCCAAACATGGCTTTATGTGTTTGTTCTTGAAATGCTGACTCAGTTTGCCTCAGGATTTAGCTGTCAGTGATACTGGTGGTCTTACTCCAAGGCATGCCATGTTCTCTTCTTAATTTGCCACCATCATAACTTTCTATTCAAAGTAAATTACAAGTAGATGAATTAAGGCAACAGAGGATACAGATGCAGTGTAATTTCATGGTAATCCAGCTGAGCCTGTCTGATTTGAGTTAGTAAAATCCCCAAAAGAATATCCTAATAGATTAAGATCACTCAAGGATTACAGTTATTAATGGTTTATTGAAATGATGATTTAGTTTTCCTCAACAGGCTGAGAGATCTTCAGATTTTCAGTTCTGGTCTGAAAACAAAATGACAGGGATCTCATGCCATGATCTTTAAGTATAAAGAACACACAGAATATTGCTCATTTGAATGTAACTAATAAGCAGTCTTCCTATTCAAAAGTTTGTATCTTTTTCCTCAGGTGATAGTGCCAGTCTTGAATCATTGTGTTACAACAGAAGAACAGTATCTCACCAGATAACATTCAGACTCATAAATATAAGTACAGGTATATTAATATTTAAAATACCTTCTGTTTAGATCAGAGTGATTTGTAGTAAATCTCTGCTAAGAAGGAAGTTTTTTCTTGTTCATTTTGTATGTTGCAGTAAATGCAGTTAAATAGATCTGATATAATTTCAGTGCTAGAATTTTACTCTGGAGCAGCAAAAGACTTTGCAGTATTACTCAGAAATTTCATAAGTAGCCATTTTCCTACTGTGAGTGCTATGTGGATGTCTTGTCTTTCTCAGGATTACTAGAGCCATCCTAGAACACTAAAGAAAAAACCCATTCTGAGGTCCTGCTAGCAGTGTGGCTTGCAAGGTATGATATCATAGAAGTAGAGAATGTTAGAAATCAGGGATTAAGACTCAACCCACCACTTTTTTTTTTGGCAGCCTGTTCCAGTGTTTGATCACCCTTATAGTAAAAAAAAAAAAAAGAAAGAAAAAAGTGACTTTCTGTTCTTGTGTCTATATGAAATACCCTGTATTTCAGTTTGTGCCTATTGTCTCACAACTTAGAATAACTTGGCTTCATTTCTTGTCAGCATTGTCTGACAAGAACTAGAATTGAGTCTTGGGGTAAGCCCCAATTATTATAGGTGGTGTTGCCTAAATAAGATTAGTCATTATAGGAGCCAAGATCTTTATAATAGCATTTGTACCTTTTGGGTTTTTTTCTTCTGATACTTTGTCAAGTGATGTGAACCCATGAATCTTTCTGCCTCCTTAGTGAGGTATAGCTTATGCAGACTTTACACATTTTTCCTTACAGCAATTGACTTAATGTAGTTCAGAGGAGATGGTTGTGGTGAGAGACAAGTGACTGCAGTGACACTGGAGAACATGTAAAATTAATTTCTCTGTTGAGCTGCTGAGCAGATTCCTGCAGTATGCTGCCAAAAAATCACATGGAACTGTACCTGAGGATAGGCACCTAAAGAGAGGCTGTAACAATACCTTGGCACAAGTCATGTCACAGAGTATGGGCCTTGGTTTGTTTGGGTGAGAAGTGGTTAGTGGTGGACATGTAGTTCTTCATGAACTGAAACAAAGACCATGTCTGAAAAAGATATATATTGTATTTATATTAAATCAGATGGGTGCTAAACCTTTTGGAGGGTGTATTTCTGTTCTCTCCTAAGTGCATGTTTTCATATCCTTATTGAAATTATTCTCTGGTCTCTAATGCTTACCTTAGTTGATTCCTTGTAATAGTTGTATACACTAAAATGATTGTGCTGTAATTCTGGCTGGTCACAGCCAGGCCAAAGACAGCAAGTTGAAAGGAGAGTGAGGAGTCATTCTGTTGGAATGGACATAAGTGCTAAGTATAGAAGGGCTATACATTCTGGCAGGTGGCTAGAAAGCATAATGTGTGTGATACCCTTCATCAGTTTCAAAATGAACTAGAAAGAGTTGCAGCTGCGTATAGGTAGGTGTGTGCATGCCAAGTGTTTTAGTTTAATGACTTTGTTATGTGCTTTCCTTCCTCAACTCCATCACAACTCATGTGTGATGACTTATCCTACTTTGATCATTTGATTCATCCTAAGAAATTCTGCAGATAGGACGATTGCCTTTACTATCTTCCATTCTCAGTTCTGGCTTTAAAAATAATCTCAGTGACCAGCCTTTCCTTCCAGAAATTGTTCTATTCACGTTGGCCTTAAAGTTAGAACTGCGCTGGTGACTCGTCTGTCGAGTTCCTCCCGTGCTTCTCTTTTCTGCTGTACCTTTCTTAAGCAGAAGGTGGCAGATTTTTTCCTTTCTTCCAGAAGAATTGCTGACTTCGGCAGAGTTTAATGCTTCAGCCATTGCACTTCGGAATTCTTGCATAGGGTGGCAACTGAGACCGCAGCTGGGTTGGAGGATGTTTAGCCTCACTTTTCAGAAATCTTGAGGAGTTCTTAGATTTTACTGTGGCGAGCATCTGATGCTTGGTCCATACTAAGCAAAGTTGTGCTCTGAATATTTATCTAGTGAAAATGTTTCACTATTAATCCCAAGGAACTCAGTGAAGCAGCTGTTTTTTGTTCTGTCACAAGGCTACAGCAAGCAAACAAAACACTGCTTATGTTTTGTTTCTTGATACCAATGCTGCAGAAACTGTTTGTCATGATAGCTGCCAATGTGTGATCCATGGGTTTGGGGAGGAATGTAACTTGTTCTTCCTGTTGCCTGCATGTGCTCTTCTTGTTAGAAACGTGAATGGGAATGCAAAGATATTTTTAATAGCCTTCTAACATGGATGTGCTCACTGTGTGGCTACTTCCAGGGCCTTACTGGCTGGAATGCTTTTTGGAGCGTCCCGGGCTCTGAGCCCAGCCCCACCCTGGAATGCGAGGTTAAATGTTCGCAGTGCAAATACAGACTTTGAGTATCAAAATCCTAGAGTTCCCCAGTCCTGCAATTTCAGAAAGCTGGCCATTGAACCACATGTCAGCTCAGCTGCTCTCCCATTCAGAAAGTAAGCTCGTCTTGAGTTGCTGGGGAGGAGAGGGAGGTAGCATGGGTTTTGTTTTGGTTTGTTTTTTCTTTACCCCTTCTGACCTACAGAAGGGCATGCTTTTCAAAGACACAAACTGGCAAGATTGCAAGAGGTCCCAAACAAGTATTAGCTAGAAAGAAGTCTTTATTTGCAGAAGCATTTTATCACCACTTCTTTAATCAGACTGAGAAGCTCAACATACATCAGAGCTGTCACCTTATTAAACAGGAGTCTGTTTCTGTTTGGACTTCAAGTCAAGAAACTGTTGATGAGCCTGTAGGGTTTGAGTTTCCTTCTGTACCACAGCGCTGGAGGCTGATGTTTGAGCCTCCTCTTGAGAGTTTATGATGAGAAAGCTGATAAAAAAACATTAAAGGCAAGATGCAAATGTTTTGGTGGAGAGGGAATGCCTCATGTAGTGTTAAACAACAGTTGCTAGGTTAGGAAGAACTGATGAGCTCCAGAGGGAGTCTAGTCCAGTCATCCTTAATGAAAAGAGCATTAGCCTCACTGTTTTTATGGGAGCAGGCTTGAAAAATAGTTTTGTGGTATAACTCCCGAATTAAATGGTGTTACAGAAGTTAATGTGCATCTACCTGTTAACTGTCTATGAAGTGGATAGATAGATACTATTCCCTTGCCCTAGGATGGGAGGAGAGTCTGTTTTCCCTTTTTAGAAAGCTTACTGTCTGAGAGATACCCTCTTGTGAGAGTTTACAATGCACTGTAGTACAGATCTGACACTACTCGTTTTAACTTAATTTTCCTTGATGGTCTCCATACGTTTGTTGATGCTTTGGTGTGCCATGGTATTTGATATTAAAAATGAACTTCCTGTTTAACTGCCTTTAAAAACCATTGCTTGGTGATTGTAACTGAAATGGTTATATCTATAGTTGTAGACATGGGATTAGTATTCTGGTCCACAGAGCTGCCAGAGCTAGATTTGAATACAGATCTTCAGTCTGTACTTTTTAGCTGATTTAAAACTGTATACACATTTCACCTGTCCTAAGATTTTTGTTGCTGTTGATGTGTAAAATATTCAGTGAGCCTGTGTACTTGCCATGGTCTGTTATGTGCACAGGTGTTAGCAAGGACTGTTAGCACTTGGTCATAGGTCTTTATGGGAAACTTGTAGAACAGAAACTAATAAAATGGTTTCCCCCATGGTCTGAGCAAAGCAAGATTTTAAATTATATTAATGTAAAAGCTACTACTTTTTAATTAATTTCAAGCATTGGACAGCATTCTTCTTTTGAGTTAGAAAAAAAAAATATCTAATCAAACTGAATTGGGAAGCTTCTCAGTGATTTACCTGATTTGATTCAGTGCACATTTACTGACTTAAGAAATTAACTACTGCAGTTATCTTTAAAGCTTCATAAGGCAGCAAAGACATGAAGGTCATTTAGTACTTCACTGTTCCATAACTCTCTGAATCATTATAAAATGTCAAGAAAGTTTCCTGGCTGTCTTTGGATCTGCTTTAGTTGTCATACTTGTTTAAGTGCGAGGCAACTAACCATTTAAAATCTGAAACCATTGCTAGTGTTTTCTTCTCATTGTGCTGACACAGAGCCAAATCCTGGACACCAGACAGAGCACAAGTAAACATGTCTGAGTAGAGGTACCTATATCAACCACAGAACCCATGAGATCTTAGAGTGTTAAAAACAATACGGGGCAGTTTCACTTTAGCAGAAGTGTTCATTTATTTCTCTGTATGGCATACAGTGCTGCTATTTGTTGGGTTTTTTTAGAACTTAATTGAACATTCCGTGTTCAGATCTTTAGGTGAGAGGGAAGGGCAAAGGGAGTGTTTGCAGGGGTATCAAAATGGTAAGCTGGAACATTGAGACTGCAGGAGGAATCATGCACAGTTAGGTGACAGGTAGGCATTGTAGTCTAGCAGTGACATGGTAATTCTCATTTACTATCTCACTGGCGTCTCACAGCTAATACCAGCTTTCATATTTTGCCCTGCCTTAGCATGGAAAAGAGTTTGTAGAACTTAAAATGTTTGTAGCTCTTAGGCTATATAAATACTTCATTATGAATACTGAATTAATAGATATTTATTACATTATTTCTCTACCATAAACTTTCATCAGCAAGCCAAATATTGCAATGTAGACTAAAATTAGCGGGAGGTTGCTCACTAGTGTAGGTAACATGCAAGACTATACAGAGTGAGCCAAGAGGTGTGCCTATCCCATAGTGGCAGTGATGCTGAGGTGGAGGGATAAATAGAGAAAAAAAAAAAAAACCCAGAGAACTACTCACTGAAATCTTCCTGTACAGTAGTACCAGTTCAGCATTTACCCATTTTCCTCATGTTTGTATTCAGTATTTAATCTCTTGTGAGTCTGTAGTATAGAAGGATTCTCTATTTATTAAAAACAAAGTGTACAGTGCACCATTTATTTGAAATTATGCCCTCCATTGCAGTATTACGGAGGCAAATGCAGCTCAAGTATGATGTAGGACAGAGTTTCCATTTAATTTCTTCTTGTAGAGAAACACACTGAAGGCAAACAGATTTGTTCCACCCCCACTTTGTTGGTTTTTTTTTTTTTNATGTATTTCCATGAAAGGAAGAACTAACCTCATCCTGTTAAAGCACATCTCACATCTTCAGCTATCACTGCTGGGTTGACATTGTGTACCATCTCCCCCTCAGCCCAGCCCATGAATTCACCAGATCACCCGATCGGAGAGAACATTTCGCCCACACAGTTCACTCTTCTCACTTCCCCTGTGCTTTAGAACCTCACATGCATGCTGGCATTGTGCTAATGTTCTGTATGGCCCAACAAAACAAGACAATAATGATATTTCTGTCTGAATGCACATAGAAAAAATGAACACTCCCCTTTACAAATTGTACAGGTTTATGGAAGCTAAACTTGATCTTCAAGCCATGAAAACTTACCCTCTGGGAAAAAGGAGGATAACGTAGTAGTTGTCTTGTTTTAGGACATTTTAATCCTCTAATTATATTCCAAACTGAATACCTGGGGCCAATGGAAAATGTCTCTGTTCAAGACCAGAATTTTCACCTAGGTCTGTAGTTTATTCGTCCTTGGTTGCAAAGATAAAAGTGCCTATGAGAAACAAGAGGAATGTTCCTCAGTTTAGTTTAGAGTCCTACACTTTTTAATTTATTTTTCACAGTTCTAGATCCTGGATTCACAGAAAGCAGTGAACTGTGTTCCTTCTGCATTAGTAACTTTGATTGGGCTTTCTATGCCTGTGACAAAGTGATTTTCACACAAGAGAGCTTGGACTCTGTTGTCTGTAACTCTAATAGATTATGGGATACTGGCAAGAGCTAATCTTAGTTTACTGAGGTTGCTTTTCACTCAGGTCAGTGTGGGTGGGGTTTCAAATGGTAGTTCAGAATGATTTCTGCTCAGTTATTTTCTTAGCCTCCCTAAACTAAAGTTAGTTTTTGTAAATGTCATTCTTTCCTTACATCTCCATATTTAGAGTAGACATGTTGAGGTGACGAATCTTTTTATCTGAACAAAAATACCTTGCAATGGAAATGCAGGCATTAACAAGCTTTTCTTGTATCTATGGGTGAACTAAAATGATTTTGGGATGCAGATGTTACATCCAAGTGACTAGGACATTATTGTGCAGGTGTTGACTTCTGCTCAAGAAGGCATTTAGCTGGGATGACAAAGTGTATCTTGTCTTTCTATCTTTGCTTGGCAATGCTTGCTTCTGTAGGTAGAGAACATTAAACAGCACAAATATTTCTTATTTGACTTCAGTAGTGCACAGCTGGTAGCATTCAACTGATGTCTCTGTTGGTTTTCATTATGTTACCTCCTTATGCCATCTCTGAGACCTTCAAGAGCATGCACATATCCTTTCAGTGGAGGCATCTAGTACAGGGGCAGAATAGACAGCTGAGAGTGGCCTAAATAAAATCTGCCACCCCATGTCAGTCACCTCAAGTGCCTTGCTTGACATGTAAAGACTGGGTAGAACAGCAGTGTAGTGAGAATACCTCAGATGAGTTATGAAGATGGCAAACACTTGTGGATAAGGAGCCTTTTGCTCTAGCACCTGCACTCATAATAATACCTGTGCAGGCAGTAAGGATGTTTTAACTGAAGTGGAATGAGCTGCTGGTAAAAGTTCAATTCTGCATGAAACATCCCATTGACAACCTCAGCACAAACATCAATGGCAGAAAAAGAAAAGGGCAATTCAAGTAAAGTACAGTATCTCCAGATCGAGACTCAGGCTCAGTGGTATGGGCTCCAGTGGAGTTTGTACTGTTACTGGCTGTGATGTAACTGATCTGTAAGAATGTCATCATTTTCATTCTTTGGCACTTCTGTGGAAATTAGCACAGAAATTAGTGCCATGAGAAGACAGAAACCAACTGCATGTGCAGCTGCCTGATCCACATCCTTGTGATTCAAGAAATGGAAAATACCTGGCATATTTCTATCCAGGCTGCTTCCCATCTCTTGACTGTTGAGTATTTCATGGAACTCTGTTCTGCTGATTTTTATATCTTAGTCAATTAATGAACAGTGTACGGTACTGAGCTCTGTCAACAACCTGGGTACGTATATTATAAATATACCCAGAATGCAGTAGTTAAACTGGCACCAAGAGGATCTTCCTTGATAAGTGAGGAAGTGGCATGATCTGTCATTAGTTTCCTCCTAACGAGAAACGAGTATCTTCAACCACATCTTCAGACTCCCACACCATTGTGGATATCAAGATGTTAAGCTCGGTTTACTTTAAAGGTCATCATGTGAGCTCTAACACCCAATTTCTAAACTATCAACAAAACAGAACTCCACAGAAGGAAAATGCAGGTTATCAAAAGTGAGCAAATCTTAACACGATGTCTGCAAATAGATCGCAGCATTGCTTTTATGACCTAAAAACATTAACAGTTATGCATTGGGCTTGTTTTTTCTTATTGTGAGATGAAGTTCAACTCTGTGGAATATAGTGTGATTATCTGTATTATGGTAACATCCAAACCAATCCAAGAGTTGGGAGTATATGGAGCACCCACTGTGAAGAATTTACCATCTGAGAGAAAAAACATGAAAGGTAGGGCAGACAAGATGTAACTGTACACAAAGGGTGGAGGGTAGGAAGGAGCACGAAGCTGACTGACCCATTTTGCCCAAGAGAAGTGGGAGTCCATCTTTTCATGCTTTTTGTGCTGTGACAGACAAAGATGGATGTCATAAAGGAGGAGGAAGCCAGGGGACTTAGAGTATATAAATATAAAACAGCTTAAAGAATGTATTGTTGGACAAAGCAGTGAGAAGTTAAAATAGAGATCTGGAACTGGGGTTACATGATGTCATATCAGTGTCAGAGTAAAATGATTTATTGGTGATTTAGATATGGTTCTGAGATGCTGGATAATGTCCTGAATTCAGATCAACCCACTACAAATATGGAAAGCAGTGACGTACTTTCTCATGTGTGATTCTTGACAGGAGATTATTTACAGTGGAGATCAGCATTGTTTCAAGTTTTCACTAGTTAACTAAAAAGCTTTAGCCTGAACTGCTTATAAAGGATGAAATGCTGGGTAAATTAGATGGATTAAGGCAACATATTTTAGTTCGAAGTTCTCACAAACTTAAAAGCTGTTTAGGCAAGGAATTTTGCCTCAAGCCCTCTTCTCTTTGAAATTTTTAAATTGTGAGCCTTAAAAGAAAGATCTGGTATCCAGTGCTTCATGGGGACTGCATGAGATTTCTTGTGGAATGTATTTTATTTTAGTGAGATGGGAGGTGAACTGAAGAGTGGCAGAAAGAGGTACTGACTGACTATCAATTAAAGAAGTTGTTACCTATCCTTGAGTCTTATAGTGTAGTTTGAACTGCGTTGCCAGTATACCCTTGGGACTAAGTATTCCTGAAACATCACACAATTCTTGGAGGCATTTAAAGCTTCTCAATAAATTACTGTAGCACTGAATTGAAGCATGTTAAATCCTTTCTTGGGAAGTATGGAGATGTATCTAAGTCAAGGGATTGTGAAAACTGACTTGATGTTTGTTCTGAGTTCCTTCACTGAGCTATTCAGTAATTTCATCCCCTTACACTTAGAGCTCCTGTTAGAATAGAGACATTTTAGGTTATCAAGGCTGAGGTTCAAGCCAGGTTATCAAGTCTGCCTTCTGCTTCTTGTTGCAACTTCCATCACTTATTGTATTCTCTGCTGTACCAGTACAGACCCTTGCTTATGGTTGCTTTTATTTTCCATGTGAATCAGTTCCCTGGAACTACACAAGTATTAGTGGTGGCACAACAGCAAGGATGACACCTAGGCAGGAAAGGGTGCCTGGGAATGGAGAGTGCCTAAGGAGGGGAAATGGAGACTGCTGAAGTATTCATCACCTGGGAGAGTATAGCCATTAACTTCAGGCCCAGGGAAACACCTCCTGTCAGCCTAACCTTTGCTTTTGCTCTTGTTTATGAACAGGGTTCATATTAGTCAGATGGGAGTTGCAATTTTTTGGCATCAAGTTATCCCTCAGATTAGCCCTCCCAAAGAAGAACACTGGACTCTGGGAGACAGCTGGCTTTGCAAGTTCTGTGATTTCTGAGAACAGCTAAGACAAGTGTTATTGCCATGTAATTGAAGTTGTATTGTTAAAATACCAGTTAAAATGACTGGCTGCTAGTAGAACAGCTAGACCAAAACAGATCTCAGAGCTGGCTAAACGTCTCAAGTATTTATTCAGTTTTATAGAATGTCATGCACCTCTGCAATGAAATCTGTGCTCCAAGAGTTCTGTTAGCAACAGCTAAGAAAGCTGCTTCATGGCCAGGCTGCCTCTGCCTGTGTAAGCAGTAGCTCTTAAAATGTCTCCAGTGTTCATACACTCCCAGTCACAATGGAAGAAGTTGGTAGTCTAAGATCTGTATTAATGGTAAAATAGTTGTAATTCTGATGGACTACCCTTTAACTTTGATGTGTGTGGTAGCAGTGCAAGTTTGTGATGGAATCTCCATTTCTGAGCATAGACTGTGATTTTAGGGAAGAGTGTACTGTTAAGCCTTAGGTTTTTTATAGCCTCTTGCTGGTTCATAACAGGGATCATGCCAGCTGATAAACAAGTCAGCCAAGTGTAGAATGTAAAATTGAACACCTTATTTAATCTCTTTTGCCTTCCCATTATTGTTTCCTGAAGATGAGGAATATTTTGAAATAATTATTGGATCCACAGCACATTTCTGTATGTTTGTCTGTGGAATTGGTGCTTTAGAAAAGGTTTGGATTGTTGTCTGTACAGGCTGAAATCCCCTGCCTGTGGTTTGGACACTGTGGTCAAATCAGTTTTACAAGCATGGCTTGTGAAGTCAGTTCTAGAAGAGTAATCCTGGACATCGCTTCCTGTCTCTGCATCTCCCTCTCAGTTCTGCAAGTGCAACTATGTGTGTGCTGCAGCCATTGGTCTGACTAGACTGGGGTAAAAACAAACCAGCAAAACAGAGTGGTTTTGTTGGGTATGATTTTTTTATAGCCAAGGGCACTGCTACTGAAGAACTGCTCTTGAAACACTCTTATTCTCATCTAGGATGACTTTGAACTAGGCTAGATAGTTCCTGGGCTATGCAGGGCCCCACAGTTCACATTACCAGATGCTTTGGACAGTGTCTCGCTCCTAAATGAAAGATGGAAATAGATCTCTCTTTTTCAACACAGGAGTGGCAGCTGTAAGTATTTAAAGTGTAGATACTGGCAACTACAAATGAGCTGAAATGGAAGCTAAGTGGATTCTTGCATGGCTAACAGACAAACAGCATTCTTACACAAAGTGAGCTGTCCTTCCTGGCAGCAAGGCAATCAGAGTTGCCTCTTGACTGGGTAACAGATGCTGTGCCTCTTCTGTATGCATATAAAATAACAGCACTGAATATTTGGAGAGGGGTTAAGTGTGCAGCAAACAGAAGTTGTGACAATTCAAAACGCAGACAAGAGATCAAATAGATTTCATCTTGCAGCAGTTTCTGAGTTAACTGGCTTTAATTGTAAAAGGTTTTTGTCTTTTTTTTTTTTAATAGAACTGCCAGAGGCTAAACTTTACAGATCATTTATAGACTTTTTTTCCCCCAAAACGGTCATCAGTTTCTCTCTTTAAAGAAATTGCTATACTGTTACCTACTGCTATGATGGTCCTAGGGCTTCTTACTGAGATTTTGCTCTTTTCTTCTAAATCAGCATTCATCCGCTTTGTTTCAGGGTGTTAATAGCCATGGTAACCAACTGTCAGTGAGAACCTTGTCCAGTCTCTAGAGTAAGAGGAGCCAATGAAAGAAACATTTTCCTTTATTCCTTTACTGTGGTTCTCTGATCATTTNAAAGAAAAAAAGCAAGCAGATTATTTTGACAGATCCAGGTTAGGGAGTGGCTCCATGCGCAGCCAGAGTGGCAGAGGACTGGCGACTACAGGCGATGTGAAGGAGTTCACATCTTAATAGAGACCAGCTGCACAAGTCTGACCATGTCCTCAAGTTCTGTAGTGCTTCCTCTCAGATCAAGGCAGGGGAGATGGAAACTGCATCTGCATCCTCAAGGTGAATTGTCATACCAGTTTTGTTTTTTTTTTAAAGGAGGCCAAATAAATGCCCAGTATATTATTCATATGATCTCTGAATGATAAACTGAAGTTGAGATTACTCTGGACAGGCAAATGAGCTTGATCTTTTGCTTTACTTGGCTATGAGTGAAGCCAAGGTTTGCAGAGAGATTCTCCATACTGGGCTGGTCCCAAAGACCATAAGGCATGGAAAAATATTTGGTGAAGGCAAAGTTCAGAGGAAAGAGTTGAAATAAAACTTGTTCCAGCACCCACACTAATCTTTTTTCAATACTCTTTGATGTTGCTTCTGAGAAGCTATTATTTTATACATTAATGAAGTGATTACATTTTCTACAAGGTATCTTCCTGTTGGGTCCAGGTACTTGTTAAAGCTGCTGAGATAGGTGACAGACAAATTAGACATTGATATCTGTGAACCATATGATGGTTATCTGGGAAAGTATATAAACTTCTTGACGTTATTCATTGTTGAACTTTAAGGCAGATTGGCAAAATAGTATGGCTGGCTTCAGCCTCCATGTTCCTGTCACATCTGTCTAAGCTTACATAAAATAGAATTTAATTGTAAAATATTTATATATTTTCTTTTTCATCTGACTCCTGGCTCCATATTTTGTAGACAAAAGCAAACCCCCAAACAAGCAGGATTACCAAGAATAATTTCTAAAGGGAAAGATTTGAGAGGGCAGGAGCAAAACAAAAATGTCCCTCTGTTCCCTATAACAAAAGCATATTCTTTGGCATCTCTTTATAGAGAGCATATACAGTGGTCAGTATGTGAAAGGTACTCAGTCTAGTCCCACAGCCCTTCAGAAAATTTACCAGGCTCCAGCAGTATCACTTGGGAGGCAATTATGACCTGTAAACAGACTAAGCATTAGTGATTACCTCCTACCTTACGCCAAAACAAGTACTGTATTATAGGGAGTAATAACTCAGCCCTGGATTCATAAGAGCAGCTGCTTAACAGTTCTTTTCTTGAGTGTTATAGAGCCTTTAAAAATCTGTCTATGATTTTTTCCTTACAAATGCCTGTATTGTGTAATTTGGTTTGGGAACAGGCAAACATACTGGATCTTAGAAGTTTGTAGATTTATGTGTGGTTGTAAAATAGTCTGCATATTTAATTTTTAATTTTCCAATAAATGACAAGAGTCAGTAACAACAAGCTTGTTCATACAAAACAAACATGCAACTGCAACAGAGATTGGGGTGAGAGATCTCTTTGAAGACTAAGCAGGGTGAGATTCATACCATGGGATCTTGACTGTCTGTGACTGTTTTTAAGTGGCTGTCTCCTTGGACCTCATAACACAAGTGTGGATTATAGGTGGATTCTTCTTTGGAAGAAAAGGACAATGTCTTGTAGTTTGTGCACACACAAAATGAGAGCTGAGCCATCAGTGTGGAATACATAATGCTGAGCAATATGACCCTGTAACAAATTGAAAATTTACTAAGAACTGTTTCTACCACACAGGCCTTGTGTAAACAAGCCCAGTTTTGCATATTTAGTAAATGTGCTATAATATGGAACTACAAAGCAGCAGCTGAAAGTGCAGATTTGCAAGGAAGTCACTGAATTCTATGCAGACTATTTAAATGGCACCCCTATGGTTTCAGTTTAAAAGAAAGTTTTATTAGTTAAAGGATAAGGTTTGTTGCCATGTTTAACTGACACCTTTCTGCTTTCCAAGAATTCTTCCTTAACTGGCTGCCTGGATAAGTAGAAACATCTTAGGCTCAGACAGGATGGCTGCTGTAGTTTGATGAACACCTATTTTTGTGTCAGTGCTCCTCAATCCCCAACTTTTCATTCCCCACATCTTTATCACTGTCTCTTTTGTGACAGTAGAATTGCTCATGGAATCTTGTGGGAAAACAGAGTAGAGAATGGATATAGATTAAAAACAACCTCTTCTCCAGACTTCTTCTGCCAGCCTTCCAAACTTGTTTGGGAGCAACAAGGGAGAAAGAAAATGAGGAGAACAAAGAGCCTTGAGGGAGGGTGGTTTAAGTCAGAACTGCTGACAAAAGAAGTATGTATGAGACTGTAGATACTAGCTGCCTGGTTGACATAAATGTCTGTAACATCAGAAATCTGTTAAGGACTTCTCAGTAAATCTAGTCCAAGAAAGTATAAACCATACCAATTTGTTCCAGTGAAAAAATACCTCATCTGTCAAAAAGGAGAATTGCTGTTATGGAAGTGATATGCTGTTTCTACAACTGCTCTTGGTGAGGTAGAGCTCTGCTGGAGCTGCAGCATGCCAATTTTGTATGCACGTGTACACCACAGCCCAGCCATGCAAGTAGTTGTGTTTGTCACATAAAACTGTTGGTAAAGAAATTTCAACAAGTGTCAGTAATTTCAAAGTTTAAGTGCCATTTTTAGAACTAATATTGGAAACTACATCCCACTGACTTATGATGAAAGACTGATGTATTTCTAAGGCATTTTGGAAATGAAATTCTGGTTTTGGAAGTAACTTACCTACTGTAGACAATTTATTCCATCCATAACTAAGACCTTAGTCCTATTGCTGTGTGTCGTCCAGCTTCATCTCAAGGCACTGCCATAAGAAACTTGGTGGTTGTCAGAGTTATTTTTTAGGTTACTTAAGAGAGGCATTTTTCATTTAGTGCTATGTAACTAAAAATGAGAAGTTGTTTTTCAAGTGTGAATGTGTGGGGCTTTTTTTTAACTTGTAAAATGAAAACAATTTCTTCTTTAAGTGCAGGCAAGTTTTCTGTTTTTACCAAAATTTTACTTTACCATCCCTTTATCTTTTAGCAAGAGCAAAAGTCAGTTTACATAGAATAAGAGTCTCACCGTAATTTTCTATTTTTAGAAATGAACTTTTTCCCCACAACTCTTGAAGACAAAACACCATGTGAGAAGTTGACTACTCTCATCATATTCCAGCTGAGAACAGAAATAAAAGTGCCAGCAACATCACAAATAAGTCTTTTTCTCACGAGACTTACAGCACATTTTTTTCTGACAGAAAGCATTCAGATGAATTTCCAAACTCTTAGATGTTTATCTGAACTATACCCACATATTTTAACCTTTAGCTCTTACTTATATCTGAGACTGAAAACTATATTCACCAGAGCCATGGCTTAGAACAACAATCATCACTATGGAATAGATTATTTGTTCTCAGTTACTGGTATGAATTGTGAGGAGTGGGATGATTTGATTAATTGTTGTCTAAGTGGTATAAAGATTCTCTCTTACTTCAAGTTTCCTGATAGCTTCCTACTGTGTATTACTTATTTCTGGCAATGATTACTCGAAGCAATGATCCTTTTCTTTACTGACTACAAAATATAACTGTAAAACTAAGGTTAACAAGAGAAAATCCTGTAGTAAATAATTATTAACCCTTCAGTTATCATTGCGTTTAAATGTCACTGTTTAGTTTTGAGACTCAGTTTCTGCAAGTCCCACTATTTATTGACCAGCCTCATCACAGTTTTTTTCTAAAGTGACCCTACAGCAATGTATTCACAGCCTTTATCCTGAGATGCCATCTGTTCATTTATGTTCTTGTTTACAGGTTTTTCACTGGCATTTGTAAAGAACATCATCAATATGATGGAACTGCATTAGAGTGTTTCTCCAGAGCTATTGCCCCTTGCAGGCATGCCCAGTGACTAGTACTGCTCCTGCCCTTTTGTCTCATGACACAAAGCATTTGGCAGCAGTACTAACTGAGGATATCCTTGCTCTGCATTGCTTACTGCCACCACCACACTGTCCCTCAACTTTTGTGCTGACACAGGTTTTTCGTGGGGCCCCACTGTGGATCAGATCAGGAAGCTTATCTGACTTGAACAACCTTCCCCCACTCTCCCCAAATAAAGAATGAAGTTGGGTCAGTTTTTTTGGTCTGGCTCACAGGGTGGTCTCACAACTGGCTGTGCCAAAACAGCTGAGCAGATGGCATGCTTCTACAGTGCAGAGGGAGGGAAGAAACCATTACGCTGGTATTGCCCAACACTATATTCTTATTAGTCTCAAAGTACAAACAGATGTAAATATTACATTTATTTCCCAGTACTTCTTGTTATAACTGTAATTTACCTTAGTGGCTAGGTTGCTGATTTCAAGTAAAAAAGAGTAAAGGAGGAGATTTTGAGACTTAACTGCTCTAATTTACTGTGTAGCCTAAACTAATTTATTTATTCCAGTTGATTAAAATGTTGTTAAAGCAAGATCTGTATTTAATATACCCAGTTGGCATTAATGGCTGGCTCACTAACTTGTGCGTCTCAAAGTGTTGCTTCTTTTGCTAATTATTCTTTAATTGCTAAGTTAATAACATCTTTGGTTTGTTATCTGGCACAGTAAAGATACATGTTTAAAACAGCAACAAAGGTCCTGCAAATGGGGTCAGGTTTGGCTCTGTTCCCTGGATGAGAGCATGCTCTGGCATTCAGTCAAATTGAACTGATTCCAGTGATTTCTGCACCATACCTGACTGGGGCTGGCTTTTCCTGCCAGTCTTGTAGGTCAGAAACCTACAATTGTGTTTGTTGCCTGCATTCATTCTCCACAGATTGTTCTTTGATCCAACCTGCAGATATCTCCTGTTTTTAAAGCTTTAATTTCTTGTTTATTTCCCTCTCTCTCTCCACTTTGGCACAGGGCAAGCAATCAACAGTTTATACTGAAGCAACAGGTTCATCCTTACCCATAACTTTCTTTTTTGAAACTGCTTATGTTCAGTTGGTACAAATTCCCCTTCTTTTTTTTTTCCCTTTTTTTTTTCCCCCCCTTTTTTNTTTCTGACATTCTCACTGCTGTTGTGTCCTGCTTGGAAAGTAGGTGCATAATGGGAGAGCTCTGGTACACACCCGTAAGATACCTCAGAAAATTCTCTGGGTTGCTTGTGAAGAAAACTAAGATTATGACCAAGAGAGAGGTGCCATGATGATTTTCAATGGCAGTTAAGGAAGACAGATCTACTGTTTAAGCTGTGTGAGCTACGTGGCTTATTTTAACTGTAACTGAAGTGGGAGTGTTCATGGCTTTGCTGTGTGTAGGTGGCTGGGAGAGGTTATCCTCTTCACAGAACCCCAGCAACACTCAGATGAGGACATGCATCCATAGCCTTGGAGGCAAAGGCATTAAGCTGAGCTCAGCAGAGCTGAAAAAACATACTGCTTGCAAAGGAAAGTAAGTCCATTCCTACCTGATACTGCCCCAGGCAGAAAATTATCACAGCAAAAGTTAATAAAATGTTTCTATCTGGTTTAGTGAGTTCAGTCAGTTCTCTGAAGGTCACATGAGAAAAGATAGGCAGAAACCCTCCTCTCCCTAACAGGGAAGTACCAGACCAGTGCAGCTATCACACTACACATTTATTGAGTTGGTTCTAGCTAACAATTTATAATCAGCTGTGCTGGATGATTTGTGACATTCTGTTGAAAGATGTTACTGTTCCCTTGTCAGATTTAGTGAAGTTCCATCAGTTTAATTTGCTAACTCTTGTATTAGTGGAACCTAAAGCTAATTATGAACTTTGGGGCTTATAAAAAGATGGTTAGCCACTGACTGTTTGAACAGCGGATGGTCCCCGGGGTTCTCTAGGACCTTCTATCAAACATGCATGAAACAGAGCTAGCTAAGGCCCCACCCCCATGCCACTCATGGTACCATATAATGAGCCAGTTCAAGGAACCAAGACAAAAAGTTGCTTTCTTTGGAGAGCTTGTTTTCAACTGGCTCAAATCCCTGAGCAGACTTGTGGCACAGTGCTCACATCAGCACAAATCACTGAGCAGCTGAGGGTAGGGTGGAGGGCCAAACTATAGCAACTGTACATTAGGTTGACTTAAGGTGTTAGAGAAATACACCCTAAACTGACAGAAAAAGTATAAAAGCTTCCCTTTAGGAATACTGTTTCTCCTGAGCAAGCCACTGCTGAAAAATGCAGAGATAATAAATATAAAGGAACTTAAATACTACACAATTCTAATTTTCATTTTTAATTTTGAGTCATATTTCAGCCATTTATGTTACAAATATTGAAGAAGGTTTCCCAAAAAGGAATTATTCCCACCCTTTTGTTTAAATACCTGTCATTCTGGTGACTTTATGGGTTAATTAGTTCATTTTCTGAAATGTATTTCTGGGATATTTTCCCTTTAAGTACTTCGACCCATAACCTTATGTTCTGAGAGTAACTTAACCTTTGGTCTTGTACAATTTACTGGCAACCATTCCTTTCCTTTTAAGATCCTTCTTATTTGTGATTCTTAGCAATATAAACCACATATAGCTACTAATTCCTAACATGAAACCTCACACAGTGAATTGATGTTCTATTTAATTAACAGAAGAGTTTTAGATATTTCACAAAGTTACTGACCCTAGGAACATTGTACATTAATACCAAATGTTTGACATCATTTACTGTAATAAGAGATTGTAATCCCAGATTAAAATCATATTAAAAGATGGATCAAATTTCTTTTCCAGTTAAAGGACTGCTATAGGAAGGAGTTAACCTTGCTCAGATATAGTATATGAAGTTCCACACCCTAACAAGTTTGGATTTCTTTCAAGTTTTAACATTTCTTGGCTTATAATTGTTTTCTAATTTTAAAGCTTAATTTTAAACTTTACAACCAATTTTATAATAGCCTCAGTGTAATTTGTTAGGGCATTCCCAATGAGAAAAAAAATGCCAAGAAATCCAGTAAGGCTGTTTTTAATCCTCCAAAGGTATATAAATACTGCTGGTGAACCTATTTTTAGTTTGGTTCTTTTGTCTGATTCACTGGTACATACCAATTGTTTTATACCAAGCACGTTCAGAGCCTGGTAGCCAGTTGAACTGGGTTTACAACTTTGGAAGCTGCTAGACGAATAACTTTCATGTACTGTCTTGACTGGAAGAGATTAATTTCCAGTTTGTGGCCATACTGAGCAGACGCACCCCTCCCTTTATGATAACAAATATGAAGTAGTGTTCTGTGATAGGGATCTTTGATACACTGACTGGGCTTGGAAGGTGCTACTGTAAAAATGCTAGAAGCCTAAAATACACTTTTTCTTAATATAGCTAGAACTCAGATCAAGTAGTTTCCCATTTGGTGCCTCTGGCACTTCAGAAGGCTTTTCCTTTTAATGTTTCTTGAACAACTGTATAAACCCAGAGGATTAGAGTCTGCCTGCAGGAGAGCACCAAGAAGGGCAGCTGTTGTTCTCTTCAGCATTTTTTTGCTGAGCAAAAAGCATGTCAAAGCCATCAGGACAGCTTAATGCTACTACATACTAAAAAAAGTTGTGCATTATAGTGATTGTGGGTACATACAGTCCTGCTGACTACTTCCTGCTGAATCCCTGCCCAGCAGAAACCACTTCATGGCTGATGGATTGTTTTTTCCTTTTTAATTGAGCAAAACACGAGTAGATGTGTATGTTTTAACTCAAATGGAAAGCAAGTAGCCAATCCAGAGGCCTTGCCTTTTCTTGTCTGTGAGTACTAAATTTGTTTCAGCAAAAGGGTTTATTAAGGTAATGGAGACATTTTCATAAAAGTACTAGGGCCTCCCTCTATTTTATGATTTTATATTTAAAAAAAACCAAACAAACAAAAACTTAGTTCCATTATTTTATTTAAAACCCTGTCAATTCGATGGGTTTATGGATTTTTTAAAAATGTATTTATGAGGTATTTTCCCTTCAAAGTGGTTCAACCCATAACTTCCTGCTCTAAGAGGAACTTAACCCAATGCATGTTAGTGCTGTGCACACTACTGCTAAAACTTGGGTTTTCTTCAGGATCCTCACCTTGATTAATTATTTTTTCTTTACATGTTTCAGAAGAACATCTTGGACTGTTCAGTTTCAGACTGAACAAGACTTGGAAAAGAGGCAGGTTTGGCCTGATTTCAGTAGGAAATAGTTTGATATCTATTATCACCAGCTAGTGTGCCATGAATATAGTTACAGTGAGACTGTTGCAGTCATACTGCTTGTCAACCACTGCCCAGCCAGTTCATGAGCAGCAGCCCATGGCCAACTTTCCCCCCAGTTTATGTGCTGGGAGTGACATCATAAGGTATGGAATATCCTTTTGCCCAGTTTGGCTCAAGTGCCCAGGCTATGTCCCCTCTCAGCTCCTTGTGCCCCCCAGCCTACTTGCTGGTGGGGTGGTATAAGAAGCTGAAGAATCCTTGACTTAGTATAAACCCTGCTTAGCAACAGCTAAAACATCAGGGTGTCATCAACATTATTCTCACCCTCAATCCAAACCACAGCACTATACCAGCTACTAGCAAGAACATTAACTCTATCCCAGCCAATCAGGACACTGTGGCAATCTTTTCAGTGTCCTTTGCTGTCCTTCCTTGGACTTCAGTCTGGTACCTTCTAGTCCTGCTGTCTCAGTGGTGGACCAGTGGTCAGCTATTTACAGTGGTTCTATGGAGGGCACTCTCGGTGGTGCCTACATTTACTCACACCTGTACAGTACTCCCTCCTGTAACATCTTCCTTTTCTACATATTTACATTAAACCTCTCATGCAGTTTGCTTATTTTCTTCGTTTATAATAGCGTAAAAGTTAAATGCCATATCAGCAGTACATATTTTACATGGAAAACATACTCATCTTTCTGATAATGTTTTACTTGACTTTTAGTCCATAAAATAGAGTGAAGGGAACCTGAAAAGACAAAACAATAGTCTTCAAGTTTTCCTTCCTTGTAATTTGGGAAATTCCTAGTTGGGATATCTTTCTCCCTGTTTTCTTACTTTTTCCTTTCTCAAATGGTCATCAAACCTTCTCTTTGGGTGAATTTTTCTCCATGGTATTATCAAAATCATATCTTTAAGACTTCATTATGTCTCTGACAAAACACATTGTGCATTAATTCTGACTTTTGTAGATCTTCAGGAGTTTTGCATTTTATCATCCAGATAGCTGTTTCATAGCAGTCATTGCTAAAGCTCTGCTTTGTTTTAGTCTTCCATCTGTGGAAAAAGCCTTGAAGATAGTTTGCATTAGTATATGGCATATTTTAAACTTCAGGATATTGGTTGAAGCTGTATCAAATCAGTTCTGAACAGAATCTGTTTCCAGCCAACTGTTTAGCAGTGTTAGTCTGCAGGTATCAGCATAGTAAAGACACTTCCATCTCTAGTATCATTATGGCAAGTGCTAGTCTTCCTGCTATGGAGAGAAGATCACTGAAGTGTCTTCGTTGGAGTTCACAGTACAGGGCACTGTTTTGTTTACAATTTGCTACCTAAACTGGGTTTGTACTCAGCACTTCTCTTTGGTTTTGTCAACTCAACATCTTTTACAAACCTTGTCTCCCTCTTGGTTTTGTTTAAGAAACTTAATTTTTCAGGGACAAAACACTTCACTGTTTCTGCTACTTTGTGGATTATACTTATATATAGAATAGAGAGGTTTTGCAATACATTCTTGTCTTCCATTCTACTTTCTCTCTAATGGTGCTTTTGATTTATGGATATTAACTTGTTACTGATCACCTTTATTATGGAGGTGACCAGTTTCTATTATCTCATATTCTTTGCCTCCCAGTTGTTACTACCATGCTGGATGTAACTGCTATGACATTTTCCCTAACAATGACAGGAGGTAGATGTAAATGAGGAGACTAGAGTAGCCTGCATGCTGAGCAGTTCACTAATGGCACATCTTGCAGTTGCTGGCTGCTTTCTGATGAATGAATACATTGTGAATTTTGGTATCAGCAAATGCTCTTTAAAAAAAAAAAAATCTAAGCAAATAAGAACAAAAATTAATAGCTATTTTTTCCCCAGTAACCATTGCAGTCTTGAACACCTACAATTTTAGCTAGTTTGCATTTAAAGTGGCAAAGGCACATAACCTATTGTACACATAATCATATCTTCAGTCTGTCAAACCCAAGCAATTTTAATACTACAAAAGGACATTCTGCAGTGGAGTATATGGGAAAACATTTTGACCACCTAAAAGTCTGTATGATCCTATAGAATGGATGCATTCTTTATTTTAACGTGAGTCACTGTTAATGTCATGGTTTATACAATTGTTTCAGACAAATTTCATTTTTAATGGGAAGATAAATGTATTTAACTGTGGTAAAGACCTCACAGAATTATTTACTGGTCAAATAATACCATAATGTTGAATTGAACAAGTTTAGCTTTTTGTTTTACCTGTTTTCCTTATCTGAAAATACTTGTTTTGCAGCTTATTTTTAGTTACCTTCTCATAGCTTATTGGTATGATTTATTCTTAACTTATGGGAGCACCTGGCCCTGGTTTCCAAAGAAAGAAGCAGCAGGTCAAGCATTTTATTTTGCATTTGTAGACAGAGGATTTTTGCACATTCAGACACCTGTGGGGTTTTTGATAAAGGACTGATGATACGATTTGGTTTTGCTCACTGACTAGATGTCATGAATCCTTGTGATAAGGTTTCTAGTTTGAATACATGGTAAAAATCTATTTTCTGTGAGCATTCATTGAAACTAGTGTTTTGTTCTGTACAAATTAACAGCTAAATAATTCTTTATATGTATCTGGTGAATTAATGTATAGGATATGCAAATACAGCAAAAATAAATCCCAGAGCTGTCTGAGATCACTTCATTAATTGAACAGCTAATTCTTCAGCTTGGAAAAACACTGAGATAATACTTAGTCAGTTAATTCCATTCTGTGTTTTGTCTTTTCTACTTTCCATAAATGTGTAATATACAGCAGTACTTTTATACCACTCCAGTCTGACATATAAGGAGCCAGAGGATGCAGCTAAGGCTATTCCTGGGGAAAGGATTAGAGTAGAAAGATAATGATTGGGACCAGCAGCATAGTATCAGATCACTGACTGTACTGAAGATAGATTCTGTGACCAAATTGAATAGTCAGGCAGAAATGGAATCAGCTGAAAACCTGAAAGGCAAGAGCTGCTAATAAAAACTACTGCCCCTGTTCCAATGCAAAGGAAAAAAATAACTGTAAAACACCTGGCTGGCCTGTTTGGCTTTGTCTGACAGCAAGAAAGGCACACACGCACCTGCCACAGCTGGGATGGCAGTCATGTTCAACACCTGTTACAGCAGGTTTCAGCTGAGAGGACTCAAAATGGAGATACCTTGTCAAAAAGCTCGTTAGCCACAGACGAAGCAAGCAGTGCAAGCACATGTGGTCTGGGGACTACAGAATGGATTCAGTTCCACAGCAGAAAAGGTAGAAGTCCAAGATGCAAACTGCCAGGTGGCCTTTGAAGTTTTCCACAGCATTGGAACCTATTGTTTTGTGTCAGCTTAGTCTGACCTGAGTCAAGGGCAAAAGAGTGGTGATTTGCTCAAGGCTAGCAGTCCTGAGAGTAAGCCCATCAGACTTCATCCAGAAGCCTGGGAATATACATGTCAAGGAAAGATTAGTAATACTTTTACCTGGCTGTTTATTAGGAGTTATGGTGAAAAGCTGTAATGAGGGAAAATATTATTTTGCAACCCTTAAAAACAAGCAATATACTGATAAAGAAACAATTTACTGAGAAGCAAAGGCTATGTGTCATTTGGTAAATTACAGTATATAAAGAGTGAAGTATATAATGACTGAAGCACACTTAAGTTTTATCTCAGTTAATCAGAAGACAGCAAATGTGCATAGAGAATAGAAAAAACCTGGCACACCTTACACTGCACATGCATTACACTTGAACAAAATAGAACCATATCATAGGAGTATCACATTATGTATACATCCCAGAATAGAACAGCTAAAGGCTTGAGACACTGGGGTTCCACTTTGTCACAGCAGTTGTGTAATATTTCTCCTTTTGCAGTAAGAAGAGAAATATTAGCCCAAACCATCTACCCTGGATGGTCTACTGTTCAAACACTGTGTATAAAATATATTCCAGACTTCAGAGTCCTCATTTAGAGGCATTTGCAGTCTAAGTGGAAAGTAGACCAACAGAAGTGGTATTATCCTCACTTTAGAGGGAAACTAAGGCTGTGTTTTAAGTGTCTACATAAATGCAAGTTATTTGTGCCACATCCAAAAAGTCTGAAAATTAAACTACAAGAAACTGGAAGCACAGAACAGAACTGCCATTTTGTAATACCCATGTACAAGAGAACTACTAGGTAATGAACAGTCAAAAATATGGAAAAAATAAGTAAAATGTCACCACACTACTTTGTATCAAGCCTAAGAGCTTTTATGAGGAATCATTTGATTTTTGCAAATATTTATCTTACGCAAACATCACTGTGTATTAAAGGAGTTTGTTCTTGTTCTGGTAGCAGTCTCAGCTACCATCTGATTTCACTTGCAAACCACTTTAGGCTTTGTAAGAAGACTCTAAGGTATCTGTAAAAGCAATCATTTCAGAAGGAAATACTTATGCCTGGAGCATCCTTATTTATTGATACCAATAACAATGCAGCCAATAAATTTCCTTTGCTCCCTGAGAGCAAAATACTGTAAATCTAGTCTGTGAAGAGAGCTTTGCAATTAAGTGCCAGATTTCCAGAGCCTCTAGGTTTGTTTTTTTTTATTTTTAACACACCTTATTGTAAATTCCAAATGGGAGAGTTCCAACTTGCTCCATAAAACTATAGAAATGTGTAGTAGCAGCAAACTTTATGAAGTAATGTCTGCTTTACATTGCAGAATGTTAAACAAACAAGAAAGCAAAGCAATGAATGTTTAACGTAAATACATATTGAAAAAAAAATATTAAAAGTGTACTAATATGACTGCAGTAAGTTGAGGAGAGCAATGAAACTTCTTGGAGGAAATTGTACAATGGTTACATGAGACTGACCTCATTCAGGTTTTATGTAGGTGTGTTTATCAACACACACTTTGTAGGCACTTTTTAATTTTTGTAATCTTGCTGTTACAAATGCCCCATTGATCAAATACTAAGCACAAGATTTAGATAGGAGTGTTGTAATGAACAGTCATGGAATAGGGAGTCTTGAAAGGCTGTAGGCATTTTAATGCCTGAATGAGAATAAATCCTAATTTTCCTACAAAACTTCCCAATGCTATGCCACTTTTGGTTTTGTTTTCCTCTTAATTCCCTTATGGCAGAAGTTTCACATTTCACCCAGGCACTGGTAATTACCCAAGGAAATTATTTTAAATGCCAGATACAACATACTAAATATAAATAACCTATAGCCTTGTGTGCAGAATGAAAGCCTCTTCCCTGAATTTAACTTCCTTCAGTGTAGCCTCTCTACTGAAGTGGTATCTTTCTCCTACAGAACAGCATTCTGCATGCTTAAAAAATGCTTGTGCCTTGTTAGCTGTAAGAGACACAAAGGCTGAGCTAATTTTGTTTGCATGCCACTTGCAAATGACTTTTAAGTGTATAACTACACCTTCGCAGTGGTCCAAAAGTCGCCCTTCTTGTCCTCATGGTTTTTCCAATTGCAGCTATAAAAGGACGCAGCCAAGGAATGCTATCTGCTGATTCCAGGAGTCTTTGTGCGTTCTCATCTGCCCTTTCTGTGCCATTCTGGTGTGTGTGGCTTCTAAACAGGTCCAGATTCAGCCACAAGCGGGAACAAGATCAAGCACATGAAATACAACCTTGTGCGTTATACTCTTAATTCAAGACTGTTTGGTTTATTGAATCATGCGGAACGAATGCCTGGCCCTGCTTCTTCCAAAGCCTACTCTGGCTACAACTGCACAGCTGGGTTTGATTTGCTGCCCATAGGAAGGGGGGGAGGAATCCCTATTACTCCAACACAAATACAGATCTGGGATGTGGCTGCAGATCCAGAATTCCTAGCTATCCAGCATCAGATGATGTGTGGAAAATAAAACACAGCACAATGTAGCCCTCAGGTTTTTGGAGCTGAAAGTCACAACACGCCTAGAAAAGAGCCCCGGTTTGGAAAGGATTCAAATACCACAGGAAGCGCGTTCCTTCCTTCTCAAGGCGCATGCAATGACTCCAGCTTCTGACCAGATCAAGGTATATCCCCATCTGGATGCAATAACACAGCCTAAAAGCATCAAGGACAGAAACCACCTATGCATATTAAATAAATCAATAAATAAAAGCAACCCCTCCTCACAAAACCACAAGTGAAATAAAGTTTGCCTTGTTGCTGCCACTGTTTCATCTCTCAACAGCAAGCAAAAGCCAAATCAGCCATCCACACCGTGGACCTCAAGCACAGAGGCTGACATAAGTCCCTGGAAATTGATGTAAGCCCACGTCAGTCGTTTTAGGGCTTCTGCCAACTCACTCTCAGTCACGCCCCAATTACTCTTTAGCTGTATAGAAAGAGCTTGAAGGTGTTTTTCTTTTTTGCAAATTCAAATGCAGAAAGGATGCATGTTCTGGTCCAGTAGGAAAAATGAAAATATGCTGAAGACAAGTCAAAAAGAAAGGATATTCCTGTCAAGAAATGGAAGTTCTGAACTCAAACCCAGATATATCTGATTTTTAACTAAAAAGCTTTGTGAAGATTCCTGTGAAAAAATACAAATTGCTGACTTTGCAACCTTACCTTCTACATATGCTGCAAATTCTTGTTAGGTAGAAGACACAGCCAATTAGTATAATTTATTTTAGGATATATAGTCCTTTTTAGTTGACAGCTGTAGGTAGGACTAAAAGCACTGCCTAATAACCTGCATATCTTATGGCTGATGAATGCATATTGTCTCAAACAGGGGAGAAAACATTTGGTTTACAGTTAAAGGAATGGAATATACAGATATACATATTTTTTATTTAGTCTACTCATTAGAAATTAATTGTGAGCATCTTATAAAAAAACACAGATCAAATACTTGTTGGTGTTCTAATTTCCCTTATGGGAATTTTGGTTATATTTTTCTCCAGGGACATGCATAATAAATAATTTACTGGTGTAAAAAAGAAAGGAAACTGCTATGGTTATGTCACGTGCTGTAATCTGACACAACAATTATTTAACAGTAAGGCAACTTCTTCTATATCTGCTCTGAAAATGTGAGAGACTACTCTCTCAGACAAAAATTCAGACAAAAATTAGTTGCTAAGAGCCATTTTACATACAGTGTATTTTACTGAATTGCTCATCATGCTGTTTTCATTCAAGAACACACAAAGGCTTTTCTTAACCATGGTTAATCCAATTACACATTCTTTTCTCGTCTTGCTACGTGAGCCTGGATTTAGAGGTAAAAAGAGGCTACAGGCCAACTGGGTTTGAGCTACTTATAAAGGTTTGAGCTTCCTTCAGAAGAGGAGGTTGGTTATACTAACAGGAGCATCAACCTTGGCTTTAAGTGTTGTGGGAACAGTAGGTGTAGTTGTTCATACACAGAATTATCAGGGTTGGAAGGGACCTCAAAAATCATCCAGTTTTAACCCCCCCTGCCCTGAGTAGGGAAAGAAATAGAGTGTGTATGGGAAGTCATAATAGAAAGGAGACTGTGTCAGAAGATCAGCTACAAGATAAACACACAGCTGCTTTGAATTCTGGGCACCAGAAGCAGCTTCCTCTTTTCACTTGGGCAAACTCCTGTACCAAGTTCTACACAGGATTTTTTAATATGACGCTGTCTGTTTCCACTAGAATTGCAAGGTCACAATGTAGTTTTTCATTAGACATACCTTCTTCAGCATAGCTTTCTCATCTTCCTTATGATAGCACAGATAGACAGAATTAACTGAACTCTTGTAACAACAGCCTGCCTGCTGGACTGTAGCCAGTTCAGCTGCCTTGTTCTCACTTTCATTCACAGTCTGTAAAGAGAACAGTTAGATGCCAGGGGTAGGGTATGATACCTCTGCTTGGACAAACAGCAACAAACAAACAAAAAGTCCTATGCATAGAAATTATTTGAATTAGGCATGGCCAGCAGGTCAAGAGAGGTGATTCTACCATTCTCCTCTGCTGAGGCCTTACCTGGAGTGCCCAGCACTGGGGTCCCCAAGAAAGGCATGGACCTGCTAGGGCATGTCTAGAAGAGGGCCACCAAGATGATAGAGGGCTGGAGCACCTCTCCTATGCAGACAGGCTGAGAGTTGGGGCTGTTCAGTCTAGAGAAGAGAAGGCTCTGGGGAGATCTTAAAGCTACATTTCAATATCTGAAGGGAACCTACAAGAAGGGCTGGGGAGGCACTGTTTAGAAGGGGTTTCAGTGACAGGATGAGTGCAAATGGTTTGAAACTGGAGCAGAGTAGATTTAGATTGGACATAAGGAGGAAATTCTTCACAATAAGAGTGGTAAAATACTAGAAGAGGCTGCCCATGGATGTGGTTGAGGCCCCATCACTTGGAGACATTCAAGATGAGACTCGATGTGGCCGTGGGGCCCTTTCCAACTCAATTTGATCTGTGACAGTAACAATATTAACAGATAAACCTATTATTTCCACATGGCCATGGAGTCATGACACGCTAACTCTCAAGTAACAAAACTTGGTCGTTTAGTGTTTAAAAAGCATAAAAATAATATTTCTGTTTAATATTAGTTTCACAGTACACAACATAAAAAAAAAAAAGGAAAATACCCCATAACAATCTACAACCAAGTAGTTTTAATTCTCATCAATGCTTCAGTTTCAGCACAAACCTAAAATCTCCCTAGATGACATCTGTTGAGAATTAATCTTTTACTAACTCCACAGCACCCAGTGACAGTTACATTAAGTTGTTCCAGGGTTTCTTAAGACTCAAATTCCAAACACATCAGGCCAGTTTCTACACTGTCATCCACTGCCAGGATCAGGCATCTGCTATAAGAGCAACCTAAATTCATGCCCGCCCCCCCCCCACCCCCCGCCTTTTTGTGTTTCATCCTTAATGCGAGGCAAAAGAATAGCTGATGGTATGCTATTGTCCAGGCAGAGCATTCTTAAACTTCTGTGCTCTTCCTAATGACTACTTGGCTGCCTCGATTGCTGCCTTACATTGCTGAAAGTATTTTAATTGGGCTCCTTACAGTTACTTCATCGCTACTGTTTCCAAGTAGCCTGGAAGGTACATGGCTAACAGCTCAGCCGACATTCGTTACCCAAGCCACATTCCTCAGCTTGTATCAACCTACACAATTACTGAGCCGTTACTTGGTGCCAAGAACAGCGCCTATCTACATACAAGGTTTCTACCACAGAATCCGCATCTTCGGAAAGACCCTTTGCTCCCAGACGCGGGCTCCCGCGGCTGCCCATAGCCTCGCCGAGAGCGGGCGCAGCTCGGCACGGCACTCCGCAGCTGCTGCTAGGCAGCGGGGGCACACGTGGCAGCGCGGGGCCACCCCACCCCGTTCCGCTCAGCTGGCTCCCCCGGATTGGGCACCCGCTCCATTCCAGCCAACCAACTACAAGCCCCGGCAGCCCGCGCGAGTGCGCTGGGAAGCGGGGGAGAAGGGGTAGAGGGAGGGGGAAAGGAGCGGCTCGAGGCAGGCGCTTGGCGCCACGTGACCTGCCACGAGGCGTTCTTCCTCACTCAGCAACACCGGTGCGGGTCACGAGGCGCCGTCGGTTCCACCGACGTCACAGCGTGAGAGCGAGACCAGCTGTGGGAAACGCCGGCGAGGGGCAGGGCGAGGAGGAGGCTCTGCCCGGGGGCACGGCGCGGGGG
>VWZI01017904.1:1236652-1255431 GCA_013396835.1 Psilopogon haemacephalus
GCTCCGCCGCCGCGGGAGGTGGGAGACTGGGGCGGGAAGCGACGCCGACCCTCCTCCCTCAGGCCGCTTCACGGTTCCGCTCCCCTGTTCTCGTTCGCGGGACGTGGGATTTGAGGGGGATGGTGCCGCTGGCGGGGTTGCTGGGGCTCATTGGGCCTTTCATACCTGTTAACAACTTTCTTTGGGAAAAGAAATCGCAGAACTCGCGTCGTGCAAGAGCACCCTTGCCCAGGGCGCGTTGGCTCGAGGGGAAAAGGCCCCGGCTTTTGCCGGGGCGGGGGGGGGGTGGGATTTGGTGGGCCTAGTCCTTTCCCTGGTCCGCGGACGGCCCCCGCGTGCCGCCGCCTCCTCTGGCGCAGGTAGCGCGTGGAGGGGCGCAGCTGCGATCGCTTTAGTTACGGGGAGGACGATCGGCTGGGGTGTCCCGGCGAAGTACAGCGCGCCGCCAAATTCGGTGTAGGGCAGCGAGCAACAAAATACTGATGGGGCTGCGCTGGAGGCTTGGCTGGGGCTTCTACTAAGAAAAGTTTCAGACTAACTGTTCTCCGTATGTGAGCATCATCGTTACTCCAGTGTGTGCCCGTAAACTTTGTGTACGTGCGTCTGGATGGGCAAAACGCTGCGTTGAAATGTGACGGTTCTTGCGGTCCGTCTGCACGGATGTATACACGCATCTTGGAGTGCTTCCTTTTTATTAAGTTTTGTAGTATGGGAGCCTGAAAGATCCCATTTAACCCCCATCATATTTCTTTAAACCGCAGACAATACAGTGTTCTCTGTAAATGATGATGTGGGGAATCAATAAGAGCCAGCTGTGCAGTGTGTGGCTGTACTGGAGTTCGATGGCTGCATGCCTTTTTTCCTGACCTACTTGAAATAAGTACTAGTTGGTAATACACTCTTAAGTCTAACTGGGTAGATGATAAGATAGGCCGGAAACACGACTGAACCAATGCTCAATGATGCAGCCATGTTGTTTTTTATTCTTTGACTTGGGTTGTCTGCATAAGGTGATTAGAAAAGACGAAGTTTGATACAGTCTGTATGTTATCCATTGTGAACACTCAGTTTATTAATTTCTGACTCCGTTGATGTTAAGATTCAGTTTACAGATTTCTTTGGGTAAGGGGAGATTGTCTTTGCTTATTTCCCAACTTAGTGGAATAGCAGATGGTGCTTTAGGGAAGGGGGCCTAAGTTCCAGTAGCGTTACTGTACCAAATGAAAACAGTGAGGAATGTTAACAGAGTACAACAAAAATAATTATGACATCCTTGTTTCTATTCTTTTCACACAAAACTAGTAGTCTGAACTTTGGTCCTCTGTCAGTGATGAATGAAAATGAGGTAACGAGTTGCTCATAAAACTGGAAATGCTAGTGGTGCTCAATTCACTTTTATAATATTTGTACTTTGGCAGCATTCCTTAAGAAATAGTTCAGCTATTACTCTGAATAGAGAGAATTTTCATGCTTGATAGGTTAAAGCTATTTTAAAGGCAGACTTACACCTGTGATATTCAGACCATGGACCAATTTGCTTGCTGTAGCTTTCAATGAGCAATCTTATATCTGTAACACTGATGTACTTCAACAAGGGGGAGAGGGAAATAATATGGGTCCTCTCTTCTACGAAATCCGGTTGTTCCTCCTATATAGAATACATTGGCAGAATTAACAGCCAAACGCCAGAGCAATCCTTTTAATAGAATACTTGAAGACCTCTTTGTAGTGGTTTTAGAATCGACAGAATGAACTTTCCAATACACCCTATTCAGGCCCTTTCCCTGAAGGCCACATCTGTGCACAACAGACAAGCTTATCTCCAGTATTCTACAAAACAGTGAAATTACAGTTAAACAAAAATTCTAAGATTTCCTTCAAACATGTATTTTCTAACATCATATATCACTTCTTTCATTGATGTTGTTAGTGCAAAGTGCATCAAAGCAAGTATTAAAGGTATTTTTTTTCCTAATATGTGCTAATAATAAGACATGTAGGTCACAGGGAAAGTTGCTTAATTTAAAATAAATAATACTTATAAATAATTTTCCATGAAGACAGAGAACACTTGAAAACATATTCTCACACCTCATGCCTTATCTCTAGAAGTTTGGGATTGGCATCTTTGTGAAAAATGTGTCCTGTACTAAATTATTTTGTAAAAAACACGGAAATGTACATTCTGCTGATGCTATTGTAATGGTACAAGGATTTTATTCTTTCATATAGGTACATATGTAAGTGTATGTATTTATATATTCTGAGCTGTATTTTTAATCAAAGGCAAGAAAAAATGAGCCATTTGTTAATTTCCTCTAAAAAAATTTTGGTTTCTGAACAACTAAGAAAATGCTAGTCCCAGGCAGTAGATTATCTGTTTTATGACATTAGACAGACATTAGGAGAGATTAAGTCAGCAGGGATTCCGAGTTATACAGAACAATTTCAGCAGTGTGTAGGACAGAAGAACTAAAATAGTTGTGTGCTAAGTGTCAGGAATTGAGATCAGTGTTCTACAGTAGTGCTTGTGTGCTTGATGGGAAGGTTGTAGTTGCTACCACCGAAGGAAATGCATGAAAGATGGCATAAAGATGCTTAGAAGTGTCTAGATGAATGTTACAGTCTTTGCAATATACTTCATTTTACATCCAAGGGATAGCAAATTTCATATAACCTGTGAAATGAATTAAAAAATTGCTGGCATGATTGCCAAATAAGAGATTATCAGAAGCTCTTCAACTGCTTTTAAGTGGAAGTTGGATACCAAGCACCTTCTGCAAAGCCTTCATCACTGATAGTTTGGAGTTTCAGAGAAGAAAGAAAGAGTCTCTGATCTTAAAATCTTCAGCACTCAAAACAGGTGGTACAGTGCTAAGTACTAAAGAGCTTCATGTTTCTCTGGCAATATAATTAAGGTCTCCAGTGCCCGAAGGTAATAGTATAGAGCACTCTCAAGTTAACCAAATCTCTTTGGTGTACTCTTTCTTGCAGAACTGTTTGGTTAGTTGCAGTAACATCTGATTGCATCTTGCCACCTTGTATCAGTTGCATTTGAAATGCTTAAGTAGGCATTTGAACTACAGTATCCCTCAAGTCCTGTACATCCTGCAAAATTTATTGTCCTGTAACTAATTTTGAGTTGCTTTGAAGTGCCCCCATGTTTGGTCTTAATGAATAAATTTGAGATGCAATATGTGGCACTTGAATACTTTCCTAATGGTGCCCTGATGCCCTTTACCCCCCACCCCAGGTTTGTAGTGCTATTCAGTATAATTTTGGGAGGTTGCCTAGAATTTATTAAGCATTAAACAGATAAGCTGCATTAAGATCTCCTCACTACTGTCAAAACCTGCTGAGGATGCAGTACACTGTTTAAATGCCAGATCATGCAAAAGGGGAGCAAAGGCGACTTGCTCTGATTGCTCCTCTAGGTGAATTTTTTATTTTAAGAGTTCACCTTCTGTTTTAAAGACTGAGCTTTTGCAGTGTAAGAGCCTGTAAAGAGCTTGGTGTATGTAGTACTAAGTTGTGAGTTCTGCATCTTGTGTGGTTCTGTAACAAAATTGTTGATATGTCAGATAGGGATGCTTTAAAATAGAGGCTGTGAACTGTTAAATACCCAGAAAATTACTTATTCAGTTACTTAGGAAGATGAGTTATTGATACTGCTGTTTAGAATACTGTCTGAAATGTTCCACTTATTTTTTATAAAGTCTTCTTAAAGCAAGAGAAAGGCTGAAGTTCTGATACCCAGTAAAACAGTAATATGTGGAATTTTGTCCTAACATCCATCTTTTTTTTTCCCTTGGAATATAAAGTAAATGAAGAAAAATTAGTATTGTCTTCCAATATAAGTGATGATCTCTGGTTTATTTTATTCCTCCCCCAAATATGGATGATCTAAAAGTATTGGTAAGAGTACCTTCCTTGGATCTTTAATTCTTAATATCTATTTAGTTTTCTTGAAAAATATCAAACAATCTGAAAAGATGTTTTCCATTATTTCCATTCACTTCATATTTGGTTAAGTAATGTGTGCTGATTTGAAGTAATTGGAGGATTTGAATGAGAAATTAGACTATAGGCTGAGAAAGTAATATTTTCAACAGATGCTTCTCACAGTTTCTCTTGAAAAGTATGGTATGAAAAGTATGAAAAATATCTAGGTTCTGTGATGAATTTAGTGAAATTCAAAACATCTTTGCTAGCTGGGGCCTCACTCTGGATAAGGACATTATATCTAGATTTTAACTTTATTTTATTTGAAAACCTTTATACGTATGTTCCCGTTAGCTTAGAGCTATTAGCTTATTAGTTTGAGGCTCTTACTGAGTATCATGGTTGAAACACACATTTTGCCATTGTGGTTGTCTAAGTAACACCTGACCTTTTCTTTTGAAGGTTTCCATATCTGAACTTTTTTCTTCCTGAACATCTGTGAGCTTCTCTGGCTGCTCAGCAGTTGCCCCCTGTCCATGTGTTGACTGCTCTGAAGTCATAACAGGCACTGAATTTTTCTTCACTAGCTAGGCCAGGTTCAGGTTCTCTGTAGCAAAATCTGGCACTATGCATGTGTAACTTAGTGTTGCTGCATAAATTGTTGATTTTAAGACTTTTACTACCATCACATTAGTCATTTATAGCTTTATCTTGATCCTTAATATGCAAAGTAGTCATCATAGTTTTTGTTGGTGACAGGTATTGCTGTCAGGGATTGTTGGTAGAGAGCAGAAAAGCTGCCAAAGCTCTTTAGAGAGATGTGCAGTGTGCTTGATTTTTTATCTTTTCCCTAAGATGATGATTAGGGTAAGCAGCACAGTTGTGGTAGGAGAGAGTAGTCTCATAATTAGATTGCAAAATAAGAAGGCTGGCAATAATTGTTACCTTGCTGTGAGCTGATTGAGGGTTCCTGTTAGTTAAATTCATTTTTGTCTTCCCATAGGTTGTGGGTGCTCCCTTCTTGGAGGTGTTCAAGGTTGGATGAGGCCTTGAGCAACCTGTTCTAGTGGGAGGTGTCCCTGCCTATGGTGGGAGGTTGGAACTAGATAATCTTTGAGGTCTCTTCCAAGCTAAACCATTTTATGATTCTATTCTGTACTTCTGATCCAGAACTGTCCCAAAGTTTGTTTTCCTTCGCTGAGTAAGAGAAACTCATAAAACATGATCTTATGAAGTCTCTTTAATGGACCACCTTGTGCATCTGTATGGTTCACCCAAAATTTTGTTTTGAAAGTTTTTTCTTTTATTCTGTTCAGATTTAGTTGCCTATATAAATGAATAGGAGAGAAAGTCTTTGCACAAGATGGTAGCCCTGTGGTAATTATGTATAATTTGAGCCATCCATATAATCCAGCTGTCTGTGCTGGTCTATAAACATTTGCTATGCAAAATAGTGCTCATGTGGATTAAGATCAGGATCAACTGGTGCAACTTTAAGAAAGGAATGAATGGACAAGTTTCTTGAGTACATTTATTTTTTTGTGGTAGGACTCATCACTTGAGGGCAATTCTGTTACTATAATTTTATTTTACAAGGTTGTCAAAGATTGACAAGCAGAGACACAATGCAAATCAGTCTTAAACTGATGCCGGGGAGGAGAGGAAACCAAACAGCTGCATCTGACCAAAAATAGAGGGTCTGTGACAAGAATCTTGTGACTTTGTAGTAATTGAGACATTGAGGAAGAACCAAAGAAAAATGTATATTGAAGTAAAATCTGGTATCAGTGGACTCAGAGCTTCATGGTAATTCAGAATAACATCTGAGTGTCATAATCCTGGGAGGCTGACATGTTTCAGTATGTTGCAGTTTTTCACAGTATGCTGGCTAAATGAAGTCTTGTTCTTTTGGATAAAGCTTGACCAGGATGAGACTACATGGGAAAAATACCAAACTGTTGCATGTGCTGTTGTGGAGTAGTGGTAGCTGCACCTGATCTAATTCCATAACTTTTATGGTTTGGCATATGGTTATTGGATCACTGCCTAGTGCATTGGCATATGGTTATTGGATCACTGCCTAGTGCATTGAAAATTACTATGTAGGGAGTCACTATGTAGTGCAGTTTGACAAAATGTCATTTATTTGTGTGAGTTCATGGTCGCACTTTGCCCTCTGTCTTCTTCTCTCCCATTTAATTATGGGCACAGCACAAATGAAAAAAATCTTGAGCGCTGGGATGTGGGAAATGGGCAAGGTACAGAAGTATTTGTGATAATGCTTTTATCTTGCATAGCTCTGAAAATTGGAAATGAGCTTTCTTGAAATTTGCCCTCTGTTTAAAATATGACCAATTTCTTCCCTTTTTGTTGTACAACTTTAAGTACTTCATTGTATCCCATTTGAATAGTAGCCAATTAAGTAACATGGCTGTGAATGAGTGAGAAATTAGGCAGGTTGGGCCTGGGTCATTAGTAAGCAGCAGTTTGGCTGTTCATAAATACAGGAGTTGTTGCTTACAGCTGCCATAGTGGGCCAGGGAGGTGTGTGGAGCAGACTTGGCAGACAGCCCAGCCTGTAAAACAACATCCAAGTCCTTGCATTTGTCCAGGCGTGCCATGTGGGGTTCGGATGTCACTGGAATTTAAGATGAGTGAAACGATCAGTAAGGCTAAGTAAAATTGCAAGACAGGAGGAGGCTTATTAACAAGCCAACATTCTCCTCTACCTTTAGTGTGCACATCTGTGAGTATTCATCTGAAATACTGGTGAAACAGAACACTAAAAAAACAGTGGAACTGTGCAAAGTCACAAAGGCAGATGAGCTTAAATCTGAAGAACTGCAGCACTGGTTGATAACCAGGCTCTCTGGGGCTGTACTGTGGCCTGAATGTCTTGTAAGTTAACCAAACAGCTGAACCTCAGCACTTATATGACGCTTCTGATTCAATGTCACTGAATGCTTACGGTTACTTACCAGACAAAGGATGATAGGTGTTGATAGAAGAGAAGATAGTTTTGTCTTGTTTTCTTTTGGAGGCCCAGACCTCATTTTTTACATACTTGGGGTAAAGAGAAAAGAATAAACTTTCTGAGGATCTGAGTAGAAACTCGTTATCTTTCATCAATACATGTATGAAAATAGACCTCCAGGTTTGGTTTGAGTTTGTTATGTTGTATTTTTGGGACTTTATCAGAGCAGAAACAAAAGCTCCATTAGAGGCTGAATAAAAGACATTTGTAGGTAGAGACATGAACAGATAATTTATTACTCCAAGAAATGTGGAATCATATTATTCATTAATAATAGTAATTGAGTTTTTTAAAAATAGCTTCTATTACATTTTGTTGTTTAGCCATCACTTCTAAAAATCAGACATTTTTAATACAGTATAATTGTTGGGTGGATTTGGGTGTGTTTTGGGTTTTTGGTTTTTTGGGGGAGGGGGGGGCATTTTTTGTCTTAACAGGCTAGTGGAGAGGGCTAGTTTAAAAATCTTGTAAATATTCATCTTTGGATGTAGTCTCAGGTCCTGTCAAACTGAGTCCTTTTGATTTTCTTATGTATGAGGTGATCCAAGACTAAGAGGCAAGTAGCTTTGAATTCACTGCCTAAAGGGAGTCTTCATGTTTTAGTGGCTGCTCACTTTGCTTTTTAGAAACAAATGCTGGGAGAAATGCCCTTTCTTACCTCAGATTTTATTTTATTTTTAATAGTGTTGGTAACTAGGGAATAAAAAAAAAGAGATGACCACTTAAAAATTCAGGACTAAGCAACATTTCGTAGTATACTGGAGAGGGAATGGAATAGTGACTGGGCATAAACTGTTACCTTGTAACTAAAGTTGTTTTACAGAGTAACCCAAAAATACAAACATGCTGTAAAGATAACATAGTCATGGTGTATTTATTAACTATTAGTGACAGTGACTCACTGCTTTTGATGGCTACATAACTGTAGACATTATTACAGCCCATTATATGTAGCTACTTCTGTATCTTGGATGCTTACTGGTACTTGTTCCCTAAACCAAGAATGCAAGGGTGATGAGGAGCTGGAGTAACTATATGATTTGATTCAATGATATTAAAGGTCTTGACTCAACCTAAATGACTCTATGATTACTGAAGGTTTTAACTGTGTCATTTGGGATAACGAGTTGGGTGACAGGGCCACAAGAGAATGCATGGTGTAGTCCAAAGAACAACTAAGAAAATCTGTCAATATTTTGTATTTTGCATAGCTTCTTTAAATGCTCCGAGTCTCTGTATTTCATCAGTGTAATTTGTCAAAGTTAGGCTCTTGAGAGCAAATGCCACTGTTTGTGAAATTGCGTAGCTTGTTTGGTTGTGGTAGACGATTAGACTGATTAGGTGCAGTATGTAGTGAAACCTCCGCTCCTACTGGATTTAATGTAAGCTGTTCAGGACTGAAGGGATGCAGGTTTCAGGGCTTGCATGTGGCACAGTTGGGAAGCATGCTGAACTGTGGTCTTCCTTGTATTTTAGGGTACTATTCTGAAAGTTGCTGAACAAATGGTGTTTGTGGTTAGCTTCAGGCTCCTCTTTCTCATTTGTCTGATGCCTATTTCTGCTTGTTCTGCTTACTGCGTCAATCAGCAAAATTAATTCAAGGTGTTTCTGATTCTATGTGCACGTGAGAAGCTGGAAAACCAGGAAAGTTTCAGATTATCATTCTGGATCATTTCAGGCCTTAGGTATACAGAGCCTTTGAGTTTTGTGCACCTGAAGTCTACTTGAAAGCTGTGTTATAAAATCCATTGGCAAAATGTTGTAATAGTAACAATACTGAGTTACCTCTATGGTAGGATTGCATTCTGTGGAATGGTTTGCCCTCTGTCATAGTGCAGGTCAGCTGCAGAAACAGAGTGTAACTTTGCTAAGGTGTGAAGAGTTCCCAAACTAGTTTTTTCAGATGCTATCAATACCAGTTCTCAGCCTCTGGGCCATGTTCTGTTTAATCAACAGGAAAGATGTCCCCATTTTGGTCTTTCTTCCTTACTTTGTAACCTTTCCCCACTCTTAACTTCTTGCCTTAGCTTATTGCATTACTTTTCTAACAATCTTCTTAAAGACCTTTGTCCCCATACCTTCTTATAAAGTACAGTACCCACTTTCTTGCATGCTGCTGTCCTGCTTTGTTTGCTGTGGCCCTGCTTCCACATTCTGATCTTGGAAACTTGGGTTCTGCTTAGTGAGGGGTTCAGGACTGGAGACAGCTGTAAATCTGGAGGTGTCTGTATAAGGCAGTGGGTTGGTGTTAGAAGTTGATCATAGTAAAGGCATCCATGTAGAGAGGTGAGGATTTCAATTCATAGATACAGCATAAATCAGAACTTTGAATAGCAGGAGAGCCTCTTATGGAGTCCATTAGTTTTTCCCTCATAAAGGAAGAGTTAGGCTGTGGATAATAAACTGGCCTGAGTATCAAGGATGTAGATAAACCTTTGGCTGCAACTAAAGCATGTGATTCTCTCATTCTCTTCAATCAGTATTTGCATTATGTCCTCATCTCTACAAGCGGTCTTCTTGTGATGTGTCAGGCACAGCACACCTATTCTGGAGTGCTCAGTCTCCTTTCATCGCCCCTGTCTGCACATGCGAGGTGCTCTGGAATTGTAGACCTGCAGTTTGTTCACAAATTCTAATAAATAAACGTGTAGAAAAGCTGTGACCAGTTGTAGATACTATGTGCTAGTAACTGCTCCATGGATATATGTTGGATCATTTTAAGAATCTTCCCAATGCCATAGTTATTTTCATTTCTCTTAAATATTGGGTAATATTAAGCTGAATTTCCAGCACTGAATGACAAATTAAGCTTTCACCAGGCTTGAGTGCAACAGTTTTCATTTTGTCTAGCAGAGTATTGTGCAGTAAAATACCATGCTCTATTGAAGGATGTATCTGCTGAGGAAAAAAAGGAAGTAAAGAGAAGCCTGTACACCTTAGAGATTTTTTTAAAGCAAAAAGCCAATATTTTCTTTCAACCTGCCATGAGTATTAACTCTTAATACTGAATCACAAACTCAAAGTTTTCATTTGCTGACATGCTTCATAATTGACCAGAAATGCCAGGAGAGCTGGAAAAGGCACATTTGCAAACACTGCCTGGTGCTTATGGCTGCTCTTTTTTTGCTTTTGGAATGACTAATTCTTGTTGAACTTTAGTTACAAGCTAGGTTCTTTACCTGATTCGTACATCACTTTTTATTAGCATATCTTAAAGCACTCTGCTAGGAAAGACTATCAGAACTGATTTTTGTAGAAAAAAAAAAAAAGGAGGAAAAAACCCTCAAATTGTATTCACTCTGGAATGGAAGTACATGATTTTCTGAAATGTGCTTATGGCTGAAGCAGATGCATTTGATTTTTATGTTTATTTAGGCTGTTTTTCTTACAAATAAAATTTCATGGTGGTTATTTCTAATTCTGTTACATTAGAGTGAAGCTGGGTGTACACTGAGACAGTCATTCCCGTTTCACTGCATCCCAGCCTGTGGTCTAAAGGTTTAGTTGCATGTTACATTTGTAGTGAGAACACTTGCAATTTCTGCCCTGCTTGTTGGTTTCTCCCCTTGTCCTTAAAGCTTGCCATCCTGTCAGTTATTTATATATATGTGTGTGTGTTTATATATACACACACAGGTGTTAGCGTTAGTGCATTGCAAGCTGATTGCCAAAATCATCTGGGTTAAAAATACTTATTCTCATTTCCCCTCCCCCTTAGTGAGTGAGTGTGTGGGAGGTTAAGGAGGGCAGTTTCCTTCTCAAAAAAACCATAACATGTAGTTACACCCTGAGAGACAGCATGTGCTTATTTTATTCCATGTCAGCTATAAACAATTGATATGTTGTGTTATTCTGTTGCTTAAACTAGTGCGACTTCAATATTTTTCTGCATTTTTACTTAGGATAATAAATTTTCATCTGGTCTAGAATTTGAAAAGGTCTGCAGAGGAGCTCTCACTGTTGAGAAGATTGTTTTTCTTGTGCATTTCCAGTATTGTCACTTAATACAAGAGAAGGAGGAAAATTCTGATGAGCGTGACAGAGCTGCCTCTAGCATACATGACTAACAGATGAAAAATTTATTTTTATCCATTTTGAGTAATCTGCTATGACTGTCAAACAGCACAAAAGCATTAAAGAGGGAGATAACATAAAATGACAGTTGTTGGAAATAATGGTCTTTTTGAAGCTTAAACTTCTGCTGCTGTTTTGTGTTGCTAAACTTGGTCTGTAAGGATGTCTTTCCCCTGCACTTCCTTGCCACCTTAATTGTTTTTACAAGTTATACTTAGTACCATATTTGGTGGCTTACTAGTCAATTATGCTTCGATGCGTTGCTGTATTTTACAGGATTTTTTGGGGTTGTATTTTTAAGTTGGTGTTCAAACTTGTAGGAACTGTCTGTGGAGAACTTAGGACTTGCAATGGAAAACTAGAGTTAAATGACCAGTAATAGGTCTGTGGCATGGTAGTGTGTCAAGAACTCTGATCAATGTCAGTGTTCTGAGTGCACAGAAAGAAGATTCTGACTATTGGGTCTTTTGACTTTTGTGAAGATTAACACTCCTCTTTGACCCCAAGAACTGTATGAACTGGTGCATATTAGTAGGGTGATGAAATTTTAAATTAGTCTGCCTATAATTTTTGTTCCCATTTGCAGCCATTTCTGTGCTGTTCTTTGATACCTGTTGATGAGAAAGAGATAGTGGTAACTGTCATGGCAGAACTGAAAACCAGAAAAAACTGTTGTTCTTTTTAAAGTCTAGGAGTGGAGACAGATTATATGACTTGCCTGAGAACACACATGATGTCTGTGGCAATGCTCAAGTCTTTCCTCATGCTATTTAAAGGACTTGATTACTGATCCTGTTTTCACAGTAGTATTTTCGTAAGACCTAGGTCATGTCGCACTTTCTTGGTACCTTATAACAACTTCTATTGTCTGAACCCGTTTGTTTGTGTTTACAAATCTGGAATAAAAAAGTGGTTTGAATAATTTTGGCATAGGTTTTGTGTTCACACATTTGACAGTAATTGACTTTCCTTCTGTGGAGAAATCTGTCTCTCTGCACAGCTGCACATATGCATGTGCCAGGACATGGCTGAGCAGTGGGCAAGTATTACTAGTCCCAAATGTGCAGTCTGAAAAGGCAAAGAACAAGCAGAATATATCTTAGGAGCACTTGTTCTGGATGTTATTTAAACTTAGCAGTTTAAAACAATGCTGGCTTTTGTAAACCAGCCTTGTTTCCAGACAGTAGCAAATATATATTAAAAAATTACAGACCTTGTGCATCTCATTGATAAAGGATGACACAGAGGCCTGATGTAAGATTGCAGTGGAAGTCTGCAGCTTTACGCAGCTTGTATGTGCTACATGAAAATAGGCCATCTGCATCTGTCATCCCCCAGTAGTCAATTTGATCTCACTGGCATGGGGAAGAAGGCTTCACTACATTTTTAAACAATTCAGTGGCTTCTCTGTAATGATTGAGTAGCTTCTCTATGTCTGGTAGTGCTAAAAGCTGCAATAAGTTAAAACAAAGCTGAATTTCTTTCTCTGCTAGTTGGCCAGAAGATCTCCCTTGATAGTAAAACAAAACTTGTTTGACGCAATTTTGTTCTCTGCAAACACCAGCTTCTTGTTTTGTTTCTCTGTCTCCTTTTAAATGCTTACTGGAACAAATAAACTACTAAGAACTGCTTCTAAAATTGAAGTTAAACTTTCTGAATTGTGATCTTCAAGTCCTTTTTAACCCTTTGTTTAGCTCAGTTTCCTTTACTCTGCATTGCTATTGCTTTGTTAGCTATTCAGTTGATTTTTATTTTTTTTTTCCCCCTAAAGAAAAAACATTTAGCACACCTGCCTTTTCAGGGTCATGGCAGGCTTTTAATGTGAATGGCTCTGCTTCTCTTAGTCTTTTATTTTGTGCTCTCTATCCTATCTAGCATCATGCCCCTGTGTACTTGCGGTAGTTTTCATGCTCTATCTTAGTAATCTGACCTAATTTGTTTGCTTATTGAATGTGTCTTTCTTACATTTTTTGGTCAATGAAGGCCTCATGGCTTGGCCAGCCTCACTTCTCACTTTACTGTCTTTCCTCCCCGAAAAGGATTGTTTGAATGTAATAGCTCTCCTATTAAGTAACCACATTTCCATACCTTTTTTTGAGGTTGGTTTTTTTTTGTTTTTGGTCTTGTACTTGCCTTTTGTGAGGCTTCCCTGAGTTTGTTTACCCTCTGCTTTCTTGAAGCCTGTTGTTGGAAAGTTGTTTTTTTTTTTTCAGGTATCCTCACCTCTTCCCAACTTAAGAGTGGTCAGATGGGGTATGGTTTTGTTCATGTTCATTCTCCCCTTTCTTTCACCCAAATGATATTCATCTTTGTGTATTTACGAGTGCCTTCCAGATAGAGGACTCTTCCAGACAGTATTCTCTCTACAGTAGAACACAAATTATTATTGACAAATAGACTAGTAGAATTAATGACACAATTCGTAAAGGTCTTAGTAGTTACTGTTGTCCTTTGTGTGAGCAACTAAGGGGTTATTTTAACATATGACCATAATGGGGAGGGGTTTGTGTGCAAACTGAAATAGATCTAACTGTGTATTGATCATGTCTGAAAATGGTTTTGGTGATTTAGACTTTGCAGTATATTGCTTCCTCAGTCTTAAAGTGTGCTTTCAGGGTTTGGTATTCACTGGGTGTATAGTTCTTATTGTAGGTTTCTAGAATCCTGGGGTTTGAGTGTGTGCTGGGGAGAGGTAACAGAATCATAGAATGGTTTAGGTTGGAAGAGACCTCAAAGATCATTCAGTTCCAACCCCTCCACCATAGGCAGGGACACCTTCCATTAGAACAGGTCGCTGAAAGCCTCATCCAATCTGACCTTGAACATCTCCGGGGAAGGAGCGTCCACAGCTTCCCTGGGCAACTTCTTTCAGTATCTCACTACCCTCACTGTTAAGAACTTCCTCCTAACATCAAGAGCAGGGGGACATGGAGAATGACTAGACTCGAGTAAGAAGAGTGTTCTCCTGCCTTATCTATCTCTTCCCCTTTTCTTTCCAGCTGTTTTTTTTTTTTTTCTGTGCTAGTCTGATCTTTCCATGAAACTGAAATGTTGAATGTACCTGTACTTCTCGTAAATCCCAGTGACACTGAAATTGAACACAGCCTTAAATATTTTAAGATTTAATAATTGCTGCAAGAGAAGTAAGCCTTTTTGCAATACTGACAGTTTTGGCATAGACTGTGTGTTCCTAAAGCCATTAATGATGGTAAATTCACAGGACTTAAAAATTTCCAACCATTACTTTCCTGTGAAGTTTTTATTATTGTTTCTATTTCTGTATCTTCAGCTGTTCATTTCTAAGTTTTTAGTAGCTGGATAATAACTTTTTTTTTTTTTTTTAAGGATAGCCTTTTCTAAGGATAGCCTTTTCTTTGTCCCTTGACTTACACTTCTAATACCAATAATGAGTTGGGAAACAAAGACGTCAGTGATCTTGCACATGAATATACTGATAGATGTGGAAAACTGTAACTGCTGTCTGTGTTTCATGTGTTGGAAGCACATGTGTATAAATTCATACAGTGCTTATAAAACTGCTTAGGACTAGTCTTAAATGTGATTTCTGCCTTCTTTAATAGATTGCTAGTAGAGCTGCTCTCTGTGAATCTTCAGCCATATAGTTTTTTTTAAATCTGAGAAATGTGGTCCATTTCTTGGTAACATTGTGCTTTCTCTCCACTTGATAATGCTTGCTTGTTGTCTCTGAGATGATGTTTTTTAGGTTTGTTTCTGGTTTAGTTAATTTTAAGCGGATTTCTATTACTGAGACAGATAATAGAATGACTACTTAACATACTGATTTTTTTTTTCTTTCAGCACGGAAGGACCTAGAAATATTTGGTTTCCTGTCTGCATATCTTATCTGATTCTGAGAGAGACAAGTTTTATTTTAAAACCAGCATTAATAGTCTACTAACACTCAAATGATAATTTTTTATTTTAAAAAAAGTAAAAAAAAAAGAGATAATACCCACAGATGCAATTAATGTTGTCCAGTCAGTATTTGTGGAAAATAACTGTATGAATGGTGTATCTTATTGTCACATTTGATGCAGGAGCATTTTAGTTTGAGAAAATAATTTGTACTTGTGCGTACTAATAATCTCCTTCTAATGGAAAAATTCCAACACAAACAAACAAAACCCCCCAATTACTTAAAAAAATAAAACCCTACATGCAACTGTAGAGACTGTATAATTTTAATGATGACCTTGAATGTTAGTGATGAGTCAAAAGATCTCAAGGTAATTCAGTATTCAACCAAATGACTCCAGTTGTAGAAACAATATTGTTAACAGATTTTGATATTAGTTTCAGTGTTTAGTGGGGATGGTTCAAGTACATTTAATTTCATCTGTTAAGAGATGATAGACTATTGAACTACCTGAGGTCTCCTGTATACCTACTTTCTGTAGTGATAGAAGGCTTCATTTTATGAGAGAAACCAGACTAGAAGCACAGCGGTTACAAAATAACAAAAAAAGCTATGTTTTCTGTTTCAGACAAATGTCTCAGATGGTCAGTTAATTCAGTATTGAGAAGTAGGGGCAAGAAAATCTGCTTCAGTTTTGTCAGACAAAATTGGTGATTTTCTTAACTGGACTCCCTCTCAATTGCTTGTTTTCCTTTGAAATATTTCCCATGTTTTGGACAAATTAGTGAGATCTGAGAATATTTTGGTTTGCCTTTTCTGTGCTGAACAACTTATGCTTAAACTTTGTTACACTGCACTTAAAAAATGCTCTTCTGTGAGATGGGCACTTGAGAGTTTTCTAAGCCACCAGAAATTATTTTTGGACTAAGATTCTTTATAATGTACTTTTAATAATTTTCTTTTGTTAGGCCTCTTTTGATTGAATGTTTTCAGTTGTTTATGATCTTCATTGAAGCTTGCATCACTGAGATGTTTCCTAGTGTTAAAGGAGGTAAATATTATGTATGAGTTATTCTGGTGCTTCTAATTAATGACTAAAGGGCTTGCAGAAAGGTATCACGGTCCTATCCATGTCAAAAAGATTCATTTGTAATGGATTATGATTTCAAAATGTTTTAATTATGTATGGATTGTAGCTATGAGAGATATGATTTTGAATTGAGTCTTCCATCATAGACATATTCAAGATTTTAAAACCATTTTACAGTATATTACATTGTTGACCACTGAAGATGTGTGTAAAATGTGGAATTTGATTAAAAACAAGATTTATGACAGAAAACTGTGCTGTAGTCCTATTTAGACATAAATGTGTCTGAGGAAAATAAAATTAAGAATCAGCTTTTATTTTCTGTGGCTAGTGTAGTGAGGAATATATAGGATGTTGTAAACAGGACATACATGGGGATTTCTTTTTTAATGGCATTTTTCAGTTGCTGCATTCTAACTCTGTTCCTCTTTCTTATTTTCTTCTTAGATCTTGAATCAGATGACTGTGCATCCATATACATTTTTAATGTAGACCAACCATCATCCTCTGTAAATCAGCCAATTTGTATTCCTTGCCATGGACTGCAGTCTCACTCCTCTCCTCTGTCACCACCTACCAGACTTCAGAGTCATAAGAACTATGAAGGAACTTGTGAGGTACCAGATTCCAAATACAGTCCACTAGGTGGACCCAAACCCTTTGAGTGCCCTAGTATTCAAATCACATCAATTTCACCAAACTGTCACCACGGGATTGAAGCCAGTGAAGATGAATTGCACACAAATGGCACAGAAAACGAGTATATGGAAAGGCCTTCACGGGACCACCTCTATCTTCCTCTTGAGCCATCATACAGGGAATCATCCCTTAGTCCAAGCCCTGCCAGCAGCATTTCATCCAGAAGTTGGTTTTCAGATGCTTCCTCTTGTGAATCCATTTCACATGTTTATGATGATGTAGACTCAGAGCTAAACGAAGCAGCTGCTCGATTTACCCTTGGCTCTCCTTTGGCATCTCCTGGTGGTTCTCCGAGAGGTCCTAGTGATGAATCTTGGCAGCAGCCTTATGGTTTTGGGCATGCCTTGTCACCTAGACAGTCTCCCTGTCATTCTCCTAGAACTAGTATTACAGATGAAAATTGGCTAAGCCCTAGACCAACATCTAGACCCTCGTCAAGACCTACATCCCCCTGCGGGAAACGACGACACTCCAGTGCTGAGATTTGCTATGCTGGTTCTCTCTCTCCTCATCATTCTCCAACTCCATCACCTGGCCATTCTCCCAGAGGAAGCATAACAGAAGACACATGGCTAAATACTTCCATCCATAATGTACAAGGCCTTAATTCTGGCCTTTCACCATTTCAGTGTTGTACAGAGACTGATATTCCTCTAAAAACAAGGAAGACCTCAGAGGATCAGACTGCCACTTTATCTGGAAAAATAGATCTCAGTCCTGAAGATCAGGGTAACTTATCATCATCCCTTGAAGCTGCAGTAGATGACTGCTCTGGATCTCAGCACACTTTGAAGAAAGATTTGCCTGGAGACCAATTTCTTTCTGTTCCTTCGCACTTTACTTGGAACAAACCAAAGCCTGGTCACACTCCCATATTTCGGTAAGCCACTAGAAACTCTTTCCTTCTTATTTTTCCCTTCCCATGCATTTAAAATAGATAGGTAAATATGCTTATCTCAGTGATGCTTTAAGTTTTCTTGAAGAAGTCTTACAGACAGATAGATGATAAAGTCAGGAGAAAACAAGCTGACACACAGTCCATCTGAATCAAATGTCAGTAGATGTTGTTCATGTTTTGCAGTTCTATTTAATCTGAGCAGTTAATGTTTTAATATAGCTAAAGAAACGTGACTTGCATATTTTCATACAACTTAGACCACAAAAGAGGTGAGCAGTTTGCTTTTGGGTTTACTTGCTTATTTGGGCTGATAGTGTTCTAGAAACAGATTTTATTTTTTTTTTTTTTAATTGCATGCTCTACTGAAATCATCCAGAAGGAATTGATAGATTTGAACCATAATACCAAAGGTATTTCCACCGTTGTGGTGCTGGCTTTTCCTAGCGGGATGATTTGTGAAGGCTCTGAAGGGGGAGGGCAAGCTAGCCTGGGATAAAAATTCACCTTCCCCTATATTCTGTTGCTTTTCAAATATAGCAGTTCTGTGATCCTTCCTAACCACGGAGCTACTGGAATCACTTTGCCAGTGCTGTGCAGTGGGAGTAGCATTGCTACTGGATGGATACTGTGTTTATTAGCTTGAGTAATCCATTTGATTCCTGAACCTGTATTAGTTTTAAAAATAATGGGTAGGAGGTACTAGGAGGAAGAATGTTGTTTTGTGTGGATGTTTTGTAAGAGAAGTACATTTAGATTAATATCTGTGAAATACAGCTATACACATGAATGTTGTATTACAGATTTAAATGTTAGTGCTAGTCTGCATTGATTTTTAAAATAACTTTTATTAAAATAGTGCTATTCTGTCCACAGGCAGTGAGTAAGATAAACTCTTTGAGGATGTAGTGGGTGAAGCCACCCTTTCTTAAAGGGAAGAAGACAGGGTAGGATTCTACACATTTGGTTTATTTTGAAAAGAAGCAAAGCTTAAGGCCTGAAAGTTAATGGCAAAATACAGTGCTCTCATTGCAGAGTTGTCTTTGCAAAGCCTCTGTTTTTTAAGTTTAGAAAGAATGGCTTAGCAGATATTTATGCCTTTAGTGTTTTCCTCTCCACAAAAAAAAAAAAAAAAAGTTTTTGACCAACTTTTAGACAGAAATCCACT